>CP045895.1:12187060-12243428 GCA_013387185.1 Caligus rogercresseyi | reverse complement strand
CCTAGGTGCTTATTTAAGACAACTAAAATAACCTGATTAATTCTATAAAAATCCTCACATCAATCTCTGTATGTCTGTCAGCATATAAATTATTTAAAAATAATTTTTTTCAACAGAAAGTTATTTTCATGCTTTATATATCTAGTTATTATTACAAGAAATATTTTCTAAAAATGAAGAGTCATTTTTTTATATACTCCAGATTTTTATATATTTTATGGAACCTCTGGCCAAAATAGTATTTCCTAGCAGTTTTTCTATAAGGAAGCACTTTGAGTAAATATCATTATTTGAACCATTTGTTTTATTTAAGTAACAATTTTCTACTGTTGTGTTGTGTAGTGAAGAGACATCTCTCAAATGTTGGATTTTGATATTATTTAAAATTCACAGTCATTTAAGCGAATAAATTCAAATATAATATAACAAAATAAAGGCGTCCATAATTTATTCATGTTATGGATCTTTAAGTAACTATTTTTTGGCAAAAAAGCCTTGATGAATTATTGATGTGGATTTTTGGATATTAATTTATGTATTATTTTGCTTTACTACTGCTCATGAAACTAGTTTTTAAGACTTTTATCCGACTGAATTAAGTTTGCCACGGAATTGAAATTATAAAAAAGAAAATACCAATTATACAAAATATTTTCATTAATCAAAGTATGGCGATTGCAAACCTAAGTCGTCTCCCATTTGAAGAATATGTACTTGATATCCATGGTAATATTTAACTAATTGGTTCATTCCATGACACATTATACCATTTTCACAAAAAATATGTATGAGTGTCTTAAAAATATTCAACTGCCCTGAATTCATCCCTGGCAGATTAGTATAACAATGGTATATTATATAAGAGTCATATCTTTATCGTGGTATTATGAAGGCTGAAATTCAATTTGTAAGAGAGAAGAGGCTGAAAACTCAACACCATAAAATACAAAAACATACGTTGTATATACGCTAGTAAAAAGAAAAATATATCTTAAATAATTCTATTAAAAACAACTACATTTTTAAATCTTTATTTTAAAGAAGTGGTTGTGTATTAAAATACATAAATAGACATTTTAGTCTATAACTTATAAAATAATTTTTTACAAAAATTATTTAATATTACTTAAAAATCATTTAAATAATAACTGTTTGATGATATTTTATTTTGTGTTATCTATTTTTTATAAATCTTTATTTCAAGAAAAGTGATGTGTATTAAATACTTAAATAGACATTGTACATAGTTTAAAATTAAAACTTCGAAAAAAGCAGCTATAAAAATATAAAATCAAATAAATAACTTAACATAGAATGCACAACAATAAAATAAATAATTTAGAAAAAATCCTCGATAAATTTCAAGTTTTTATATATCTTTAAAGATTCTTCGACTTTGATGGGAAATATTTTATTTCGTTTGCAGCATCACTCCTAGAGTTTTCCAGAACTGACGCTATCCGTTAGCGAAAGTGCTTCATATCTCGCAGCCGCTGAGAGCATTATGTTTTAGATTTTGTACTAGTAGTTCGCTGTTTGAAAAAATATTACCTTTTCACTTAACTTTTATTAACTTGATCCCTGAGACACTGACGTAACATAATCAATACCATGCTACCACATCACTCTAAATATCTGCATACAATAAAACAGTTCATCCAATATCCATTAGAGAGATGCGTCTTTGTCTCCTTCATGTTCACCCTTAATGAACCCTTTGACCCATGCCGAAAGAGGACATCATTAAGGGAATCCAAAATGGTATGTGAGCATTACATATATATAATATATACTTTCTTTACTTATAAGGGAAGTCTTGGATCCCTTCAAAGATGTATCTGCCTTTTGAACATTTCACCAAAAAATATACAAAATACATTCATATGTAATATTATTATATGGTAACATGTAAGACTTGACATGCTTGTGATTTATAGTTTTCTCTCTCTCTCTCTTTCTACCCTCTTGTTGAAGGGAAATATTATTCAAAGGGCGTTGGTGTGAGTGTATTCTATATGTAAGGATATCGGTTTTTCATCTACAGTCAACTCAGAAAAAAGCTTGTCAAATCTATGAATATATATGCAAATTTTTGTGTTACGCCATTGTCAAAAGAGGAAAGCACATAACTAGACTTACAAGTTTTTATATAAATGTGAAACCCTTTGTTGAAGGCCTTAAGGAAATTTTTGTTTCTCTTGCGTAAGGAAAAACAAGTATATGTATTAATAGTTGGAAATGATATAGATATTTTCCAATATTGGGAATTAAAAAGACTTCTATATTTAAAACCAATGTACTTATAGGTAAGCCTACAAAAACAAAAAGCTTTTTTTTCTTGGCCACTTGGGCATATATTTCGACATATTAAACCAAAGATATACAAAAAGGTTTGTACAGATACGTAGTGAATAAATGATCAATAAATGACAATTATTTAAATGAAAAAATATAAATAAACATTAAATGATTTGGAAACAATCATATTAATAAAGGCATTTCAATAAAAATTCATATCTGTAATAAACATTTGAATATAAAGAAGCAATTGGGATGATAAAAGAAAGATTTAACTGTTTTTAAATGTTGGTATTTTGTATGTATAATATATTTTGGACTTTGGTTATGACAGCGTCACATTTGGCAATCCTGTGAACGCCAGAAAATCTTCCTCAGAAGTTTTGATCTTGAAGAGGTCTTCTAGTGAAATTTGGAGGGCTTGGTAAGTCCTCGTTAATGCAGGGCAGTTCCAATGAACTGTTGTTTCTGGGTGTATTTTACAGAAGAAAAGTTCTTTCGATTGTCTTTAAGAACTTGTTTGCCACCTCCAGTTAACCGGTCAAAAGTCGATAAAAATCGAACCATGTTTCTGAGGATGTAAGCAATAGATTATTCACAGCAACGACACAGTCACTTATACTTCTTTGTATCCCACGTCTCTTTAAGTAGGCTTCAAAGGTACTATAGTAAAACCAAAAGCTTGTTATTCCTTTGACTACTTTATCCCGCTTGGGGATTTCATCTCTTGTTGTTTTATGCTCTACAAAAGTATCAAAAGCGTTGGCTAAGTGTAGCTTGATCGTCTGCCAATAAAAGAGGGCGTCAGTTTGACTATTGAGTGGAGAAGGTTGATCCGCCTCAATGAAAGATCCAAGGTTTGAATGACTATTACTTAACATTATGTTAGTATGCCTATTCGTATTCACATGGATGATACTGACATTCCACCGGATGGAAAGTAAAAAAAAAATACAAAATATAGGAATTAAATCTGTTTTTGCCCATTTGGTTCCATAGAATTGCATCCGTTTGGATGGTCATTATAGCGCGTAAATTAGTCTATCGAGTCTAGGATCTTATGAATGTGAATGACCTAATTGACTTTCCTCTCTAGAGAGTCGAACCTGCACCCTCAACAAGAGAGTTGAACAAGTCTTATCAGACTGAGCTACAGTCGTCCCTCGCAAAGTGCGACGGCCCGGATCCACTAGACGACCACCGCGATATAAATGAGGGTCGCGATGTTGATATATATGAAATTTAGAGATATTTGAAATCACCTGGCGTTTAAACATACCGGGATCCAAGCCGTCGTCGCGTAGTAAAAGAACTGCGAGATGTCGAGGGGCGAAGTAGCAAGGGCCGACTGTATCGTGTTCCTGTGTAGTAGAAGCCTCTGTTAGCTGCTGAGTGTATTCTGGTATAAACTTGTATCTCTCATCTATACTTATAAAAAAAGAATCCGTTCGTTCGTTCGTTCGTTTGTGCGTTCGTTCGTTCGTTCGTTTCCCTGTATCTCCCGAACGGTTCATTAGATCTTGACGAAATTTTCAGTGAATAGTTTTGAAAGCTCAGGGAGTGTTTTAGTGGGTTGTCAACTCCCGAAAATTCGTCATCGACATGCTTATTTATTCACCAAAACGTTTTTTGCCGATTTTTTAAAATTTAGAAGTTAGATTTTGCCCAAATTTTCTGTGGATAAGACTGAGGTACTAAGACGTATTTTTGTTTTATTGAGTGTTTCCCGGAAAATTCGTTTTCTACATGATTACTTAAAAATATTTTTCTTTCTGTTCCTGTATGTCCCCCCAAATTTAAGTTTTGTGGAAAATAACAACACTTTTTTATATTGCAACATCGTGCTAATCAAATTTCAATAATGCATAGAGATGGAGAGGGATGTCAATACCCAGCCTTAAGGAATACAAAACGAAAAAAATGGCAATGACGATGCCATGACGACTTTTTTGGAACTACTTCTCATAAGAAAATAACATATGAAACGACTTAAAAATAACTTCTTTTACGATGTTTAATTCATAGCCTTAAGGAACAAAAAAACGGAAAAAATGGCAATCAAGATCCAAGGACAACTTTTTAAGGAACTGATTTGAATATGAAAAATCACATGTGATGACATCACTAAAATTATTCATCTTCTTTTTACGATGTTTAAATACCCAGCCTTAATGAATACAAACTGAAAAAATGGCAAGGAAGACCCAATGACCACTGTTGAAGGAACTGATTTAAAATATGAAAAGTCACATGCGATGACATCACTGAAATTATTCGTTTGATTTTTTCTTTTTACAATGTTGAAATACCCAGCCTTAAGGAATACAAAGTGGAAAAAATGGCAATGAAAACCCAATGAAAACTTTTTAAGAAACTGATTTTAAAATGAAAAGTCAGATGCGATGACATCACTGAAATTATTTGTGTCATTGTTTTTTTTACGATAATTAAATACTCAGCTGTAAGGTATAAAAACGGAAAAAATGGCAATGAAGAGCTATGACAACTTTTTAAGGAACTGATTTTAATATAAAAAGTCACATACGATGATTTCACTGAAATTATTAGTGTGATTTCTTCTTTGTGCGATGTTTAAATACACAGCTGTATGGAATACAAACGGAAAAATGGCAATGAAGACCCAATGACAACTGTTGAAGGAACTGATTTTAATATGAAATGTCACATGCGATGACATCACTGAAATTATTCGTGTGATTTCTTCTTTTATGATGTTTAAATACCCAGCCTTAAGGAATACAGAACGGAAAAAATGGCAATGAAGACCCTATGACGACTTTTTTATAGAATTTATTTTAATATGAAATTTAATATGCGATGACATCACTAAAATTATTGGTGTGATTTTTTTCCATCCAGACTATTGTCAAGTTGGAAAATCCCGGGCAGCGCCGGGTAATATTCGCTAGTATATATATATATATATATATATATATATATTTCCAAGCCGATTTCCTCAAGCTCTTGTAGGCTTTTTTGTTCCAGGAATTAATTTTAGCCTTCCTACTCGTCTATTCCAAATCTTTCCATTAAATCCTTGTCCCCGGCTGTATTAAATTTAAAAAAACCCGTTAAATAATTGCGCAATTCATAATTATATACAAGTACTTGAAGATGGAGACGTGCTTTTTAGGCATCTCCTTATATGCGCATTACTCTATAACTGAAATGATGTCCCTACTATTGCTTCTAATAAACATTAAACTTATTTTTATAGGGAATAAAATATTAAGGATCCATATTTACCTTTTATTTTATGGGATAAGGATGTTCTATCCAGCTCATGTATATATATTTTAAGAGCAAATAGTTGTGCATGCATGGTTAAAAGTGAGCATAAACCTACTTTCAACTAAAATAACTTTTTATATGAAAATATCATGTATGCATTTATTGCGACATTCTTTTATTAAAAGAATGTACAACATATATTTATAGATAAATTGTTAAACTTTCTTCAGCAGTATCCATCTTTTCATTCACAAAGTCTTATTGACCAAGAATGTAATCATTGTATCAAAAAGGGAAGATCCGTTTCAATATGAAAATTGTGTGGAGTCTTTATTCAATTGTAGATTGTCCTAATTTCTTATGTGGAACGAAGTGTGATTTGATAGACGCTTTTCTCAAGCGGGATTGGTTTGAAGAAAGGAAGCGTAAATAATAAAAAAGGAGTGGGCACTCTGAAGTATGCAATTACTTTTTTAATGGCTCATTTATTTAAAATCATACATAACAAAATATATACAATAATAAATGAAAGAACAACAGGGGTTGTGATAATACCCTCTGAAGCAAGACCCATCACATCATTAAAACATCATAATCTAAATTATATATAGTGGAAATGAGTAACACGAAAAAAAGACGATAAATTGTAAATAGTATATAAGAACATCTGTTAATGCACGGTTTCCTCGATGATGTCATTTGAAGTCCTCTTATGTCTTCTAACAATGAGTCTTAAACGAGAGTAAAAATGACAGGACCAATGAGGAAAAACTAAATTGCAATTGCTTTGATAATGCCTTTATTAGTGTCTGTTGAGAGATTTCGAACATCATTCTTGTAAACACTTACTTATTCATATCATTTATGCATGTTTGAAATTGGGGTTTCAATATTATTTGTAAATAATGTCTAATTATGCAACTCTTCATGCTTAGGGGGAAAAGGATGCTTGTTTTATCATACTTAATTGTCAAAATATCCTCACCTTGACGAAAGGACTTTCAAAAAGAAAGAAATTGGAATATATACATGTAAGCATCAGTACAACAGCCTCTGTGAACAAAAGTAAAATAACAAAATACTGATGATTAAACTTTTCATCGCAGTGGACGCGTGTCTAACATTCAATGTTCTCAATTCGCCTCTGGAGAGAGTAAAATCCTATGTTGTTAAAGCCTCATTAAAAAAATTTAATTCACGAACTAAAATGTTTATTTTTATCCAAATGCATGCAATCGAAAGTTCATCTATATAGTCAGAAAACACCACTTCTAAGGAGTTTCATTGTTATGCCTCATGGGTAGGGCTTGGCAAAAAATATACGAATAAAAACTTCGAATCAAAATACATTTCTGTTATGATTCGCATAATTAGCAATTTTCTAGTTTATTCATTTTCCCCCTTTTTTTTCTACATTTTTTCACTCCCATTTAGCTTATTTCTAGCCTTACTGATTGACAAATGTAGGGAAGAACGACAGGATTGATATCACTAAGACCAAGGAGCTCCTCAACATGGAAGAACTGCCCTCCCAACTGGCCACAACTTCACGATTTGTTTTACAATATATATATATATATTATTTGCATGAACAAAAAGTGTATAAAGCCTTAATAATATTTATATGAAATAAGAAATCTTTATATTGTACAAGCAAATTTATTTGCATATTTATAATTTTTCCCGCATATTTTGTATTTTTTGTTTCAAATTTTTGCCCTTTAAAAGTAATGTTTTTTACTCCAGATTTGCTCAGCCCTACTCATTGAGTTTCAAATCTTTTGCTTCCATCATAATTGAATGATGTTTTAAAAATAAGTTTTACTTTTATTCATTAACATGCTCAAATATGCTTGTGGCTCTTAAAATTCAGAAGTAACATAACTTGTTTGTTGACAATATTTATGTCTATCATTTCTTTTTGACCGTCTCGTCGTCTGCAGATGAGGATTGTTTTATCACCAGGTATATTAAAATATACATTAAATATTCATTTTAATGGAAGCTGAAGCAAATCTTAGCTAAGATAGTTAAATATATTTGCTGAAATTATGCCTAATTACGTATTAGTGATTTCTGAGTACTCTGTTCAAAATATTTATCCTTGTATCACTTAGTTGATGCTAACACCTCAAGGCCTCGTATCAAATGATGCTTTCTTAATAATTTTAACTGTTTTTATTTATATATTAATATTATATCTTCTTTTCTCAAACCCATTAGAGTCTAGAAAAAGAGTTATCCTGTGATATTATGAAGCACACTTCCGTTTACTATTTTGAAGGCTAGCATTTAAATGAAATAAATTTAAACTATAATGTTTATTTATGTTTTTATGAAACACAATTTGTCCTTTTATATATTACATATAGTGTACTTATTTATTCTATTTGTATAATTCATTTGTTTTAATAAAAGGCCTGTTGATGAGGAAAAAATGATTTGCATCATCCACAAATGATATTATCAAGCTTGAACCTTTTATATTATTTAATGATAACATGCGAGATTACTGCTGTGCACACTTTTCATTTTTATATCTGTACATGCTTTTTATTTGTCTTGTTGGCGACCCATTAACTATGTTATCCTTCTAATAAAAAATCTTGTTTTATAACCTATAGCATGAGGCACAATGTTCTTCACGTCTAGTAGAACGTGCACTTTTCACGTGTCTTGAACAACAAAGTTCTTATGGAGGATAGCATAGCGTCCAATGTCATGAATGATAAATATAAACAGCAGTTTTGATATTGTGATTCTGACGACCAATTTGTAATATATATATATATATAAATACAATATTTGAATATATTTGTGTACTATGTTTAAGATAACAAAAAAGTAAAATTCAAAATAATTGAGAAAATGATATAAATGATTTACTCTGATGATATAGCAGTCAATGACTTCATGGTACGCTTTATTATATGAGATATTTATGACTCAGTCTAAATAATTGTTTGTGTCATAATAAATCATTCCTTAAATTATATGCTTCATATGTTTTATTTCTGTTAAAAAGAAGAATGAAAAACGATGGCAGTGTATACGAAAAATATTTTTGACTAATGTCAAAACGATATGGGACTATAATTAATTTCAAAAGAGAATATAAAATTATTATATTTGCATACATAATTTATATTCCAGACATAAATAATGATGTGATGCAGTTTTATACCATATGCCTAACGAATGGATTGTTTCTAATCTCTATGAATTATAATTTATAATATTTATATATACATACATACATACATATGTATAGGTATATATATGAATTGAAAAAAAATATATCGTAAGACTATTTACAATAGTTTCAAGTAATGCATAATAAAGACAATATTATTCTTATCTATTTCCCCTTAAAACGTTTGTTAGGTAATGCATAAGAAACAATTTTCATAATGACGTGCTCCATCAATTCTCTACCCTTCAACATAACTTATCAATAATTAATTGCACTAAGCTATCAATAGTAATGCCTTTTTATATAATTATGATCCATTGAATTATGGCAATTATTATTTTCCCTGATAATAAATAATTATTTGCAGGGAATATTGTTTTTTTTTGGAAATGTAGGTACATATATTATACTCTTGCTAGTAATGATATTTTTATCTTCTTCGTGAAGAGGATACAAATGTCTAACTAAATATTTTCTTGCTTCATTTCACACCTAATTAGTCGTTATTTAACAAGTTTTTACGACGTGTATAAACACAGAATTTTATATTATAACATTTAAGGAATATTTTAGAATATTGAATAGGTTTATTCCTTTAATTATGTTGGTACTGTAAATCTAAATTGATAATGTAATATTTGACCTTTTTCGTAATGAAATTAATGTTCTCTTAAGTTCACCAAATAAAACCAAGTGAAATTCAAATATGTTTATTAATAAGACGATTATGAATTGACCCGCTAACACCCAACGAGCAACTAATTACATCAAGATAAAAAATAATAAAAAGGCCTTTATATCAAAGAAGCTAGCTAAGTATTAACCCATAAGACCGGGAGAGATCAAAAGGATCCTGCTTTGAGTTGCAGGAAGATAGCGGCTTTTCATTCAAAATCACATCGTTGGACATTCATGGCTGAATTTGTAAAAAAAATACCCGACTCAAAAACATTGTTATCAAAAAATTGTGAAGAAAAAACATCAAGAATTTTAATTTTGTTGCATGATATAACTTGTTACAATTTTTTTTGGTGTGTATTACAGTTTACTCTTTAATATAAATGTTAATTATCTGGAATTTTATTTTATGCTCAAGTTCGATGCTAACTTTTAAACTATAATGTTATTTTTGTATTTTTTACGTATTAACATCGTTTTTATATACTTATATTACTACTACTATAGTAAATCAAGTTTATTTAATTAAAATTAAAAGATATTAGTTAATTGTCCAGAACAGCATTATGCATGAATTTAATGCTACAGGCCATAAAGGCATCTACTTGATGGTGGATGACTGGTCTTGCATTTAATTGATTTCCTAAACCAGTATCGTAGATACTATAGAACATGCACCGCTATATATACATAGAACCGTCCTTTTATTTTTTTTCTCCACGGTAACATCTTTATTCAGCTTGAATATTGTATATATATATATATAAAGATAAACATGAAAAGGAATATAAAAAAGAAAATATTATGTACATACTCCTATTTAAACTTCCCGAAGTGACATCATATCAGAAGCATCCCAAGACGACAAAGTTTTAAGTTTGTACAATTCTCTACTCTATTAAGTATAGTATATTACTTCATCACCTGATTTTGTGTCAAAAGATATAATATGTAAATATTTATTACATTATTGTCCTAGAATATATATATATAAAGGAAAATTGTGTTAAAAATAAATAACATAACATAAACATTTTATGTTTTAATGCTTTTTTAATGCCTTTATTTTGTATATAGAAAAATGATTTTTATTTAGTGTTTGGGAACCCCAGGAAATACGATTTCATTTTTAAGACTTCTATTGTATTATTCCATCAAGCTTTTCTTTTTTCTTCTATTAATCAGTTAATTTATTAGATAAATCTAAAAACCAGATATATACATAAATCGAGAGCAAATGGTGAAGTAAAAACAGCAATAATATTGTAATTTATTTGGTTCGAAAATATTGAATAAAATATCATTGAAATAAAATTTAATAATATTATCACCTAAAACCAAATCTCTATCAACTAAACATCTATTAATTAATTTAGCCAGTGGAAGCGTGCTCAACTCTAAATGTGTGGGAGCCGATTCGACTCTGAGAAGGATGGACAATGTTGATTGACATCATTCTATGTTCATAGAATGCTATAATGCTTATTTATATGGATGCGATTCTATCAAACCAAATACTCAAAAATAGATTATAATCCATCAGCTTGGGTGATTTATAAAACTAAATGATTTATGATTTTAATATCATATTAAACTTTTCACAATTTTTGAATTATGTTATGAAATATTTTTTGTCGGAATCAAAAATTGAAAGGTTGTTCAGTTGTTTTGTATTTCTTAAATACAAAAAAAAGTGATTTTTGGATACTTCAAAAGAAAACATGCCAATGTTTTTTGAGATTTTCTACGCTGTGAACCCATAGGCTAATACTACGTGCAAAATACTTAATTGTTTCCCACTGCGATAGTAGAAAGTGAATATATAGTATATTTTAAAACATTTCTAAAAATATCTATGACGATTCTTGGACATTTCTCAATGCAGCTTTTCAATGTACCTATTAATTGATTTTTATTGAATTATTATTGAGGTATATAATTGTTTACACATTAGTAATTAAAACGATTAATATGAACCGTATTTAAAAATTAACAATATCCATACTTTCATTGAAATCTTTGATTTCTGAAGTTCTTTTAGGGGAAAGAAGAGAGAACAAACAATATAGACATTCTGTTATTAAAAAGAAGGAAATATTATTAATAAAAATATCGTATTGATATTTTAGATCGGTAGGACTTATTATCATAGCAATATATTCAATGCTTCTATTACATATTACAACTATTAACCCATTAATGCCGAGAATTATCTGTAACGAAATTTGCCCCAATTTTTAAATTATATGAATCAATATAGTGCTATAAAACATTTCGAACAAAAAAAAAGTCATATTTAATAACATTAAAAAATACGGCCCGGGCACATATGTGCCCAATCGGCATTTAAATAATGATACAGCATAACATATTTAGTATATATTCTATTGACTACAGCTCTTTTTATTAAAAGTTACATATATATTTATTTATCTGATAATAATTTTTATTTTGTGTGGTAAAGTTCATGCATTCTGGATGCAAAGAACATTACATTTTGCAGATATGAGGAGTTCTTCCATTGCATTCTCGGCATCTACTTCTCGAATGCACTCCTCTTGCTGTCCAATTATACCTTCATTTAGTCGAATACTGTTTGTAGCGCTCACCAATATTCTTCACTTAGGTCCTGGACGCTTCTTTGCAACCCCATAAGTTTTTAGGACCACATTGGCTAAATTTCTCGAGAAGTCCAAGAGACTCAGACGAGGATTGCCCGTCTACTGAAGCGCCATGCATTGACAACCTGTGCGTTAGGCTCCAAGCAAACAAAGGCCACCACCACTTTTTTGACCTTATCTTAGCCTATATGCGGCAACTTGCTGGTCAAAAAGGTCAACGCCTCCCATGTTCCGATTGTACGTACTAATAGAATGTGGCATGTCAACTTCAACATACTTCCTCTTTTTTCGATCCCACCGTCTTGCTTTCTGTAGTGGTTGAGCTTTCATTTTATTTGAAGCCACACTAACTACCTGGTTATCCTTCCACTTGACAATCGAGACACAACCAGTAATGCCTCGTCCATGGATCCTCGAAATTTCTTTTTCAATAGTTGTTTTGTCAACACTGGAGCGCCACCCAGCCGATCTTCACGAAGAGTTGTAGTGCAGGCAATTCCATTCCGTGATAATTCTAAAAGCATGGGAATGGATCCGAAATAATGTCACAGATGACGTGTTGCCCTTGGATTAACTTGGTCTTGTTTACCATTTCCAAAACGACATTTGGACCATGACCAAACCTATGATCAGGAATGTTGGTGAGGATCCACAAAAAGGTTCGACATGGTAGCAAGGTACCGTCAGCAGCACAAGCTGCCCGCAACTTGAAACCAAATCGGACAGGTTTCCTCGGATGTAGGTTATTGTTTATCCATGCCGTCCATAATAGGGGACCATTATTTCGTCAACGCTCATAAACTCTCCGTGGAATCTATTATTTTTCATCACTTTACTAGGCACAGCTTCACTTGAATGCCGAATGGGCACATTTGTTCCCACTCTATTTGTTCATGTATTTATTTTTGAAAAAACATTGATACATATATAAAGTAATATTTAACAAAGAAGCTATATATTTTAGGAATCGTTTTCTTTAAAAATTATTAATATGCATTCATAAATTTAGCTGTTACATACCCATTAGAACAATACGATTTTGGCATATTTTCAACGTCCTCAAACACGTATTTTCTAAGAGCAATTACCAGTACCTTATTATATTCTATTAAATAATATGGGCTATCTCATGTAGGTAAAGCTGTTAAAAATAAAAGTAATCTGTTTGAACTTTGAAATATGCCTTAGTTGTGTTGTAATACGCTTTTTAACTCTGGGAACATATCTTCGAATCGGCATTAATGGGTTAGAAGAGTTTGAACTACCCATTAATATTTAGTGATTACTTAGATCATTTGTACCGGTAGTAAATAATTACCGATATTATTTGACATTACGATAAACTACGGATTACCGATTCATTATATTATACTGATCGGTAGCAGCAGATTTAAAAGTAAATCTTTTAATTATCATCTTGCTTCTCACAAAATCAATTACATTTATTAATTGCGTACAACAAAAATGCTTAATAATTTTCCGAGAATTCAAGATAGTATATATTTTTTAATCCGCAGCAAGGCCTTTATTAGTCACAAAAAAACATATTAAGCAACTAAAGAGTGATAGAAAATTCAAGTAATATTGAGGAAAAATGTATAATCTATGTATATATTTATATTGTTTTATTGTACAAAAATATTCATAAGGTTGCATCTTTTAGTGTTTGATTTTTATTTGCCTTGTGGCGAATATGTTATTCAAAATTACTGAATAAGTTACGCCGATGGGTGTATAAAAAAAATTACCGATATATATGGAGCTATGTTTGGTCCACGTATTGTAACATTTAAAAAAAACTTTTTTTCACTTATATTATTCTTTAAATAATCAAAATATGCTTAGTTATAATATTAAGAAACGTATTTAGATAAAAGCTCTTTTCATAACTATCCTCTTGTAAAATATACTGAAAATACAAACGCAGAGGCAATGCATTTTTCTATATTAAAATGCACTATTGAATTATGCTGTATGATTGTAGAAAAAGGATGCAGTAGCGGCTGAAGCATTTATATATGGATTGAACCGATTATTCTTTGCCGTGATACTTATTTGCTCTCATTCAGGAGAGAACAAAGAAGACTTTTGATTGGATGCGTGATGTTTATTTGTATATAAGTGGATGGCAAATTTTGCTTAGAAAGCATTGCACCTTATTTTGAAAGTGCATAACATTAGGCAAGAAATGTATTCTCCTTTTTTATTAATATGGATATCTATACTATATAAAAAAGAATTCGTTCGTTCGTTCGTTCGTTTCCCTGTATCTCCCGAACGGTTCATTAGATCTTGACGAATTTTCTGTGAATAGTTTGAGAGCTCAGGGAGTGTTTTAGTGGGGTTGTCAACTCCCGGAAAATTCGTCATCGCCATGCTATTTTATTCGCCAAAACGTTTTTTGTCATTTTTAAAAAAATTGCCAAGTTTATTTTTTCAAATTTTTCTGGGATGAGTAGGAGGTAATAAGACGTATTTTTGTTTTATTAAGTGTTTCTTGGAAAATTCGTTTTCTACATGACTACTTAAATTTTTTTTTTTCTGTCCTGTTTCCCCCCAAATTAACTTTTTTTTGGAAACTAACCACAACTTTTTTATTGCACAGCGTGCTAATCGAATTTTAATAATGCCCAAGGATGGAGAGTGATGACAATACCCAGTCTTAAGGAATACAAACGGAAAAAGGGCAATTACATGAAATGACGACTTTTTAAGGAACTACTTTTCATTAGAAAATAACATTGGCACTCTATGAATGGCTTAAAAATAACTTCTTTTTATGATATTTAAATACCCATCCTTAAGAATACAAAACGGAAAAAAATGGCAATGAAGACCCGAAGATAACTTTTTAAGAACGATTTTAAAATGAAAAATCCATACGATGACATCACTTACAATTTCGTGTAATTCTTTTTTCTACGATTTTAAATACTCAGCCGTACGGAATACAAATTGGAAAAAATGGCAATGAAGAGCTATGACAACTTTTTAAGGAACGGTTTTAATATGAAAAATCACATCCAATGATTTCACTGAAATTATTCGTGTGATTTTTTCTTTGTGCAATGTGAAATACCCAGCCGTAAGGAATATATACGGGAAAAAAATGGCAATGAGACACAATGACAACTGTGAAGGAACTGATTTTAATATGAAAAGTCACATGCGATGACATCACTGAAATTATTCGTGCGATTTCTTCTTTTTACGATGTTTAAAATACCCAGCCTTAAGGAATACAAAACGGAAAAAATGGCAATGGAGACTCAGTGTAACTTTTTAAGTTACTGGTTTTAATATGAAAAGTCACAAGCAATGCTTTCACTGATTTTATTCGTGTGATTTTTTCTTTGTGCGGTGTTTATATGCCCTGCCGTAAGGAATATAAAACGGAAAAATGGCAATGAAGACACAATGACAACTGTTGAAGGAACTCATTTTTATATGAAAAGTCACATGCAATGATTCCACAGAAATTATTCGTGTGATTTTCTTTTTACGACGCTTAAACTACCCACCTTCAGGAATACAAAACGGAAAAATGGCAATGAAGACTCAATAACAATTTTTAAGGAACTTATTTTATTATGAAAAATCACATGCGATGACATCACTAGAATTATTCGTGGGATTTTTTTCATTCCAGACTAATGTCAAGTTGGAAATCCGCGGCAGCGCGGGTAATATACGCTAGTATATATATATATATATATATATATATATATATATATATATATATATATATATATATATATATATATATATCTATATATTATATATATATATATATATATATATATGTATATATATATATATATATATATATCTATCTATCTATCTATATATATATATATATATATATATATATATATATATATATATATATATATATATATATATATATATATATCGTATATATATATATATACATATATAATACATAAATGTTTATATGTACAAATATTCGTTTGCTAGGTTAATTAAATTGACTCACCTCACTCAGGCATTTAATCCCTCGATTTCGAAATGTTCAGGCATATATAAAATACAACCGTTAAGAGTCGTGAAATATTTAAAGATAATAACATATTTATTGTCCTGAATTTTAATTTAAAAAAATAATAAAAAATACAAACCCTTTATGAAAAGCCAGGAGAACCAAGTTCTTCGCTATTGTTCTCACTAACAACGTTATGACATGTATATTAAAAACACTACCATAATGATCGTCGCCGTAGACCTAATATATGTTACAAAGTAGATACAGAATGCTTGTTAAGCAGTAATTTTGTCTGAAGCAGAGATATAAACACAGACATAGTCGTGCTTCTCCTAGCACTGTCTGAAAAAATATGTATATATACTTTTCCACATCAAACGCATCAGATTGGAAATGTCTTCCAATATATAACTATTTAAAAATGAACCTAAATAATTTTCAACCCATTTTAAGTTATACCTTGTGGGCTTATGAATGAAGCGGTTATTTTAGATTATATTGGCAAAAGTTAATTGGCAGAGCCAAATAGGTTCATCAAATTGCATAGGAAATCAAGTTTTAAATTTTATATCGTGCTCGTGGTTGAACTATGAGTTTTATGGAAATATATATTTTATAAATTTTAAAAGTTCATTGGATATGCAATCTCGAAAAAGACTTATACTTCAGGATAGACATTTTTTAAAATATATATGCCAAAAAACCATTTATTATTGTTTCATGAAAAAAGTAATTTGTAATGATAGTGTCACAACCAATATTTTTTGTACATCATATATATGTAGATATGCTTAAGATCGAAAAATATAATATAAAACTTGAGCTAACTGTAGAATTTCCCTTTGAAATTATATTATATGAAAGGGTTGTTTAATTGGGGAAATGGGAGATAATTACTCTAATGGTGATTATCACATCATTTAAGTTTAATAATTATTAAACTTTTTCTTAACGATCCTAGACTTTCATGCAATTAAATAACTGTTCCAAAAATTATAAAAAATATATATGGAGTGAAAAAATATTCGAATAAAATAAAATAAATAGCCTTTTATTCTACAACGTAGTCAGTAGCAACATAAAAAATTTCTGTACGTGTTGATCAGCATGTTGGAGTTTAGTACTTTTTACAGCGATATCAAATACAAATTAGTTGCATTTATGCCGCAAAAAAATCAACAAATTTAACAGTTATGAATATATTAATTCATTGTACATTTATCGACTTTTTATTCATCAGTACAAATAAAAACTCATCTATAGATAGTATAAAAATACAAATGTATGTTTGTTACACTTACATAACCAATAATATTGGATGAATAAATCTGCAAGTATGCAACCAAATTATAAAAACAATCGTCATGTTTGAACTCCCGTCAGATAGTTGTATTTGCTTTGATGAACTTAAAAACCTATGCTACGAGTGGTTGGATAGCAAAGTATTTCATTACAAACAAAGAACTTTGCAATAAATTTCTATCTGATACGTGATACGACCTCAAGATTATCTCTAACAACTCTAACAATTCATTCCCCATTGCAGGGAACAACGTCATCAAGTTATATTCGAAAATTTCAGATTTGGAAACTTTTTGAAAAAAAAGACAGTATACCAATTATAGAAGGTTGATTTTATTGCTTAATTGAATATATTTAATTGTACTCCGGCTTTTTGAAAAGCAAATATATTTTCTTTAATATTTAACGTCAGTATTCCCCTCTAGAGGGTGGGAAGGGTCAGCAGTGATCTTGCTTCTTAATTATCCATCTATTTGTTCAAGGTTATTTATTCTATTTATTTATGTTATCTAGTAAATAAATATCATTGAAGGTACAAAATGTTAACATTATAAAGTTAAAAATAAGAAAAATAAGGATATAAAAAAACATACTCATTTGATTTTCTTGCCAATTTGGTTCGATAGAATTGTATCCAACTGGATATAAATAAGCACTATAACGTTAAAATTAGTCACTCAACGAGGTTAACCAAATTGACCTTCTCCTCTCGGGAGTCGAACCTGCGCCCTCAATATTAAGAGCTGAACACACCTTGTGAGGTAAAGCAAAACAGAAGGAAATATCTAGGTTAGTGTAAATCATTGAAATACAAATGATAATATAATCATTTTATGCACCGCGTTATATTCGTGGTCATGCTAATCATCCATTAACTCAATCCTTCGGTCAACAATCATTGAGAAGACCCCTTAGCAAAGGGAGGAGAATCCCCGTCTTCCTTGATCCTTAAATCCAAGAGATTGTACAAAACGATAGATTTTTCATCTTGAAATGGTTCATTGATCCCTGGCTTATTTCCACAAGTCATTCGGACTCGTACACATTAATCTCATCTAAGGGGAGCTTCTTCTTTTTTCTTCACCTTCTATAGTTCGGTCTTTAACCCTCATAAAATCCTTCATTTTTAATGAGGCTTTGGTAATTAGGATGAGGGCAATGTATCCCTTTCTCTTTATTTCTGTGCAAGCACTTTTATGCTATTTAATATCCAAAGTGTAAGAACGCTTACATATCTGCAATGGGATAACTTTCTTTTATGGGGTTTCATTATGCGTCTTTCGAAGTACGTTTCTAGGAACAATCTCTACAGCTTCCTCTATTCCTCTCTCTCTAGTTTTCCATTACTGCCATTTTATCAGCTTTAAATACAATTACGAATTGGCCATTATCTTTTTGAACGAGTCACAAAATATTGCCTTGCACATAAATTTAATGTTCAAGTACTTTCATTTTTATTGCTCCCTTAAGATTTCACGATTATATGTACAACATGAATGCAGTCCCTTTGGAGGGATGCTAGAGATGATATATATATATATATATATATATATATATATATATATATATATATATATATAGCACTTGTTGTTCAGTTAAAGACAACTTTACAGTCGTTAATTTTCACAAGGCTTCTTGAATCGAACAGAAAAGGGCGCGACGATATGTGCTTCGAACACCTAACGCTAGGTCATCCGCGTAGGCGACTGTACGTGTTCTTCATTTCTTTATGAAAAGCTAAGTTCCACCTAATAGTTAAGAGTATTCGTCCTTGGGGACAACCATCTGTCAAAGATACTAGCGCATGTTCCCCGCCTTTCTCAGCAGAAACAGTTCCACTTTTCAGTAATTAACGACCCTCGTAATCGTCTTCTTGTCCGCCCTGTATTTTGTATTCCCTAGATGATGGGACCAAATCCAATACTACCAAATATACCCTCGATATCCAAAAAGATATGAAAACTTCTTCGTTCCGATGATAACTATTGTCACAAGTGTATGTGTATGTCAATGGATTGGCCCTATAAAGGAGTAAATTGGTTAGGCAGGAAGAAATTACACCTCTCATGGATTTCCACTATAACATACATTCAAGTATTTATTGCGCCACAAGTGCAAGAGTAATTGGCCTGAACGCTGGTTGTTCGGAGAAATCTTTACATAATGGTCACTTTCTGCATCTTCTTTTTTTACCCGGAGAATTGATGAATGATCACTGTGTATGTTGACGATTTTCTTCTGTCTCTCCCATCTGCTTCTCATGCTTGCCTAAGGAACATAAGTAGAGATGCGAATAACTCTATTGAAATCAGAGGGAGTTTGATGTGTACACAAAGATTGACAGAAACATGCTTCCCAGTTTTTTCCTTTTTTCTCAAATTTGGGTTCTGTTAGAATCCACTTAAGACGTTATACAATCAAATGAAATGATCTGAGAATAGCTAAGGCTTATAGCCTTGATTTATCAAAACACTGATCCCAAACGTGGTCTAATTATATATATATATATATATATATATATATATATATATATATATATATATACACTTTTGATTTTCATAAATAACTCAAGGGTCTATTCATGAAATCCATAAAAAACAAAAATGAGAATAATTGAGTCACGAGCATTTATTGATTATTCTTCATTGATAGAACTTTGTAATTCGTAGGTTTTTTTAAAATGAATATCGATTCATCTGAAAAAAAATTCAGTATTGATTTATTACCGTTTCTCAACATCGAAGATAAAAAATAATGTAATTGTAGCTTATGCACTTTTTAATGCAATATACCATGCATTACATATAGTGGAGCCTAGTTCACTTTATTAAAAATAAATATTAAATTCAATAATTATATGTAGTTTGAAATGTATTTTATTACATTGTAAATTCACTGTTTCTATGGATCCTGACAGACAAAACTGCCCTATACAATAGTATTTCTGCTATCTTCTACCTATAAAATAGAATTGCATATTTTTTTTCGCGTACAAAGTAAGAAATATGGTCGCATAGAAGTTTTTGAAATTGATTGTTACTGTGACAAAAACCTGTTAGATAATCCTTTTTTTTACATCCGAAAGGGTTTGACATTCTTAAATTATTATTATTTATATATGTAATGGGTTTCCATCGAATTGTTCAATTGAGGGCTTGAATGAATGAATACGATGAATTCGCTTAATAATGACACTAGGTGTAGTTATCATTTCTGTACTACTTTATTCGTATGCGTACGTATAATTATAATTTGATCCTGTATATTCACTCCTAAAAAGTATTCTCATTTCGAGTTGACGTAGCCCAGAAAAAAAAACTAATCATTTAAAAAGGTTCTGTCTTTCCAAGTAAATTTGATTTTGTCGGCTGTTATATTTTGTGATTTTTATTTTTAAGTTTTATAAGTCTATACATTTATTTAAAGCTTAATATTATTATGTTGCCGACTCAATAGTTGAATAAGGGACTGATTGCCAAAATTATCAACATTATTTTTCTTTATTAATCATTTAAAAGATTAAGTAATAGAACAGTTGACTAACTTTTTAACTGCAATTCTTATATCTGATTGTAATGTGCGTAAGGATGATTAGTTTATACGTAATGTTTATTTTTGTTTCGACAAAAAAAACTTATTTCTATACACTATAATAGTACGCTGTTGTTGTTATTAAAAAACAAAGCTTTCAAAATCAAAATTGATGTAGATTCTGATTTCTCCAAGGAGTTAAATATATTTTTTTGCATGAAATGTGATTTGTTGTTCTTTGCATTCATAAAAGTTCGAATGCTGTTTCAGACTAACTTTGAATGTTCCCTTGAGTCATGCAAACTCAAAAAGAGTTGCAATTTAATTATTCTTTGGGTAAATCCAAAATATTATGTGGGGGAAGTTCTATTCATAATTCGTTTAAATTCTTGGGAATTCTTTACAAAACTTAATAAAATGTTAACGACTCTTGGAGGGATTTACGAGTATACATTGTAGAGTCTCAAATGGCCGCAGCAAAGAGGGGTTTGCTAAACCAATATAACGGTACGCTCTAAAAGAATTTGATTCCTTTAACTGGTGTTGTTCACAATTCCTTTTCTTCTTTCTTATTTGGGTCCATATAATTGAATCCCTGTTCTGGATATGATTAAGTAATAGAGCGTTCAAATTGGTCTATATAGCCTTATATCTCATCAATGAGTTTGACCAAAGTTTACCTTCTCAGGAGAGTCGAACCTGCGCCTTCAACATTGAGAGTCGAACACTATTCCATTGAAATATGCGATTGTATGTGAATCAAAAAGATTATTAATCTTTTAACGATTAATGAAAAAACGTCATTTCTCTACATACATTTAAGGACACTAAAATAACTAAATTATGATACCGACTATATTTCATCAATTTAATTATATATACGAAATTAATCCACTTTCAGCTACTACATCTGTGAAGTGGAGAAATATTTTTTGGTGTTTGTCTTTTTATATTTGAATGCCGCATCATTTTTTTCAAGAATCAGCTATTTTTGTCGTTCATAACGTCAGTTTGATTTACTTTCAAACATAACCTTCATTGAGTATCGGTGAACATCTACTCTAAGAACTAAATTATATAGCATTTTTATATATTACACATCAGCTTTGGAGTTTAACTTTTTCATTAAGACTAATAATGCTCAGGTTTTCAAATTTGGATATTTTATTACTACTAATACCATCTACAAAATCATATGATGTAACCGAACAACAGCTTCATGTATATTTACCCTTTCTTCATTTCAGATATAGGTGGAGACCCTGAGCTTCGAACAGACGCGGGTCTCTCTCCACTTCATCTTGCAACCGAGGCTGGGCACCTTGATACTGTGGTGTTTCTTTTAACCTCAGGAGGGGTTCGTGTGGATCAGTCCACTTTTGAGGACTTTACATCCGTGCACATTGCATCCTATTCGGAGCGGGAGCAAGTGCTCGAGGAACTCCTCTCAAGGTACGGGGCCAACGTGAACGCCTCTTCCAAGAGGGGCTGCTTTCCCCTTCACCTGGGAGCCATCATTGGGAACAAGGGCATTGCAGAGATTTTAGTCAAGCACGGTGCACAAATTGAGGCCAAGACCTCAGAGGGCTACACTCCCTTACACCTGGCTGTGCTACAAAGACAAAATGAGCTTGCATGCTATCTCCTGGAGATTGAGGCCTCTCCAAATGAAAAGGACTCTTGTCAGGGCTATGGAGCACTTCACCATGCCATTCAGGGCCGGATATGTACCACGGCTTATTTAAAACATGAGTCATCCCAATGTGAAGATCCCATTCGCTCCGTTACTTCAATCTTCTCAATGGGTAAGTGGACTTTTTTTTTGCTCAATTTAAGGTTAAATCTAATTAATCAAGTAGTATATTTTATCAAATACAAGCTCATTCTTATTATCACATGGTAAGACATTTTATAGCCATATTAGCCAGATTTGTATCATGAACAGATATAACTAATTCTAATGTCGAGCCAACAAGTTCCTATAACGTCAAATACATCGAGAAAATATAAATGGACGTTTTCACAAGGGAATATAAAAATATATTGAATAAGTTTAGTTAATTGATTCTCATAGGGTTTGCGTGGCCAGTCATAAATTAAAATATTTTTCACTACAAACTCTACATTTTATTCATTTTTAGACTGATGAGATAGCTTAAATACGTAATAATAATCCTTTTCAATTACTACTTTAAGTATGCAAACTTTCAAAGATATAGAAAACACCTTTTGACAATCCTTCGTGAAAGATGGTTTTGATAGTAAATCGGAAATAAAAGCTTGTCTAATATGAAAACTCATGACTACGTCAAGACAATCCTTGATGCCAATAAGCAACACTTCTCATAAAATCGAATAATTAGACAAAAATGTTTATATCCCGCACCTTCTTTTGAATATGTCTAAAATATGTTAGTGGCGTTTCAATTATGTTTGATATATTTAAGGTTTCATAACTTCAATACTCTGGTACAAAATAGAGGACACTGTAGAAATGTATAAAATAAATACACGCTAACATCTCAGTTTACTCGTTTTAGTACATCTTGTCATTAGTGTGTGTAAGACTATAGGGATAGACTTTTAAAAATCCTAATTTTTATATATTTAGCTAATTTGCTGATACTAAATTAATATATATTTTCTTCGATAATGTATACACAAAACAAAAATTTAAATAGGATAATTGTTTCAAAAGCATAACACAAATAAACATTATTATTACCATTTTCTTTAATTTTTCACCAATCGTAAGGCTAATGATGGAAATGGATAAACGAAAGAAATATGGACACAAAATAAGTGGCTTCAATTGTGTTAACTTGATTTTATACGGGTGTAGTTTTCGCAAAATTCCCCGCAACGGTGTTAGAGAAATGCACTACAATTGAAAATTGTAAGAGACATATCTGGGCCATCTTAATACTCTTGTAGCAGCAATTTTTTTACACTTTGGATATTTCTTTGTCTCACTGACACAGGAACATTATGCAGCGTGTATGTGGACTCAAATCTATTCAACAACCTTTGAATTGTTGATTTTGCAGGTCGATTACGTTGACCATAAATTAGTGTGAACGCTCCAAAAGTTTTAATCAAAGACTCACCCCCTTTGTAATAAATTTCAATAATGTGCAAGCGTTGCTCGAGTATATATTGCTCATGATGAAACTGCAATTATTACTTAGCATAAGTGTCAAAGAAACTATGACAATTATGACGTCGTTTTCGAAACCATTCAATATAAAGGTGAACATCCTTTTTGAAAAACCTATTATTTACATTGGTCAGGCTAATTTTTCTCGAACAAACTCCCACATGGTCAGCTTAAGAAATCAAACGGTTGTACAGCATGTCGTATTGCTGGTCTAACTGACAGTTATATTGTTAAGTTGTACTTTACCATATTTTTTCTATTTCCCGATGGCTATGAAACAAAACAGCTTTTAAAAAAGGAAGTCATAAATACCGTTGACGACTGAATAAGTACGTTTTTATATGATTATTTTTGTTAATTATAAGATTGGGAGAACTCAAATTCAAGGCCAGAAAGTGGAAGAAGACAAAGGATAACTCTCAATAGAGTTTTAGTTTCGATCGATAAAGAAAATCAAAATCATATATAAAAAATCAAAAAATAAACACAACTTACAGAGTTTTTTTTTTGTCAATTTGGGTCGACATGATGGCTTCCGACGGGATATAAATAAGCATTATAGTATTAGAATGAATCTATCGAACCGAGGATCTAAAATCCCAAAGTTTGTTTACCATTGTTTAAATGAGAGGAGATACTTTTCACTTTCAGATAGAGGGTTAGGAAGGACTCTTTAACAAAATAATTGCTCAAAGGAGTGTTAATTAATATTACGATCTGTTTGCGAACGATGATGACTGAGTTATTGTTATTTGCTCATATAAAGGTAAATATCAAGAAAAAGTGCTTATATATATATTGTAGTGACGTCACATATAAAATATCCAAATGAATAAGAAATGGAATCTTTACTCAAAGTTTTGTATAATTAACTGAATGGTAAGGCATTCTGCAGGTCAAATGCTTAACTGATTGGATGAACAATTGCTCTTGAAATTACAGGAAAATATGGACAAATGTGTTCTCTTCAATTAATATTCCAGGAGCTGCAGTCGTTCAAGGTAAAAACATTTCTTCTAGAAACGTGACGTCATTACATTATATTTTAAGTTTTTTTCATTATTTACTTTTTCATTTTGATAATACCTGTGTATATTCCCCTTGGTTCATATGAACTTACTCCCTCAGCAGGTTGCAATGATATTCAAGTGTAACACTCTTCTCGCGCTTCCGTTCTCTCTTTGGATGTAAATTCCCCCAATCTTAGTTATATATGATATAATTTATGTTTTCTTTTTCAAGTTATGTTTATACATTTTTACTTTATGTGTCTACTCTTCATGGTCTCATAAATATTATAACAATGGTTAAAGATGAATACATTTTTACATCACTCTTTTTTTCAAATGCGTCCTAACTTTCTTTTCTTGATACAGATGATACGTTTCAACAATAGAAAATGATTTTTATAAATTTTGTAGCAGAACACACCCATAAAACATTTTTTCTATCATCATTTTTTTTGTGTTTAACAAGCATAAAACGACCCTTATTTTTCATCATCCATAAATATTTTGTGGAACGGCTGCTGTATGCAAAAAAGGCTACAATGTAATGGGAATTTATCATTTTCTCGACCATTCTTCTTTAGTTAATGTTACTTTTCTTTACGTCACGTAGAAAATTGAATAGTCTTTTTTTCTAGCGCAAATCAGCAAAAGAATAATAGCTTGATTATATAGAGAAATACAAGTCTTTAATGTTTTCGTTAGCCACGATCTCTGAGAGATAATTATATACCTATTTCATATAATCAATACTATTAAAGTTTTAATGGCTGGGCAATTAAATTAAATATCTAGCAACCATTATACACTTCAAAAACACTGTATTGTTGAAATTGTGGAAATTTTATTTTTAACCGTTTTAATATACTTTTGGTATATGATACACATTGCTACAAAGTGAGTCCCTAATGCCCTAAAGGCCCTCATTCGTGAGTGTCAATTTTGTGGATAAAATGATGGATAAAAAAATGCTTTAACTAACATCCTCGGAGCTAAAGCAGATTCTAGCTATTATTAGAAATTGAAACATGGGATACCTCTTTGGCTTAACAAGGTAGAATTAGTAAATAAATTATGGAAGTATGGGATCTAGGGTATGGGCTGCTCTTAGATCCTAACCTCAAACAAACGAAACTAGGTGTATAACCATCAAACTTATTAAGGAATAAACATTTGCTCTTTGCTGAATAAAAATATGTATTTCTTAAAATATCATTTGCTAATATAAGGAATGACCTTACAAACTATAGATGCAATGGGTAAAATGATCTAATAGTAACCGCTGTGCATCCTTTGGCTTCTATCAGAAAGCATAGAAGGAAAGACTGACCAACGTAGATGATAGTTTAAAAAGGGATGAAAAGACTACAAATCATGCGTTTGTTGATATGAAATGGGAGCTTATTACTATATGTTCTTTTACACGTCATTATTGTCTACGTATGAAGAAAACAAAACAAATTATAATTAATTAAATATGATTTTTCCACTTTTTGTTGCATGATATTATTTAGTTTATCAAAGCTCTGGTTCTCTTGGCAGCTGAAAATAAATGCATAAATTTCCGCACCAAATATGTAGAACGCGGTCCTCTCTGAGGGAGGGAGCAATAACTTGGAAAGGTTGACAGTTCCAACGCAGTACCTATGTAGGGGCAGGCTTTGTGAGGTATCTAATGTATAATGAGTTCGCTCGTTATAGCTCTCAAGTGTCTTCAGTGTATTTTAAGCTATTGTGAGCGACAGCTGACTATGATATAAACATAAAGAAAGCATTCAATCCCATTCCTTTAGAGAGAACCATTAAAGTTTGTCCCGTGAATCACATGAGGCACGTACATCCCTAATTATAGATATGAAAACATTTCCTTTGAGATATAAACATATGTAGCCCTATCTCCGACCTTTTATTGGCCATTAACATGCAAGGATAAAAAGGCCCTTGAGCATTTCCCTCTGCTTTATTTTCCCTTCCTCCACTCTCACTTAAAACAATCCTTTTTCTCTCAAGGCATCATCAAATATTTACATGGTGACCGCAAGGCTTTTAGTTCCCTCGTTTTTGTTACTTCACTGCTTAAAAAACAACTAACAGAACACTTTGAGTAACTTAAGTTTTCTTTTAGATTTAAATATATGCCCTTTATGTGTGTTCAATGAAATTCAATTTATTTTCTCTGGGTGGATGTGCGTGAGTCGATGAAAAGTCTTTTGTTTTAATGTTTTTTTTGGGGGGCAAATAAAGTTTATTTTACCATTGTTTAAAAAAACATTAAGGATTTATTTTTGTGCATTGACTTAAAAAGGTTTTTATTTCATTTCGGGTTTCTTTGTGAGTTGCTTTCAAAACATGGCTGTTGTATAATTTAAGGCAAATACCTTTAGTAAGGCTTATTATTGATAATTTAATTTCGGGTTTGAATCACTAGAAATAATCTCCTGATAACATTTGAAAAATATCATAAATCCCTCTTTCGTTATTTTTTAGTGTGCTGATACTCTTGTTAAATGAATATATTATCAAGTACTCTTTAAAAGTTCTTACGCAACACAAAAAATATTTTTACTTTTACAGCATCCAATGCAGAAAAACCATTTATAAATATCGGCCTAAGAGACATTTAATATGTATATTAAGAGATATAACTGTAAGCCTCTTCAAGCAGTTAGAAAATAATAGATCAGCACTTTAGTTTGAAGTACATAAAATATGAAATTTATATGAAAATATAATCATTCTTATTTAAACAATGTTTTAAAAGAATCTTCAAGGAACAAGCTAAGTATTTATATTGAAGTGAATACATTTATATATTTGTGTTAATGGGTAAGGAGATAGAAACTTAAGCACTTGAGCATAAGTAGCTTCTATATACACCATAAAAGATATGCATAATAAATGATAAGACATCCAGTTTAGAATTGCATATTGTATTTTGAGCTTTAATCTCCAGAAATGCTCTCATATACATAAATAAATAAGGCATCGAAGACCATAAAACCTTATTCATGGAATCGTTTTCTGCTTTATTTATATCAATAAATGGAATCTACAATGGAATATAATGTTTTATTCCCTCTTATTTACACATTATTTAAAACAATGTAGGAAAATTAAGTAATACTTTTGTTCGTTTTAATTATTAAATTTGGGGCTTGTAACATCATTATTTCAGCATAAATTCCTCTCCTATTGAAGAGTAAAGTTTCTACATAATAAATGATAAGACACCATTTTTATTTCCGTGTTGCTATCCCATAATTATATATATGATGAATATAAGGGAAAAACCTATAGGGATGATAAACCTCAGCTCCTACATATCGATTTGAGTTTAATTTATAAAGGAAACAAAAGGAGGGGCAAAGGAAAAGGGTCTTTATTCCCCTAAATCATTTTTTCCTTAACACGTTATCCGAACAAAAAGTTAATAAACTATCGATGATAAGTTTTTTTTTGTTTCATCCCCCCTCCCTTTATACCCGATATTATTATTGTTATTAATAACAATATATTATTAATAATATTATTAATGAGAAACGCTTTATTCTTATCCTTTCATCCTCTTTCTAGTCTCATTGGACTCTCGACAATCACTTCGCCCTTCCCCTTCAGGACAGTTCTCTGGCGGATTTGATGTGGGTACGGAACCCTTAGATCTTATTCAGCTTCTGATTCGCTATGGAGCTGACTGTAATCTCATGGATGAGGAAAAACGAAGCTCAAGTCCCTTTCATTTGGCGGTTCGGCTCGGATGTGTTGAGATTGTTGAGACACTTTTAGAAATGGGAATGCGGATGTAAATCTACGAGATTATGTAAGAAATGCTTATTATTTGAAGGGGATATTTATATATATATATATATAATGATATTAATAATAGTCAAAGCGAACTTCACGTAAATGCACTGAATAGCTCCAATGATCATTCTTCACTACATGTCTGTAGATTTAAGGGTTCTAGTCGTTATACCAAGATCCTGGTGGTATCAATTATTCCTCCAGGACAGGGTCATAAAGTAATTTCAATATTGAAAAAAACAACATATCTAAATGAAGTCCATGATCTGAAATAAAAAAGAACCTCCTGTGGCAATTTAAATTAGTCAAGAAAGCTGATGTTCAAATTTTAAAATAACTATATATGTACAAAGCAAGTAACAAAATGGAGAGAATATAAACTAAAGTGTTATGTCATCTATCTAATATTTGCTTAGCAAGTAGTGTTAGAAAACTATTTTAAGAGTGAGGAATATGAAAAAAAAGTTGGAGCTTTATATGCTTAAAAAGCATGGTCAGCCATTTTGATGATAGTTTGTATATTTGTATAGGAGTGTTACGAAAACTATTAAATGAAAGAAACATAGTTCTAATATCTATATTTTGACATTTTTTATTTGTTTCAATAATAGCATTCTTAATTATAAAAATGGAGTAAATAAAACCCCTAAAAATTAGTGTCTTTTTTAGGACAAAAACTCATATTACACGAAATGGATAGCTATTTGCCAATTAATTAGAAAGTTTTATTGGTTAGCATCAACGTAAGATAAGTTCAGTTGAAACAAATGTTTAAAAACATGTTATTTCGTACTGTTTCCTACTTCAAGTAATACTCCAATTCTAGACACAAAGCCCGACACATGAAGGAAGAATCTCTTCAACATATCCCTTTTCATCGTCTCCCAAAGTGAATCTCGTAAAAAAATCTATGTGATTCAAAAGATTTTTGTGAGATAAAAAGTGAGAAAAAAGTTTTGTAACTTATTCTATATGGATCCATTGTCATAACTTTATATCTCATTTCCTTTGAAGTAGCCCTAAAGAAAACTTCTTATCTATAAAAAGATATAGTTTGATGAATCATCAGAGCCTCCCTCAGATTTGATCATCATCTACACACACACAAATAAACAAACTTCGTTTTAATGTTTTCCATGATCACAGCTTTCACTATTAAGAAAATGTGTACATATATGAAGTTCCGGGGCCTCTAAGTTAAGATTTACGGATGAACTTCTAACTCCAACTCTAATTATAATTTATTATGGTTGAATCCTCTTGACGCCTCAATCAGTTTAATTAACAAAGTTTATATGTAGTGCATGCATTAACTGATGTAAATAACTTTCTTAGCAAAAAAAACTTTTAGTGTTTCTTCATTTGTCTACAGGAAGGACGGACTCCTCTTCATATTTGCTGTGCACAAGATAAGGAGAATTACGTAAGGATCCTTCAAGTCCTTCTACGCAATGATATACGTGTAAATGCACTGGACAGATCCAATGGACATTCTGCATTACATGTCTGTGCGCTCAAGGGTTCCAGTCGCTCTGCAGAGATCCTGGTATGAATGAGTCATCAAGATAAGGTTATAAGTACAATATGTACGAAAAAACACCACAAATGAAGAATAGTTATTTTTTTGCTTATATGGTTCGATAGAATTGCATCCAACAGGATCCAAATAAGCATTATAGCATTAAAATTAGACTATCGAACTTAGGATCTTATCAATGAGAATGACCAAAAATGGCCATCCCCTCTCGGGATTCGAATCTGATCCCCCAACATTGGTAGTTGAACACGCTTTAATGCACACGGCTATCGCGCTCCCTTTTTTAATTAAAGCAAAGCAAGTCATAATAGAGATAAATAATCATCAACGCTGTATAAATCTAGTAATTACGGAATGCACAAATAAATAAATGGAGAACAGAGAGATAAAACCAACCCATTACCAGTCATCTTAATCATATTTTAAATACAAAGTTTTGTATAAAAAAGAAGAAAAATAAGAAATATTTATAAAAATTATAGCTGCATTTTCTACGCCAAATTATCTTTGTGTGAATGGTTTAAGAACAAGTTAACCCATATGCATTGAATGGCTCATCAACTACTCATAGTACACATAGATATTTTCCAATAATCATATTGAAAACTTGATTGCCTCCCGAGGAAAGTGCCAATTTTTGTACTATTTTATACATATATTCAGGCAACGCAACTTTGTAGTAGTGCCTTCGTTTTTGTGTTTAGACGTACTATTACATCTCAATATTCTATTTCATTTTTGAATAATGTTGATAATTCAGACTATGCTTACTCAATTAAATCGGTTTTAATACACAGGCAATTAAAAAATGAACTCAAAAATCTTTTAGATTTGAGATTTAATTTTCAACGATTTATTAATTTTTTTTAGCGAATAATCGTTTTTAAAGGGTTGACGTTACATACAATTTGAGATCTGTAATATTATATGACCCAATTTAATGTTTATTTATAGTTTGTATACGATGTCTCTCCAGGAACGTAGTACCTATCAAGCCTTATGGCATTCCTAAAACTATATGATTTTGTTCAAAACCTTTTGGTCTACTTTATTTCGTTTGTTCAGCCAGTTAATATAGACCAACAAATTGTGTCCAGGAATCCATTTAAGCCTCCAAATCTCATACATGTCATTGTTATTAATCTTCAACTATATTGGTAAATGATTTTAAAAAGCTGCAAGATATTGAATACAGCTGCTCAATCTGATCAAATATTCCCTGAACTTCCTTCACTTACTTCCCCTCTCCCCCTCAATATCATTCAGTGAATGAACTCTAAATCCATAGGAATGAGGTTTATAATCTTTTTTGGCAGGAAAAGACTTCCATTGTCACAAAAAAAGAAAGCAAGGGAAACATCAAGATATAACTTTTTCCATGTGACCTAATAAGAGAATTACTTTTTATTAACCAATGCGTATATCATCATAAATATCAATATTTGACTGAAAACAATGTCTTCTATTGCCTAACTCTTAATTGTACTTTTTGAAAATATTCATAGCCATTATGTTGACTGTACAAATAATGCTCCTATTTCAAAATAGTTTAAAAAGAGTCAGACAATAGGATTGGAGCTTATAAAAGATAATTTTTGTTCCTACTGATAAACTAAAAAAGTATCTTAATCAACGACATACATTATTTAAAAAAACCCACTGTAAACACAGTGAATATTCAATATATATTAGCAAAGTAAAAGAGTTGTAAAATCTCATACATAGCGGGTTTTTTCGGATAAAAACATTTTAATCGGTTAACTGTGAAAACTTTATGCAGTGCAAAAATAAAATACACTAAGGTTATATATACACATTAGAGTAAAACTATTCGGGGCAGTTATGTAAAAACATGAATGAATATTTTAGTTTACTTGCGTATTTTATAATTTATCAGAACGGTTAGTTGATTAATAATCTGCTAATTCGCAGTTTTGCACTCCAAGATTTGTCTTAAGGGTACCTGAGCTGTTGTAAAATAGACAAATGTTCAGCAATAAAAAAAATACAAATTCAGATACAAAGTATCGGCACTTTTAAAGAATATCGTCCAGAGGGTTGAGGTTGCGTGATAAATTTTAAAGTTCCTATTGCAAAAGCTACCACTGTAAAAATAAGAGAAAGAAAAGAAGACAAAAAGAGGCTCTCATCATTTTAAGGTGCTATTTATCATTAGTTTAGGATGAAAGTCATGTTTGTTTCCCCTGGGCGTTTATGCCTTCACAGAAGAGCCTGGAGGATACCTCAATAACATATTAAAACATATATCGGAATTTTAAATCTACAAATAATTTTTTATTTGCATATTTAATAATAATAAATATAATAATAATAAAATTATACCCTCAATATTTGTCTCTTTGATAATATATATTTTAACTGAATGACTATGATTTATTTAAAAGAAATCGAGGAGACTTGGTTCCTTATCACTAGAGATGTCAAGGGCCTATTGGGAATCATTAGGGTTATTTTCTGTGAAGGCCTAAACGCCCAAGGGAAACAGGACTTACATCATAAACTACCGATAAATAAAATGATATCAGCCTCTTTCTGTCTCCTTTTCTTTCTCTAATTTTTACAGTGATAGCTTTTTCAATTGGAACTTTAAAATTTATCACACAACCTCAAACCTCTGGATGATATTCTTGAAAAGTACCAAAGTATCTGCTTACCAATTTAAATGAAATAATGTCAATTGTTCATAGTTTATTGTCAAAATAATAGGATTGTATATGTTAAGATAAAAAGTAAATGTACTTTATCACATTATATATCACAAATTGATTGGATGGTTTAGACAAATAAATGCTTAAGCATAATAGTGAACATCATTGTAATTGAACTTGGCGCTCTTCTAATTTGTACATTATTTTAAAAAAATCCACTACTTTTTTTAATTTTGATACTGACAAAAAATTATATTATAAAAGCAACTTAACATTATAAATGTTTATTTGATGCTGTGTAATAAGTAATAACCAACATGTAAGCCTTACGACCCTAATGAGTGAGCTTTTCTTACACCAAGTGGAATAATATTTAGTGCGATATAAAAAAAACAAATGAAAAAAGTTCATAGGAGATCAAATGTGTTTGTATAATGTTAAACATGAGATTAACTGAAACTGACCTTTAGTTAACGTAACATTAAAATACTTATTACAAATAATATAATGGAATCTAATTATTATTTTCAAAGGCTTTATATTAGAAGCTAAATTCATAAGGATTATAAATCCACAACATTTGATACCCTATTTCCAATTATGCATGCGTATAATCAAAAACATGTGTTACATTCATTTTAATTTACATCAGCAACATAATTTGATTCAACAAACTGAATGTTTTTATCTAATAAACGTAGGAAAAGGTTGGCTGTATCGAGGTTGCATGAAGTTAGATAAAAAAGTGAAAGTAGTTGCGTTTATTTATTTTGTGAGTTCTATCTACATAAATATAATTTATGTAAGTCAGTATTATGAGGTATTTTAACAATTGTTTCGCGTAATTTGTTCAAAAATGCGAATACAAATAATTATAAAATTTTGTTTCAATGTTTGCTATTACATCTAAATATTATTAAGTATAGATATTTAATTAAGAGATCACTTAACTCCAAAATTTGACAATTAAAAGATTTTTAAAACTAAACATGTGTCAAAACAGCGATATATCTCCGAATATTTTAAAAGCTCTCATTCTCTTTGGAAGTAATATTTTTTTAATACCTCCCCTAGTCACAAAGCAATTCAATGTGCATTACAAAATATAAAATCTTTGTTAGCACTAAAAATAACGGCAAATGCCTACCTAGTCGAAGAAGACCTAAGGCTCATCAATGATTGGTGCTTCAGCTCGCTACGCTGCTCTCCATCAAAATCCCGGATTTAGGAGCGGCAACGTGGAAATGGGCTGGCCATATAATTAAATATGTGCCTGAAAGATCAAAGCTCTACATAAGCACTATCAAAAGGATTTTGAGAAGACATCGTGCTTTTTTAAACCAATCCAATAAATGATTTGTCCTTTATATAAGGTTATTCTTCTTGGCAGTAAATATGAACTACAATGTTCATTTATGTATTTTCGCAACTGCCCTGAATAGTTTTACTCTGTTTCTGTATATAATTTAGAGTATTTTATTTTACACTGTATAAAATTTTGCAGTTAACCGAATAAAATGTTTTTAACCAAAACATAGCTTTTAAGTCAATTTAATCTTTAGTCTTTTAATCTAATCAATATTATTTTTAGAGTAAATTTCAAAAAATTAAAACAATGGTACACCTTTTTTTAATTTGGAGATCAATCAAATAATTAGGTTTATATAATCAAATGAATATTTGTGTATTTTTTTTCTTGGCCAACTGGCGTTTCTTTATTTCATTCCAATATATATATACACACACATAATTTGTAAATAAGACTTAAAGTTCGTAGGGCCTCATACAATCCTTTAACATTCGAGAGGTGGGGGGGGGGGGGGGGGAGGTTTAAACAAAAACAATAACTAAATAACAGAACAATAAAAATTGAACATAAAATTCCAATTCTTTTTAAAAACAGTATTAAGATTACCGAACTAATATTATAAAAAATTATTTTACGATGTAGATAAAAAATATTTAATTTTATTAAAAGTTCATAATCCTTAAAATGTAAAATTACTATAGGTAAAACGTTCCGTCGACAACTTTACAATACAGGTTGAAAATTGGAATGATAGCTTGTTTGTCTAGGTTCCCGGAAGATCTTTGACCATATATAGTATTTTGGACTTTAGTTATTATTGCATTGATCTTCATTTCGTCTTTTCCATCGTAGTAAGCCAGAAATTCTTCTTTGGTGATCGTCGTTCCGTATTTAAGATAAAGTCTTTGAATTATTTCTTGATACACATCTTCCAAAACATTGCAGTCCCAAAAGAGATGGTCTGTTGTTTCATTTGCTTCCATGCAAAAGTAGCACAGAGCTTTTTGGCCTTCAAAAAATTTGTCTCATACTTCTAAAGTGCCCGATAATAGCCTATATTTAAACCACTTTTCTGATGTGGTCAGATATTTATTTTTAGCTTGTTTGATGCTTCCTTTGGCGTCCTTTTTATTTTTCTTCTTTGAAGATATACGATGAAAGGTTCTTCGGTACTTCTTTGTAGTGTCCTTGATATTTCTTTTGTTGAAACTATGCACATTTTCATTTTAAAAGGGATCAGTGGTCTTTGAATTGATTTGATTTCACTTAACTTTACTTTGAACGCTACTCCAGCCATTCTATTCATTAGTGAGTTTGAAAGTGGAAGGTCGGCAGCAATGTCTGCTGATAGAGAACGTATCGCCGGGAAGCAGAATCGATCCTTAATTGGGAGTTCCCATCCGAGTGATTTTTCGAATTCTTTGACGACGTCTTTGCATTTTTCGCATATCATTTCGATTGGAATAAAAACTCAAAACGGCTAAGGTTTTAGAAAAACTAGCGTGAGGGTTTTCCAATATGCTTTGATTTTTAGTTTTTAAATTTTTTTCAAACTCATACGACCATGGTTCATTTACCTCCCAGATTTTCCTCACCCAGAATAGATTTAGCACCTTCCACATTAATGGTACACTGATTATGGCTAGGCCCCTGTTTTAATGGGCCCATATTCCTATCGTCTGAGATATCTTCGCTTCTTATTGAAACCAAAAATCTTTTTTCCATCGAAACAACTTGAAAGGATGTATCTTCATTGTAGGGAGTCAGTCGAAGGAGATGTATAACTTGTGGTATAACATAGGTATTCCATACTATTTTTTTATCCCACATATTTAAATTAAGTTTCATAAAATGAGAAATGGATTGACTTATTTTTGCGACGATAGTTTCGGTATTTTTCTTTACTCCTTGAGCTCCTATCAAGAGCCTAGCAGCTGAATATTTGTGTATTAATTATTTGTAACATTTTTCTATCTTAGGTCGATGGCATTTATATGAAATTATAATATTTTACATAAAAAATCGTAACTCTTTTGTGGTCTTTGCAGATGAAGGAAAACTCTGATTTTTTACATTTTTTTACTAGCGCGATTTAATTTTAATTCTTAGTTTTTCCTCTTTTCTTTTATGTCATATTTTTTTTGCAAATGATTAAATTGTACACCGTGATTTAAAAAATAAGATTTGATCGATATAATCCTAGCCTTGAGACGCCAGCGGCATTAAATTGCAGTTTCCGTGACCCTTTAAAGTTACTATTGGGGTAAAATATTAAAGAAATATGAAGTAAAGGTGGAAAACATAGGATTTTACTTTGACTGTCATCTTGTTCAAATCAGGGTAGTTATGGAAACAGAAAATAACAATATAGCCTATTTAAAAAAATGTTGAGTGATACGGAATACAATTTGTCGGATATATAAATATCTCCTACACTTCCTTCAGTTACTCTCCCTCTCCATTTCGACATTATCCAATGAACGAACTCGATATCCATAAAAGTTAAGGTAATATTTTTTTACAAGAAAATAAATGCATTAAATAATATGCACTTTATTTAGTCGTTTGAGTTGATTTTCTATCAAAAATGAAATACTGAATGTTTTCTATTGTATGATATGGATAGAAAATACATTATCTAATTTGTTCTATACTGACATCAAACGACCCCCATCAATGGGTGAAGCTTCATAATTTTTGAATAAACTGTCTCAACTTTGCAGTCAAAGTATTCCTTTCGTGCCTACTAACAGAACGATGTTATATAAATTATTAGTAAAATAACGCAACATTGATAGTTTGTTTTCTTTACAACCTCTTACACTCTACTTTATTTCCTTATCAGCTTTCGAATGGTGCGAACTCCGAAGGAAAGTCCTTCCTAGGCTATACTCCACTTCACGTGGCCTCTCATTATAACCAATTAGAGGTTACAAGGATTCTTCTGGTAAAGCGCATATCAGTTGACACGGGTGACAATCAGGGATTTACGGCTCTACATCACGCTGCACTTTTATCATCACGGGCTATGACGGATCTGCTCTTACTTAATGGCGCAGATATGAACATTATGTCAAAGGTACACATTGCTTTTTTAAGATTATTCTATTTTATTTCATCCTGATAATAAATATTATATAATATTAATACTAAATATGAGTGAAACTTCATATTTTATATTTATATACAATGGAGTGCTAACACATACCCCAATTTTCAGCACTGCCGTACAAGACTGCGGCACTCTCTAAATCTAGTCATAGAGACTTTGGTCACTTACAGATCCATTAAATATGAATTTAGAAATTTGTGGACAAAAATAAGTAATTGAAATTGACGATTATGATAATGAGACAACTTTATTCATTTATATAATTTATTGCCTTCATTTGATTGTGCTTAAATACCTCAAATGATGACCTATTTTTCGATTAAAACGAATATTTTCATTAGTGAATGCAGGATTTATTCACGCTTAGCTAATATATTATCACTTATGTGTTGATTTATAACTGCAAGAATTAACATCATCGAACCTACTATATTTCAATTGTTGTGTTCATTTAAAGATTACGAATACTTCTTAATTTAAACACAATTCTCTATATTAAGCAAAAAGTCACACATCAGATATGGCTTAGAAGTTGAGTTTTGGAGGGGAAAATGATAATATGGAGGTGGCTTTTGCATATTTCAACAAAGTAAGTAAGGTAAAAATAAATTAGTTCAAATCTGCTTCTGAATAAAATTTATTTAAACTTTGTAGTTTAAAAATAATATGGGCTTATTGTATTCATAATTTGTGAGTTTATATAATATATATTGTTTCAATTTATTAAATATATTTTAAATAATTTGATAAGAGTATCAATAAATATAATCTAATATATCTCTGTTACCTTCCAACATCTATTCAATTCTTAATTATATGTTTTCCTTATTTTAGAATGGCCACACAGCAGAATCTATCGCGAGGCAATTGGGTCAAAAGGAAGTTTTATCCGCACTTCAGGAGTGGCGGGACAAGGATCCTTGGAAATCCTCTCTCATTGATGCATTTTGAAAATTCTACTTGTTGATTTATAACTGCTTTAATTTATATCTGTGATGTTTATATCGCTATTTTTTACGCTGTGTACAATAAAACTATTCGCAATTTTATTTACCAGTTCAAAGGGTTCCTACAACATAAATTTCCATCCGTTAAAAACATATTCATAATTATTTACACATTGTTATTGAATACAATGAATAGATAGCAATTAAGCGATAAGGGGCAAAAATATCTAATATTGTTAATCTATTAATTTACTAAAAGTTTGTTTCGTTTAATTTGATTGTTCATCTCTATAAAGATTTGAATAGTATTTAATTGTATTAAAAAGGATTTTTACCTTATGTACCCCAATGGTTAAATAATTTATCATGACTTCAATTGAATTCTTAAGGTAAATAATAAGTGAACATTCTATATTTCAAAAATTGAAAAGCATAAGGTCAACAAAATAATTTAGGACACAACAAAAAATAAGTCAATTTAATATTTTTCTTAAATGTGATATAATAAGTCGTCAGTAACAAATTTATAAATGATTTGATCACATTTTCGACATTTTTTGCATTTATAATATCAATGCCCCAAATATAAACGTGAATAACTATGAGAATGTACTCTTCGTATAAAGTTAATTAACTAGTTATTTGCTAATGAGTATCGGCCAGAACCACATGTAGAGTTCACGTTAAAGGATAAAGGCCTCTTTTGGAGGAAAACATCATATTATTATTATTAATGAGGTCTTTGCAAGCATTCAAAATAACAGAACCAATTAAGGTTGCTCTAAATAGTAATATGTTTTTTAGGATATATCACGATGACAGAGAACACAATTTAAGAGTAGCTTAATCTTAAAGACTAATTTTTTAGATTCAATGATCCTCCAACTTCTTCTAAAATTATATCTTCCACAGCTTTAATGACTGGGACCACTTTATAATCTCTAATGTAATTTTTTTAGATGTTAAATAATTTAGTAATAATTTAAACAAAATTTAATCATATATATATATATAGTTTGTTTTCCGTTCTTTGGAGAAAAACAGCGACAGATATATCTTAAAAGAGAGAGACGTCATATTTATTATCATATAGTTATATATGCTTCCTTCTGTCGCTTTCTTTTCCCATCAACCGAAAGCGAACAAGTATCCCTAAAATTCTATGTTTGTATTGTTGAACCCTACACCTTCTTCTTCACTTTTCATCATAAATTTATTGGATTGTGTTTCATCTAAACATATTTTTTGCTGTTTAAACAAATGTTTTAACCATGAACTGATCTGTGATATGCAAATATCATTTTAAAAAAATGATTTCTTTGATTTTGTTAAAATAACCAATTCAAACCAGCAATAACTTTATTAATAAAAAAACAAATCAAGTACGTTTAATTTCCATCGCCTCACCCCAAACAACACTCAATTTCTTATTTTCCTAGATAACTAACAAAAACCAATAAACAATGATAGATTAGACATAGTTTTACTTTACATGTCTTTTAAGATTGAAGATTTGTTTAGTGCGATATATTTTTTTCTATATTTGGATATTTTTGTTATGTTCTCTATTTTCACATTATCTTTTAGAGATTTTTAAATGTTTTTGATGTTTATCTCTTAAAAAGGAAATTAATTTAAAACTAAAAGGTCTATTTTTAACACACACTTTCTATTTTATAATAATTGTTGTCAATATTTTCTTTATTTACAATACAAACCGTGCTGATAATATAAAACATCTATTACATGTGGGCATATGTATTTTAATATAATGCCATTCAAATTACAAACAAGATTTTTAGCGGATTTCATCAATGTCTGATTTATTTTTCTTCCTTTTATTGACATTAAACTAAGACCAAAAATAAATTGCTTTTTATAAAAATAGACAATTGATTTCTTTTACCAAGTGTTTACTTAAGCAACTTCTTCAACGTTTAAATGATTAATGATAAGTTAACTTAAGAATACAAACTAACTTAATATAAAAGAGTATAGACATAATATAAAGTATATATAAAGTATATACTGTATATGAACATACTGGAAGGAACGGGCATTAAACTTTTAGAGATTACTTTGTTTTTCTTCCTGTTTCAAGAGTACTCACATGACCATCAAGAGATAAATTTTGTGAGACGTAAATGAGTTCAATTATTTATATATATGAACAAACATTGAATAAGTAGTTTTGTAGGTCTTTATAACGTTAAAATATTCGACAGCACTAGCTAAAGCAGCATTTTTGTTCGAGTACATTTCTCTCCTCTCTTTCAGGGTACGTTGTAAAATCAAATTTATTTTATGTTAGTTAAGTCATTTAGTTAGTTACTTAGCTAACTAGTTTGCTCATATAGGCTTGGCTTAACAACTCATTCTCCTACAATATTATAAATATAATCCTTCAATCCACCAAATTATTACTAGAAACAAAGTTAAAGTATTAAATATACATTATAAAAATCGGCAAACAAACATAGTATGGCTCAAAAAAAATATTATGTCAAAAAAGACCAATCAAGGTTTCTCGAGCTAGTGGCTGTGTTAGTGGGTAGTTTTTTTTTTTTTTTGCTTCATGTGTGTTTGTGATACCAAGGATTAGTAGAGACATTCCGTAATTTCATATCTAGCTACATTGATTTTCCATGCTGTCTTTTTGAAGAGTAAGCAAATCTATGTAGCTGCGTTTTTCATGACTAGAGCCTTTTCACATCTTAAATTTTGTTTTTGGTATGTTCTTTGGTTGATTTGTATGCAAGTGTTATGTGAAATAATGGACAACCAACGTTTATTAATATTCTTTTCAAACAGTTAATATTATTTTTGGTAAAGTGTGAACTTTGATATCTGTAATTCGAGATATTATAAACATGAAATTAAGTATCTATGTTGGCTGTTGTGACTCATAGCATAGGGCGGAATGGCTCCATTAAGAATGACAGACAAATTATTGAAATAGACTTAAGAACTACTTCGAAATAGGTGACTAGACAAAGCCAAATATATAGAAAGGATGACTCTCAATGGTACTCGATATAGTACTAAAAAAAATAAACATTGAAAAAAAGTAAAAGAAGACATGCTCTTATGATACAAACAAAAACAGAAATCATTTATGTTGTACATCTATTTATAGCATACCAACAAGAGCCTTTGGGTGTTAAATTAGAGTCAAGACTGATGATACAATTTCACTGAAATTTAAAAGAATTATTTTAATTTTTTAAATAAATTAGATGTAGATAATTTTTTGACATTAGACATTTATATTTTGAATTTAGGAGCAATATTGGAGTCAAGTTTCATAACTTTTCACTTTGATGAAAGCCTAATCTTCCATGAAACCCTGCTCTTGAACAATAGTAGTTTTGCGTTCGACTTTGCACTACAACTGCAATATATTGATATCACATTATCACAGTTTGAAACAATGAAATAAGAATGTACATAGGTATACCTTCTATCATCACTTTTCAACCATATTAAATAGTAGAATTTGTTGTTCTGTCTAAATTAGAAATGCCTGATGATAAATTTATGCATTTATATTAAACATGAAAAATAAAATTTAATTTAGATGTTTTTCATTTTTTGACTAATAAAGCATTTATATATAAGACTTTTTTTTTTAAGATTTGGCAATATTGGTATGTATCTTCAAAATTGATGAATTTGATAAAAGGATAAATGAATATAGCATTAACCGAGCAGAGAGTTTTCACAGAGACACTAAAGTTCAATAAACAGGTTTCTTCTTATCACATTGTCAGCAAACCAGATCATCTGTGAAACATGAGCTAATACTCTAAATCGAAATCATCACCTTTCAGACCATATTATATATATATATAAGAAGAAGAAAAAACATACTTTTTTAAATAATTTATTGCTACACATAATATTACATTTATACACTCGTATAGACATATATTCCGTACGGGCACATGTAAAAAATATTTAAACCTGTGGTGCACTCGCAATAGTCGGCCGATTGGGTCTCCTACTGCAATCCGTCCTGAACGTAAAGTAGGGATGGTGCATTCTTCAGCCAGCCTCCAATATCAGTACTTGTAAAGAAACTGGAAAGACTGAATATTGAATGGCCCTGAAAAGGCTGTTGGTGATCAAAAAGCTGGGTCCGCTCAGCCATGAATTTTGGGCATTCGTGCAGAAGATTAAGTGGTTCCTCGTCCTGTTGTCCACACCCACGACACAGCGGGCTGATTTCAGGGTGCATTAGGTGGTAATGACGACGAAGAAGGGAATGGCCTGTGGAAAATTGCACCGAAGAATTCAGCTTTTCTTTGGAATAATCCAGAAGACGTTCCCATCTATTCAGATGAACTCTTGGCATCATTGTACGGCTTTGGCGGCAATATTCCAGCCTTGACCATAGTGTCTGCCATTTATCTACGTAATACGTAGGCACCTCCTCCCTAAGAAAGGTGAAGGGGGTACCAACAACCTGTGAAGGCTGTTGTTTTAAAGTTCCAGCCTTAGCCAGCATATTTGCTACTTCATTCCCTGTGACGTCACTATGGCCTTTAACCCAGCAAAGAGAGAGAGGGACTTCAACGGAAGTGACCCCAATAGAATTTTGGTGTCTCTTACTTCGCGTTTCTACCGATCGTAAGGCTCCGATAGCTGCTTTGGAGTCCAACCAAATACAAAATCCACTGTGGCATCACTTTTCCCGATTGTCTTTAATCCAGGAAAGAGCCTCCTTAATTACCAGTATTTTCGCCTGGAAAACACTATTTTGAGGAGTGAGGGTTAAAGATGCTTCCCCCACGACTAGTTCTCCTTTTGTGATGACAAATCCAGCACCAACACCTCTGTGACTTTTCGATCCATCTGTAAAAATGTGCGCTTGACTGTTGCATTATTTTTCATAAACTTGGCATTTCCATATTTTCTTTCAATGGATAGCATCTTTTTGTAAGGTTGGAAACAATTTTTTAAGATGGTATCATGGGCCAAACTAGACGGAATGGTCTTAGTTTTGAAATGACGCCATCTTCTAATCCCCTCTTCGAAGGTGTGAGCGATACGTTTGACGAGCCATCGTTGCAAGACCTCAATGCCTCAATAAAAAGGGAATGATACCAAAGAATGTTTCCAGTCCTCTCGTGGGTGTCGAACGCATCGGATGGCATAGACCAATCAATCCAAGTCTCGGTATTTTGTCGAGAGGAGTCTGTTGTCCTTGTGTTATATTGTGGGCCCAAACAAGAGACCCATACGTCAGACAGGTTTTACAACACAAAGATGGGCCCACAGTGTTTGACGTGGACCAAGACCCCATGTTTGTCCAATAATTGCCTTTATAACTTGAAGAGGCTTCTTGGCTTTAATTGATTTCTCTTTCAAATGGAGGTGGAATCCAAGTTGCGAGTCCATTATAACTCCAAGAAATTTCATTTCAGAGGAGTATTGTATCATTTGACCTCCCATATAAAGGTTTGGCCAAGGTGAGTGAACATGCTTATTTGTACATATAACATCAAGACTTTTTCCCTTTCTAATCAATTTATAGTTTTCTCTTTCTTTCTCTTCATCTTCTTCTCATGCTTGGGTTTATCCAAAAGTATACCATCAAGTCATAAGGTCATATATATGTGTGTTCAGTATGCATGTGTGATGAATGCTTACTCATATACACGGTGCAGAGCTACAATTGGGACAAAGTTTGAAAGGCCATAACTTGGGAACCCTTAGTCCGATTACTTTAAAAACAACTGTTTTGCCTTCAGTTGGTTCTCATCTTTTAGATATTTTTTTTTTCAAAATGTCATCCGAACAAAACCGCTGTGCAGCCATTTTTGTCACCCTCCGAGCAAAGAAATCATCGAGTTCCCAAAACCACTGTCTATCGAGTGGCGCAAGACTTGAATGAGTCCAACGGCAATGCATCACCTTGAGAAAGACTCAAGACCGGTCCAGAAGCAAAAAGAGGACTCCAAAGTTTCTCCACGAGCTCCAGGAGAGGATGAACGATGAACCCGGCACCTCTATGAGGGACCTGGCCGCCAAGATGGACGTGGACGAGAAAACTATCAGGACCACCGTACATGAGGATCTCAGGAGCAAGAGTTACGTGCTCAAGGTCAGACAGATGCAGTTTGAGGCCTCAAAGACCAAAATTGGCTCTCGGACAATTTGACCATTCTTTGGTCGAAGGAGATTTAGCCCCCTAGCTCGCCGGACTGCAACCTGTTGGACTACTACGTGTGGGGCGTCTTGGAGAGGGAATCCAACAAGCGTTCTCACATCAACGTTATCTCGCTGAAGGCCTCCATTGTGGAAGCAGTGGCAAACATGAACAGGGAGCACCTTGTCAACGCCTGCACGAAATTCCGGTCCAGGCTGGAGCCGGTCATCGAGGATGACGGGGGATGGTTTGAGTAAAAGTCAGAAATGGATCCCCTTGCACAACTTTTGTGAAAAATAATTCTTGCCAACTTGTTTTGTTAATAAAATATAAGAAGATATATCTTGACTCCTTTTTTTCCCGATTGTAGCTCCGCACCCTGTATATATAAACTATCACGACGAATGACTCTTTAATGAGAGCAAGGAAAGCCACTTATCAATCATGGAGGCTTCTGGTTCTTCTAGAACACACACACACACACAGACACACACATATATATATATATATATATATATATATATATATATATATATATATATATATATATATATATATATATATATATATATATATATATCATATCATCCCAGACATGCAGAGGGCATACATGTGGCACGTCAAAGAGAAAAGCTTTGCAATGTATTAAAAGGAAAAAATCTCAATATAATTGTCTGATTTTTTTCAATTAGACTTATAATACCCAGTGATAACTTGTTTTAACCATAAGGAACGATACATTATTACATTTAAAAAAAATCTCATTGAATCAATTATTATCTTTTCTGATATATACATTTTATAATTAATGAGCAACTGACAATATAATGTCTTAAATTGGACAAGTGCAAAAGGTGGGGACTGCACTCATTTAATAGCCATTAGGATACTGTATTGCAGATAGATTTTGTAATCTGGAAGTTAATTCCGATGTCCTTGATGATTACCGGATATATGTGTATAAGATAATACGAAGCTTCTCTTTGAAATTTTATATTAAACTGTTTTCTATAAAAACGATATAAATATGACTTTATTGTAATAATGGTTAATTTTCTTAGGCATAACTAATAAATGAGTCTGTCTTTTTATTACACCACAAACTTTAAAATTTCCTTTATGTAGTTCATGGCCGAATGAAAAAATAAATAATAAACTTCATTAATAAATCGTAAATTGTTTGTTATCTATACAAATAAAAAAATAATTCTGTTCGTTCGTTCGTTTCCCTGTATCTCCCGAACGGGTCATTAGATCTTGACAAAATTTTCAGTGAATAGTTTGAGAGCTCAGGAGTGTTTTAGTGGGGTTGTCAACTCGCGGAAAATTTTATTTTATTCGCCAAACGTTTTTGGCGATTTTTAAAATTGCAAGTTAGATTTTTTTCCAAATTTTCTGTGGATGGTTTGAGATAGTATGACGTGTTTTTGTTTTAATGGGGTTTTACCGGAAAACCCGTATACAATAAAAGGGGATTCCTATCAAATGCCATAAAAGGGTGAACTCATTTCCCATAGTAACTTTTTGCTGGTTTTTATCATGGCAAGTCACATGAATGGCTATGATCTCTATAAATATATCTACGTAAAGCCATAAAGGGACTGTTACGACTATGAAAATGTGATGGGAAATATATGCAAAAAATCATTTAACTGGATATTATCCGTGCCATATGTATCTATAAATCATACGATATTTGAATAAAATGGAATGGAAAATCATCTCTTACTGAAATATTTTGTCATTTTTCTTTTACTCAGTCTTTATTTAAAAATATATAGACAGTTTATTTAAAGTAACATTACGTTTTTATATAAAAGGATAAAAAATCAAAGGGTGTTTTCATTATCGAAAATATATTTTACTCCACAGTTCGTTCGTTAGTTCGAATTCGTATCGAATCAAATAGGCAACACACTACGGATTAAATATTTGCTAATTTAAAAGAACAAATCAAAATTTCGTCAATTTTTAGTAAATATACATTTAACAAAGGGTTATAACAAATTAACATTTCCATAAAACTAAAGGAAGTGCGATAGCCGTGTGCACCAAGGCGTGTTCAATTCTCAATGTTGGGGGCGCAGGTTCGAATCCCGAGAGGGAATGGTCATTTTGGTCTACATCATTGATAGGATCCTAGGTTCGATAGTCTAATTTTAATGCTTTAATGCTTATTATATCCTGTCGCATGCAATTCTATCGAACCAAATAGGCAAAAAACAACTAAAACAATACAGTTGCCATGAAAATACTTAATAAATATGAAATATTTTTTTTCCTCCTTTTAGTAATATTCTATATCTCCCATGTGAATGATTTTCCTGTAAGGAATTTTTGCCACACTCCTTCACTTCCAACACAAATAGTAAAAGACAATGATGTAGGCCACATAAAATATTTATGTCCTCTATTAAGATATTGCTCAACAACCCCTCAAAGAGTAGTAATCTTTAAGATCAAAAGGAAGAGAAAGAAGGAAAAGACAATACTCCATGCGGTCCTGAATAACTGTTAATATAAATATATTTGCAAAAACATAACCTATAATGCACATGACACATTGCGTGGATCTACTAATCTTTAATACATACTTATTATAATTTTGGAATCATAATAGTTATTCGTTTAAACAAAATAAAGAGTAATTTAAAAAACGTAAATTCTATATTTCAAATCTATAGATGTAACATTAATGAAATTTTGCGATGTAATATGTTTGGTGTTCTAAAAATCGCTATACTTTAAGAGAAACAAGCAAATACATTTCTGCACGTACTCTCCCAAAAAATTGATATGAGAATATACAATTACCGCTTGGTAACCACTGTTACCAGAGAAAGAAAAAAGAGGAGCGAGAGAAGTGAGGCAAAATACTCTCTCGCTCCTCTTTTTTCTTTCTCTTCTATCCAAGTAACAGTGGTTACCAAGTGGTAATTGTATGTTCTCATATCAAAAGATCATTTTTTTGGGGAGAGTACGTGCAAAAATGTATTTGCTTATTTCTCTTAAAGTATAGCGATTTTATAACACCAAACATATCAAATGAAAGCTTAATAAACCAGCTTTAATACTTTGGTATACTAAATCATGTCAATTTAATAAGTGGAGAGTTATATGTACATTAAAAAAACATATCTCGCGTACAAAATGACGCATATAATGGATTATAAATGCGTCAGAGACAAAGTAAAATTTCGAGAGCATACCTTTCTTTTTTTTTTTCATAATCGATTCCTTATAGGTCAATACAGGCTCTGAATCATATGATGTAAACTCAGATTGTACTGAATTCTGAATTGATAGAATGCAACCAAGGTCATTTTTGGATTTATCATCCATAGTTTTACTAAACTTAAAAATACTATTTTACTCTGAAGCGAACAAGTCATCTTCTACAGGCGAGTGAAGTTAATTGATACAAAAAAGCTATGAAATATGCTAACATTACGCACTCCATTTTTTTCTTTGTTTTTACATAAAAAATTTGTTTAGTAAAAAACATCAAGAATACGTCTGGTAGTAAATTAGATTTCCTTTAAATTAATAATTATTATTGAAGTCTGCAACACCCACCATTTTCAAGAAATTTGCGGAAAACTATATTTTTACTAAATTTTTAAAACTTTGACCTCGTTGCGCGACCCCGTAATGTTGACCGATTTTGTTCAAACTTTGTATGTCGTCTTCTTTTATCACCAAGAAAGAAAATCCACAATGTTGCTAACATTTCAAACATTTGAAAAATAAGAACAACCCTAATAGTCATTGTATTTGCTTCTTTGGTCAATCGAATTAAAACTTTATAACCCTTTTTATTACTAAATATATGTATTTTTTATATCTAATATGTGAGTCAATATTTATAAATAATTGGTTATATTTCATTGACATATTTCTGGTATATTTATCTTAATTTTTTTATTTACAATCAGCTTATTAAATTCAGTTTGTGAGTATATCTCTCTTATCGTTGTAATTAATATTTTTAAATAAATGTTCAAAAACAATCCTTTTACTCGTCTACCTGTATTTTTTCATACATATAATAACATGTTACATACATTTATGAGTACAGAGTATTAATTCAAAAACTGACCAATCTCTTCATCCGAAGTTTAACGTTCAATAATATTAATAAACAAAAAGTATATCAGATTTGGAAGTATTTCTGTCTGTCTACCAAACAAATTATCAGTTGAACAATTTCTTGTTGAAGTCGAGCTATTTGAGAGATAACAAAACTCATAGTAAAGCATGCATTCAAATAATTTAGGGTACATGTACACTGACGGTTTTCAATAGCATCCAAAAATTTAATTACCTTCATAACAATCCAGAATTTTAAATACCACACTTTTGGAAGCATTTCTTATAAAAATATTATAACCAAAGTACTTTACATTGAGAGTATGGTTTATTATGAAAAACATTTTTGCCTGCGGTTAAAGTGATCCGATTATAAATATGTATATTCAAATGCAATATATTTATGTAAAAAGATTGCATGTAGCAGTTCATTTTTATCACATTTTCCTCACAAGAGGAAACATTTTCTCCTTATTTACTCAATCCAAAATTACATATGGAAAATGTCGTGAAATATGGGATTATATATATTAAATATTTTTTGACTTTATTAAATTAGAGTAGTTATATAAAACAATATATATAATTAAACATTATAGATTAAAATTAATACTCTAACCAAAGTCCAACGAAATTCCTAACAATGTATCACAACTATATAAAAAACATGAACAAACAAACATTAAACAAACAACAAAATTACATAAAACATACTTTCTAATTTTATATAAATAAAAAACCATTTCAAAATTTCAAAACAACAAAACATTTTGTATTAAAAAGACTAATTAAAAATATTTACTTCTTTAAAAACTTTTTTGTATTCGTAATAGCCAGCGTTGAAATTTCTTGTAGTGTTTGGAGGGATAATACTTGATTATATTTCCCGCATATTCCCACGATGAATCGTCCACGTTTGGAATTTTGATTCTAAAAGCCGAATATCTTGCAGAGGTTGATATTAGAATTGCCCGAAATTCTTCCACCTGGACCGGTATTCCGATGGCCAGTTTTTCTGCAATCCTGCTTTTACAATTTGAAATAGCCATTTCAAGGGCGAGCAATATGGGATTATATTAAAAAACAAAATAAAGAGATAATACCTGAAAGCTAAGATCACAGTCACAAAATTAAATAGTATTACTTAATGTCAAACCTCCCGCTGTATATGATTTTGGATTGCCCAATATTAATATTTTATAGTTTTTTTATGACAATCAGAATCCTATTATAATAACTTGGCCCACAATTGTAAATCTGAAATTTACGTTAGCCAATGAATTTTATTTATAATTAAAATGTTTTTCCAAAATTTATATGATTTGAAGGCTGGTCATTTAAGTACAATCACAATGATATAATTTCTTATAAAATGATTTATAGAATTTTGAGTTTGATCATTCATAAATTAACCCAAATGTTATTTAGACGGTTGTAAATATGTTGAGCTCATCAGGATTTTATGTTCATACAATAAATACACGCAGCACTTAACGATATATCATCTTAAGTAATGTTCAAAATAACCAAGCAGTATAAAAAGCTTCGGCAATGACATGTTTTAGAAGAATATAATGAATCACTTATGGAACTCATTACGAATTCTTTTGATAATTGCTTCAACATAGACATATATTTTTATTTATTAATGAAGGGATATATTTTTGACAAACTTAATTTTCATTTAGTTATTAACTCGACAAGGTGCTCAAAATGTATAATATACAATTAAAGCATTAAAGGACAGTGGCGCATAGAGAGACTAAGCTTATTCTCTTTGTCCATATACGAAATAATCTAACTTCTTTTTTGTTCACCAGATGGAGCAATGATGCCTATATATTAAGTCTTAAGGAATAGAAAAAGAAAAAAATGACAATAATGATCCATTGACGTCTATTTAATGGGCTACTTTTTGTATGAATCATAACATGCGATGAGATCACTGGACTTTTTCGTCGAATTTCCTATTTTCTATTCCCAGTATTATTTCTCCAGCCACTTCTAGTTACTTTCAATAATCAAAAAACTCTTTGAGTGAAGTGATTATTATTATTTTTTGAGTATGCCGTTATTTTAAAGGTCTTTAACTATTACCTACCTCCTCGTATATGGTCTCTTATCTATAATTATAAGAAAAAATATTTTACTGGAACAAACTCAATCAAGCCATCTTATTATATTATTCATGAACCATGCAGTAGTTACACTCATTAAGCAATTTTCTTTCCCAACCATGTACGACAAACACTTATGACAAAAGTAATTTAATCATGTACTATGAAGAAGTGACTGAATATATTCTAAATAACCAAACTCCATAATACTTTTAGACCCGTAACAGGAATACCCATTAATGATTAAAACCTATGCTCCTTATATCGGCATATAAACATATGACCGATAATAGGAACATTGGTTTCAAACACTAATGCAATTTTGTCATAAGAAAACATAGTAAACTTCATAAGTGGATTTTAAGAAATACGAGTTGTAACAGGGGTAAATGCCGGGGGGGGGGTGATTGTCGGGGCGTTCTAGTCCGGGGGGGGGGGGGGGTGATTGTCTGGTGGGTGGTAGTTCTGTTACGGAGAAATAGGTACTTCTAGGGGGCGTCTGTGTACACAGAAGTTGAGAGCTTTATAACTACCCAACGCCCATATCCAAAATTCTTTTATGATAAAGGGATGCGAAGCAGTATATATATATAAATGCGTCAGAGACAAAGTAAAATTTCGAGAGCATACCTTGACGCAAATCTAAAAAACACATTATTATTTTTTATTTTATTATATATTTTTTTGGTTCCGTTTTAATGTTTGAACTTTCAATTCATATTTTTCATATGTCTATTAGAGTTAAAGTAAATGATAAATAATTATGCCGTATAACTTCAAACCTGAAGCCACTAAACTTTCCGATATTTGGCTACGTACGCCCTAAAAAAGCGCAGCAGGGCAATAGTTTGCTCATACTGCAATTTTAATAGTCATCCGTCCAAAGTCACGATGTGATTACTTGATTGTGCCCTTTTTTCTGTCCTGACATGTTTACTCAGTTGAGATGTAAGTTTTTAATTAATGAAATATCGTTTCGCAAAAGAGAACAATTCCCGTTTTGTTGGTCATCGCACGCCAGGGAGAAGCACCGTTGAAGCCCCCACAAAAATAAATATAATAAGTTATTATAATACATTATAAAAAGAATAAAAATAAGCAATGTGAAGAAAAATGTTATTGAATGCGTCTTTTGAAATCCTCCCATGCTTCCCCTTTCAGAAAAATTCATCCAGATGTACCGGAAGCGTCTGGTTGCTTACTCCAGCCATTGACTTTAATCTATCATGATACAAATTAGATAATTCCAAATATATTTGTTTGAAAGCAAAATTGTTGGTGAATACCTTTTTTTAGCATCATCCAATAAGGACTTCACGTGATTCGTATGAACACCACTCCTCGGATCAACAAAATTTATAGTGTGATTAACTATCTCGCCCTGATATCGAGGGTTAATCGATAATTGGGTGATTCCGTTATAAGCAGCCTATCCATCGCTGTGTATGAGGGAACCTGGCTCAATTTTTGTCATGATGATGGGAAGAACCTTTATAAAGAAAACATTTATTATATTTTGTATTAAATTAAGCTATATATTAAAATTATATGTTATAAAAGTGGAAAAAGCCTTTCTTCGTGTGAGGGCAGTAGCCTCTAAAAATTTATTATTTTTGTTTTTGAAATGATATTTTAAAATAAGACAAATCGGATTCAATGTATTATTTTTATAAGTCGTTTAAATGCAATGTTAATCATTCAACTCGTTTTGCATTTGTATATAAGATCTGACTTTTTTTAACCTTCAATCTGAACAAAGCCACAACAATTCGAAACAGAGCTTCATAATTGTTTTGTAGGTTAGAAACGGTTTGATTGTTTGGAGTTCACTTTTGCTCCCACAATCCCTAGTATTATCGAGGTATATAATAGTATGACTTTTATGAATCGACGTCTTCCGATGGAGAAGAAACATTATTTAGATTATGTGTCTGTAATCAAGTTAGCAATTTAAATTTCATTTATCCCTTTGCCTCCACCCTTCATTTAGTGTAGATATGATGAGAACTACCAAGTCTAAATTGTGAGTTATTCATGCAGAAAACCCACGAAGAATTAAACTCATTCTTTTGTCTACTCCAACATCTTCTTCATTATACTTGGAATAATTTATAATGAGAAAAAAATGTGTTTTTTCATATTTTTTTCTCTCTTTAGCTTACAAAAATCTTTCTCATTAATGAGTAAGTTGATTTGTATGTTACGACATAAAGGATAGGTAGGAAAATCATTTGACAAGGAGATGTTATGAATGATGGCTCAATATCAAAATCCCAAACACATAATATATAACATCCATTATTTCAAGAACGATGCCATTCATAGCGGAATTGATAAAAATAAGACTTTATACATATATCCTATGCTTTGAAAGATAATGAAGGCTTAAGTTTAGCAATCAAATAATCGAAATAACTTAATGTTTTTCTTATTTGCATTTATTTTTATTGAAATCACATATCAGCTCGACCAAAAATGATTTAATTTTATATTAATTAAGAGTTTTCTTGTCCAAAACAAAAAAATTCAAGTGCTTTCTCCTTACAGAAGAATAATTTGTCCTCATTATAATCTGTCTTAAACTTTATAAAGTTTTAAGAGTCTCTTTATACTAAAGAATAATGATAGGTTCGTAAAATTAACTTTATATCCCTTGCAACGGTATATGATATTTCCTTTTACTAAGTTGAAAGACAAGGTTTGTTTTGAGTCATGTTATTATAACTAACATGACTCGGATAAAGAGTATTCTCAAACGATAACATAGCCAAAAAAATGGGAAATCTGTAGAAAAAAATATATGTTTTGTAATAATGAACGTTCCTTTTATATTGTGACATTTAAATGAAAGCCCATGCCGATTGATATAATACCAAGTTAAAGGAAGGGTTTTATAAATGTGTTATTTTATAGAATAAAAGTATCAAATTTATAACATATAAAGACTAATCATTTACCAAGTAAATCCTCATTCTACAAGAAAAAAATCCCTATCGTTCGTCGTTCGTTTTTGGCGCCAAAAAAGACAAAGAATTTACTTTTTCATCAAAAAAATTTACTTTCTAAAAAATGTTCATTTTTTTAGAATGGCGAGAAAAAAAATTATTTCTAAAAAACGTCGCTAATTTTTTTTCAGAATGACGAACGATGACGACGACAATTCAATTTAAAATTAATGATGAACGACGAACGATAACTTTTGGTGAACGACCAACGAACGACAATTTTTCACGAACGTCAACAAGTCTGAGAAATAATATACTATACATATATATAGATATATATATATATATATATATATACTATATTATATATATCATATATATATATATATATATATATATATATATTATATATATTATACATATATATAGATATATATATATATATATATATATATAAATATAGACTTGCTGACTTTCGCGAAAAATCGTCGTTCATCGTTCAAAAAAGTTACCGTTCGTCGTTCATCATTATTTTTAAATGGAATCGTTTGTCGTTCCGCGTCGTTTCGTCATAGATCGTTGTCGTCATCGTTCGTTAGTCGTTCATCATTCTATACAATTTGAAGGGTTTTTATTTTAGAAAGGATTTTTTTCGCCATTCTGTAAGAAAGGTGATCCGTTTTTTCCCCATGAAAATGAAAAATCTTTGGGTTTTTTTGGCACCAAAAACGAACAACGACGATAAGGAATTATCGCTGAAGAGTGTGGGGTCACCTTCTCGCTTATCAGGTTCCATAGATGTTTTTCTAGCTCCTTAATCGATGTTATAGTGATCTCCTTGTTAACAGACTTGTATTCACACAAATTTCTTTGGAATGTGACTCCTTTCCATCCAGCATCTACGGTCGTGTCACAGGTCAGCCACTATCTTGCATAAGGTGCGAAATAAACATGAAGAGGCCTGAATTGTTATCATTTGCTGGTGAATTGCAACTGTGATGGAGGAAGCAAGGGAAATTTTGCTCCATTATACCAGCTTCAGGATGTTAACTATTTTAGCCCCCCACGTGCCTTTTGCAGCTCTTCTGGTCATCGATGGATCACTATGTTGCTATCTTTAATTTCTAAATAGATATACAAGACATTGGTAAAAAAACTCAAAATAATCATCTCGTTTGTAGTTGAGTCCTACAGCACACACACTGAGTGCAGCCTGCAGCTTGCTAATTTTTTTACCGCTCCCAACATCCTCTGGAACATAGTGTCTCGTTGAACTGCCATTTGGTAGTAGTTCCAGTTGTCCCGTAGACGTGTAAAAAATGCCACTCTAGGCTAGAGCATGGTTGGAGCAATTAACTTATGGATGGCAACGCAAGCTGCTGTAAGAATGCCAATGCTTGATCTCAAATGCCATGTTGACCACCTGATCAGTACAGTTCTAGTCCTGAGGTAGCTACATGCCACTCGGGCAAAAATTATTCCACTTGCTTTATCAGTCCCTTTCATTTGGATCCCTTACTAACACTGTTAGACAGTCCTCAAAATAGCATGCATTGTTGAGTGTAGTGTCAACAGGATGTTCAGTATAGGATACATTACTCGAGCTGTTCTGTACAGATGATTTTAAAGATATGAAGATATGATACATCAGCTGTCACATAGGGTATGGAAAGATTTTGCAAAGGGCTTCCTGATATCTCAGTCACTCTACACGTGAAAACAGCTTGTTGCGTTGGTGTAATCTTAATTCTTGTAGCCAGTTACTCAGATTTGTTCGAATATGAATGTATTTAGCACCTTCTTCTTTAACTTGCACAAGAGTTTGGTAGCAATTGATGAATCAATTTTATCAGTACCTATCCCCATCATTATCATCAATTTATAATGTTCTAATGTCGTAAATAACATTATATTAAATGAGAGTAAGTCATGTCAGGACTGGACAGAGTGAATGGGCAGTGTTTTTATTTCCAACTGTTATAGATACACTATACTCAAAGTAGTTTTTATACTGAAATTATTGTCCTAGCAATTTTTATTTCCGACTATATGGAAAAATTAATTTAAAAATTGAATATAGCTTTTGTCGATAAAATTCCTATGAACTTTTAAAATAAAAGTCGTTTGGAGTATTCCATCGGCAAAAACTTGCATGGAGTCTTACGGACATGAACTTAAATATTCTACGAGTTAATATCTTAACCACGTAATTAAGGTCATGCAAGATCGTGTATGACGTTTTTCCCTGACCTGCAGATAAAGACAAAATATAGTAAGGGACATTTTTTCACCTTGTATTAACATTTTGAAATTCGTTTATTAATTTTCTTTTGTCTATCTAAAATAAGTTGTTTCAAAAATTACTAGATGATGTGTCAAACTCATTTTTGATTACAGCAAAGTCAAAAATAAAAATAAAAATCTGGATGTTCAGTCAAAGAATTAAGATAAATATGGACTTACTGTGTATTATTTCCTAAGAATATATATCCTGTGCTCAATCAAGAAAGTGTGTTCTCCATAATTTGTTGACCAGTTTAATCTAAGTCGATTCAGTTAACTACTACTATATCTTTATGCTGAACGTTATTTTGATTTTAAAAACAGTTTTTATAAAGTTTTTTTTAGGTTATGTAATCATCATATTGA
>CP045895.1:12110771-12186960 GCA_013387185.1 Caligus rogercresseyi | reverse complement strand
ATTTTAAATGCGTCAGAGACAAAGTAAATTTGAGAGGTATCTTGACGCAAATCTAAGAAACACATTATTATTTATTTTTTTCATATCGATTTCTTATAGGTCAATACAGGCTCTGAATCATATGATGTAAACTCAGATTGTACTGAATTCTGAATTGATAGAATGCAACCAAGGTCATTTTTGGATTTATCATCTAAAGTTTTACTAAACTTAAAAGTAACTATTTTACTCTAAGCGAACAAGTCATCCTCTACAGGCGAGTGAAGTTAATTGATACAAAAAGCTATGAAATAAGCTAACAATACTCACTCCCTTTCTTGCTTTGTTTTTACTGAAAACTTTGTTTTATTAAAAACATCAAACATACGTCTGGTAGTAAATTAGATTTCCTTTAAATTAATAATTATTAAAGTCTGTAACGTCCACCTTTTGAAGAATTTGCGGAAAACTATATTTTTACTCAATTTTTAAACTTTGACCTCGTTGCGCGACCTCGTAATGTTGACCGATTTTGTTCAAACTTTGTATGTCGTCTTCTTTTATCACCAAGAACAGAAAATTCACAAAGTTGCTAACATTTCAACATTGAAAAATAAGAAACCAACAATATATATATATATATATATATATATATTATATATATATATATATATATTATATATATAATGATATATATATTAATATATATCTATATATAAATCTAGATATATATATACTATATAAACTATTAAATGCCACACAATGAAAAAAGGAGCTTTACCCTTCCACTTCTAGTTGTCCCAAAGTTAAATCTTAACGTAATAGTTTTGTCAATTAAATGTGATAAACTGTCTTTAGAGTGGCTTGAAAAAGCGATCTCAAGTACTAAGTATTTCCCCTCCTGAGTAAAACATTTTGTCTCAAGCGTTTACTCCTTTCCCTTGAGACTTTTTTGGACCATAAAAGAAGGAAAAAACTGCAGCCTGCTATTGATAAACACAATACAACAAAGAAGGAATTTACAGCAGATGTAAGTTTTTATATATACATTACGGTCATTTTTGATCATTGATCGACATAAATTTTGTCAATTCATTGTGTAAAAATGTCATAAGTTGCTTTTCATCATAATATTGAACCATTTCTGTTCGTTTTCTTCTTTCTAACACAACCTCTGAAGAAAAAATATCTGCCGTCTAAGAGTTCGGCTGATATTCTCGAGTTAGTCCCGAGACTAACTAAGAAGAAAACCTTTCTTGACCAAATTTATTATTCAACATAGTTGCCTTCGAGGGCGATACAGCGATTATAGCGATCTTTCAATTTTTCGATTCCACTTTACAGTAATCTTTCGTTTTATCCGAAAAATAGGCTTCTGTCTCGGCGATTACTCCATCATGTCCTTAATTTCTTGCCAACGAGCATTCTCTTCAGGTCTGCAAACAGGAAATAGTCGCTGGGGGCCAAGATCTGGAGAGTACGGTGGATGGGGAAGCAATTCGTAGAACAATTTATTTAATTTAGCCATTGTTTTCATTGACTTGTGACACGGTGCATTGTCTTGGTGAAACAACACTTTTTTCTCTTCAAATGGGGCCGTTTTTCAACAATTTCATCATTCAAACGCTCCAACAAGGCTATATAATAATCGCTGTTGATTGTTTTCCCCTTTTCAGATAGTCAATGAATATTATACCGTGTGCATCCCAAAATACAGACGCCATAACCTTCCCAGCTGACTGTTGAGTTTTTCCTCGCTTTGGATTCGGTTCATCATATGCAGTCCACTCAGCTGACTGTCGATTGGACTCGGGAGTGAAGTGATGGAGCCATGTTTCATCCATTGTCACATATCGACGCAAAAATTCGGATTGATTACGATTGAACAGCTTCAAACACTGCTCAGAATCATCAATTCGTTGTTTTTTTTCGGTCGATTGTGAGCTCTCACGGCACCCACTTTGCACAGAGCTTTCGCATGTCCAAATATTCATGCACGATATGTCCAACGCGCTCTTTTGATATCTTCAGAGTCTCAGTTATCTGGATCAACTTCACTTTACGGTCATTTAAAATCATTTTGTGGATTATTTTTATGTTTTCTGGTGTAACCACCTCTTTTGGGCGTCCACTGCGTTTATCATCATTCGTGCTCACACGACCACGTTTGAATTCAGTAAACCATCGACATATGGTTGCTTTCGATGGAGCAGAGTCCAGATAACATTCTTCAAGCCAAGTTTTAGTTTCGACGGTATTTTTTCCCATAAAAAATAATGTTTTATTAACACACGAAATTCGTCTTTTCCATTTTTTCACAATAACAAAAGTAGCTTCACTTAAAACGCAATATCTCACAAACTAGTTGTCAAACAGCTGTTATATTTATGCATGTATGTTTTGAAGGTTGGTACTAGCTGACAGTCATAGGAAAACAAACCCACTGGCGCCATCTATGTGTTAGTCTCGGGACTTATCAGCCGACATTGTATGTGGATGCTGTATTGGATATATTATGTCATATATATTTTCATTTTCTTAAGACTTCAGATTGAATGTACTCAATAGAAATATTTACTTTCTTTTAGGGTTTCTTCTGCTTCTTATATTTCATTTTTGAAGAAAGTTCATCTGACAATTTCTGAGAAATTATATTAAAGTGATTGAATCGATAATTCTTTTCTCTTACACAATATGGCTTCAAAGTTAATAATTTAATATCCTGATAGGGCACAAGTAATGTTATCCTCAATGATAGTCATCAAGCTTTATTCATTGAAAATATGAACAAACTAGTCAATGCATAGCACAAACAGATCTCAAATTTATCTGATAACATGAGAGTTGTAATCTGGGTCGCTTTTTCAGGTGTTAATTCAGTTTTTATCACATAATTGTATTAATATTTCGTTTAATTCATAGATTCCAACAAAAATGGTCACCTATCTTATACACTTGTACATTAAATCTCTTTGCTTAAATGCCTTATATGCAAAATGGACAGTCACCTCAAATCTTTTTAAGAAATATTTATTCTCATAAACAATATAAATCATAACAAAATATACTTTTTGGATTTAAAGTTTATAATATACTTTTTAAAATCTAATTGGAGCAACAACAAACATGCATCATGCACTATTTTTCTTGGACTTACTCTTATGACGTATGCATCCGTCAGAGCTGAAGAAGGTCCGGCCTTGTTATCCGGCGACTGAGTGATGAGACAAGGAGTTCCTTAATTAAATATACAATTATATGCAAAGGTTTATCAGAATTAACGTTAGAGGAGGAATGCAAAGCTATTGAAAAACAAACAGAGTTGCATTGTCAAGAAGGATTGCTTTTAAGCTTATTTAAAAAATATGTTTGCTTCTCAAAAGTTGTGATTCCTTACGTGGATGTTGGCTATTAATAAAAAAATCTACGTACATATAGTCATCGAAAGTAATCACCATGTGATCTAAAATATCTGTTTTTGGTCTTGAAATCGGATGAAACTTATCTTGAGAGGGGGTTTTCTCTTCGGGCGAACATTGTTGTTATTCATGAAAATGTTTCATATATTAAATTATGACCAGAAAGTGTTGATGCTTTCAAAACTATCATTCTTTAAGATGTTGACATTTTATTTTCTATATGTTAAAGTAATCAAATAAATAAATGAAAATATGATTATAGATGTCTTGTTGTAGCCTTAAAAGTTATTTACGCTTAAAAGAGTTTATTTTCTGAGCAAACTATCTCATCAACTGTTTTATGGATTCAAAATGTTATTTTATTTCACATTTGTTTTCTTCAAATTATTCCCAACTCAATTATTTAATTTTTTTGTTCCCTAGTTTATTGGGGGAAGACATTTTACATTGCGGCGTTTAAGGCCCTAAAGCACGGTGCCGCCAACATGGATGTTCTCATAATGTTAGCCACAACCATTTCATATGCCTACTCCGTCTGCACGCTCTTGGCATCCATGATTATGCAGGAAAAATCCTCGCCCATGACGTTTTTCGATACACCTCCCATGCTTCTCGTCTTTGTATCCCTTGGGCGATGGCTTGAACATATCGCAAAGGTAGTTTTTAACCCTTCATAGTTAAAGCAGGGTGATGCAAGTGATATGATTCCTTTCTAGGCCAAAACGTCTGATGCCTTGTCCAAGTTGATATCCTTGAAGGCGACGGATGCCGTTATGGTGACCCTGGGGGATAATTTTCAAATCATGTCTGAGCAGCAGATTGATGTAGATCTCGTTCATCGCGGAGATATATTAAAGGTATATCAGTGTGTATCTTAATTAGGACGTCCGGAAGAAACGTCCTATGAAAAAGGGCCGTGATTAGGATGGAAAATAATGACATGCGGAAAACGATCAAAATACAAAATTTAGTACACCTAAGTATAGTCCAAACAGTTGTGAATGCAAACAATTAATTTTATAACATTACTCAATTTGGATGATGATACATAGTGTTTGGACAATATTTCGGCGCATTCCTCTCAAATATATGCGTATCCAAGACCGTTTTTCTTTTGCATTTTATTATTTTCCCCTTCTTTCCCATTTTTCCAATCACATTTTTTTCCTTGGCAGTTTCTTCCTAATATCCTTAATTAGGGAATATCTCTAAATAATTCTAATGATCCATACATTGGTCGACTATTTTGCTTCATGGCATTGTAGCATGTGTATGTATATAAAAGTTATTCGATAAACTTATTTTTTCAACTTATTTTGAATACCAAAAATATTTTTACAACTTGCAATAAGCGATAAAAGGATAGCCATAAAAGTATTAACATAGGATATCATAAAACAATAGTTTGCAAAACAACTTTTATCAGGAGTGGCTGCAATTAATTCCTACAAACAGTCACGTTTGAATTTATTTTGTATGGTTCCTCATTTTTGGAAACCAGCCATAAGTATTTCACGATAACTTTTAAATTTAGCAATAAACGATAAAGGCTTAACCTTAGTGATGATTATCATCTATTGCTCAATTTTGTTGTATGCGATAACCCTTGTTATAATATTTAATAAGTTGTATTTGTGTATAACTAAAAGATCTAACTATTGATAGTTTCAGAATAGTCGCTTTGATATTGACTTTATTTGTCCGTTTTTTTAAGGTTGTTCCAGGCTCAAAAATACCAGTGGACGGTCGGGTGCTTCATGGCCACTCCCACTGCGACGAGAGTCTCATAACCGGCGAATCCATGCCAGTGGAAAAGACAATTGGCTCCCTTGTCATCGGAGGCTCCATCAATCAGAACGGACTGCTCTTGGTATCAGCGACTCACGTTGGGGACGACTGTGCTCTCAGCCAAATCGTTCGACTCGTAGAGGAAGCTCAAACCTCCAAGGCACCAATTCAGAAACTAGCAGATCGAGTTGCAGGTTACTTTGTTCCTATTGTCGTAACGTCTTCCCTGCTCACACTCACTACTTGGGCGATCATTGGCTACGTGGACCCAGCCTACTCCCCGTTTCTAAGATGGAGAAGGAGGGATTCAGCGCAGAGGAAATCACGTGGCAGTACGCCTTTCGCATGGCCCTCACGGTTCTCGCCATCGCCTGCCCATGTTCCTTGGGTATTGCTACGCCTACTGCAGTAATGGTCGGCACCGGCATTGGCGCTAAAAACGGTATCCTCATCAAGGGTGCAGAGCCACTCGAAAACGCACATAAAGTAACCACAGTTGTATTCGACAAAACCGGCACCATTACTCATGGACAGTCCAGTGTGGCAAAGTTTGTACTCCTTGTGAGTGAGTCCTTTATGTCCTTGCCCAAGATAATGTACTTCCTTGGCGCAGCGGAGTCTGGGAGTGAGCATCCCCTGGCCCTGGCCGTAGTTAAATTCGCGAAATCATTCTTGGCCGTCGACGAAATCAAGGTGGGCATCAAAGACTTCTCTGCCACCGTTGGATGTGGCCTGCGAGTCGTTATCAAACTCCCAGATGACTTTGACGAAACCTCCCTGACTAAATCAACCAATTATACCAACTTACAAAACATCCTGAAGGACGCAAAGTAAGACAAAAATAACTTTCTTGTCCTAGTATTTCATATTATTGCTCTCATTTTTAGAAAGAAGGGTTACTTGGCTGGAACTGAATTAGACGCGAGCATTGCACGTCAGTCTGGACATGAGATATCCAACAACTCCACAACAAAGACCTTGCCTCTCATAGATGTAGGGCAAGACAGTGATTCAGTTTATCAGGTTCAAGAAAGTTTTACGGAGTCAACGGTTCTGATTGGGAATCGAAAATGGATCCGCGAAAAGAATTTCATTGATATACCCGAGGACTTGGAGATGAAGCTGTTGAAGCAAGAGCAACTTGGGCATACAGCTATTCTGGCTGCTATTAATGGTAAATAATCCTAGTAAATGATTCAATTTAGTCAATGGTCAATGTGGTCAGCATCTCTTTTTTTAGTCTCACAAGTTAAGACAAACTCAAGTGAACGACCGATTTTTTCTTATAGTTGTCAATGCCATAATAAGGATCAACATGCATTTTTTATTTGGGAGTACATCATATTTCAAATATTTTAAGCTTAAGATTCCCCTGCGTGATTTCGATAGCTTTTTCGCTATTACAAATTAGTAATACAGTTATAATTCTTTAACAAACATCGTTTAAAAAATGGCAATTTTTTATAAGTTTAAAAGTTATAGCAGTTAATAAACAGATGTGCTGATCACACTGACATTTAAGCTTTCAAAATTGAAAAAAATGGAGAGTTGACCTTAACCATAATCCCTTTTTGATCGATTTCACCGGGATATAATATTCATTTATTACACGTCCATATACAACTTTTAATGAGATTGATTCAATTATAGCTTTTTATATAATGATTTTCAATTTAATATTGCTTTTGAAATATGTAGGAAACTCATGTTTTCAAAAAGTTGAATCAGCGCTTTTATTGTATTTTTTAAAATTTAGTATGATTTTGAATTATGAAGGAGTTAAAAATGTTGAAAAAAGTTTTTATTATTATTGAAATCTTAGGGATGCAAGTAAGTCGTTGATTATCAGTTCTTGTTAGTTTACAATCTCTTAAGCGTAGTGTTGTCGATATGGCTTCAAAGGAGGGATCTCTTTGTAGTCCAAATTGATACTCGGTCCATTTTCTTCATCATATAAATAGATTAATTGAATCATGCTCTGAGTTTATAAATAGTTTTATTAATTGTTATTCTTTTACAAAGACGTTCCAATCTTCTATTGACTTGGGATTTCATTATATTGAAAAAATATATATATATATATATTTAAATAATTTGGTTAGATGGAATTGCAAATTTCATATGGATATGAATAAGAATGATATAAGGGCATTATCAATGTCTGTCCATCGAACCTCTTTTCAATAAATCTGTCCCTCCCGGGATTTAAACTTGAGCCCTTGGGGGTTGAGCACGCTTTCACTGGGCTAACGGCGGGTTAACTTATAGTTATCATATAATTCAACATCATGACTTATTTTAATTTATAGTCGTGAGTGATTTTATAAGTCCATAATACATATATATATATATTGTAGATCAAATAAAGATCCATCTCTAAAAGAAATTTTGCTTTCGAAATCAGGTACTCTTGTGGGCATGCTGGGTATCGCGGATACCGTCAAGCCGGAGGCGCATTTAACAGTTTATACCCTCAAGAAAATGGGACTGAACGTCATTCTTCTCACTGGGGACAACCGGAAGACAGCGACTACCATTGCTCGTCAAGTGGGAATTTCTTCTGTATTTGCTGAGGTCCTCCCTTCACACAAGGTCTCAAAATCAAAAAGCTTCAAGATAAGGGACATAAAGTAAGTTCTCAAAAAAAATTATTTTTCATAAAAGTATTATATATATATTTTTTTTGTTGTTTAAAAGTAATTATTTTGGCAATTTTTGAACTAAGTGAGCCTAAGTAGATTTAAATAACACGATACTTATATCTTAATATCTTGCTGGTCCTTCATTTTAAAACGCTCGCCGGGTCAGTTCAGCATTTGTTTACGTTAGAGAGTCTAACGAAGTTTATCACTCATCATTTAATAGGTTGTGGCAATAAATAAGGGGAATGATAACAAAAAAATGATTTATCTTTTACTTATAAGAAGTTATGAATCCTTCATAATTTAGTCTGACGAATATTTTATAATGATTGAGGTTATAATGATATGGTTTCTTTGTCATTGAATGGGTATGGAGTTGTTATATGGGCAAATAATATTGCAAGGGATTACTTTATATCCACCATGTCATGCTGTTGTTTAGAAGACATCTTTCTTGTATCTCTCTGGCATTTCTTTGATTATAGTAACAAATTAATAACAAATTTCTCAATTTTTTCTTATATTTATTCTTCATATCAGGGTTCCTCCTCAAGAATAGAAATGTTCAAGCTGTTTGTGTTAACGCCAAAATAATAATAGCAACAGCCTATTAATAATAGAAAAAAGGGATAGGTCTGTGATGTGTTAGATAATATAATAAAAGAGATGCCAGAGAGATACAAAAAAAAATGTCTCCTTGTTTTCTAATCGACAACTGTTTTTCTCTTTCTATTTCACGTCGGGTATAAAATAAGCCCTAGCAAATAATATTATTTTATTGATCCACATTTATTTAGCTGATAATAAAAAATATTGCAATTTCCCTTACCAAAAAACATTTATTTTTGAAGTATTATTTATTAGTTACTAAGACAATAAATACTAAAACTTTTATCGTGAAACCTGCCTATAGTGGCTTCTCAAGGGATACCCAAAAAAGGCCGCTATACACAGAAAAGAGTTTAGTACATTTTATCTTTTACGGGGACAATTTGGGTGGCCGATATGGACAGGTGGCCGTTAACATAGGTCTAAAAGTTTGCTTTATATTAATTAAAGATGTTTTTCCTGTATTACGTCTAAGAGTGACTTTTCTATATGAGATGGTTGTTTAAAGGAAAGAAAAAATATATTGTTTCAATACTTAAATGAACTTAAAGAGCGATACTATTAGATAACATCCTAATTGGTTAGATTTCTGGTTGAATTAAAGGACAATCATTATTATTACTTTATGTTGTTGCTAGCTAAATATTTGTAACAATTTTAATTTGGGAGTAATATCATATATTTAAGTTTTGCTCACATTAACAGCAAAATATCATATAAAATATTTATATGTTAAGATGGTTGGATTTTAAAACCATTAATTTTATAATTAAGAATATTTAGATTGAATACTATTTTTCTATATTTGTTATATTTAAACTAAAAAATATCATCTTACTTCCAAATTAAAATTGTAACAATATTTAGCTAGTAACAACATAAATTTGTAATGATTCAAGATTTTCCTTTAATTCAATCAGAAGTCCAAGCAACTAGGATTTTATATAATAGCATCGCTCTTTAAGTAATTTAAGTATAAAAAACTTTTTTCTTTTTTTTCTTCTTTTATCAACAACCATTAAACAAATTTTCAAATATTTGGCAAACAACAACATATGTAAATAGTGATTCAAGGTTATCCTTTGATTCAACCAAAAGTCTAAGCAATTAGGATGTTATTTTAATAGTATCTTAAAAGGTCCTTTAGATAATTTAAGTTAAAACATTATTTTTCTTATTTTCATGCTTTGTCAACCATATTAAAATGTTTCTTTACTGTATGAAAAAACAAAAACAGGGCATTATATCAATATTATTTATTTAGTCCCTCAAAAACATTTCAATTTTTTTAGCCATTTATAAACTATTTTCATTGAATAATATTTTCAAATGTATTATTTACTGTTATATATGAAAAGATAAAAAAAATCTACTGAGGCAAGAAAAAACCAGCTCCAAAAATAAACATAATACTTAAGCTATCTATGCATATAAATCCATCTTATAAGACTAGTAAATGACTTCACTAATTACCTCCGCCGAAGGAGGAATTGTTTTCACTGGCGTTGGTTTGTTGGTTGGTTGGTTTGTTTGTTTGTTTGTCAGCAGGATAACTCAAAAAGTGCGGAACGGATTCGGATGAAACTTTGTGGAGTTGTTGGAAATGCCAAAAGGAACAAGTGATTAAATTTTGGCATCTCTGAGTGGTTCTTTAAGATGCAAAATGAGCTAAATACTAATAAATATTTCAAGTTAGCCTACTCTGCCAATAGATGTCGCTGTGCTGTGCTCTCCTCTTTGATGACGTCAGTTTCTTTTTCTTTCCATGTACCTCTAGAGTGTAAATAAAGGGACAGTGCGTAGAGGGTTGGAAATGACAAAAAGACCAAGTTATTTATTTGGTGGGGATCGGCGGAGGTTTGCACTCTCTGAGTGCTTCTAGTTATAAACTAGTATCAAAAACTCAATAAATGTAATCTATAACCTAATAAATGGATAGTTTTTTTATTAATGTTCATAGTAGATATATTTTTGTACATACTAATGAACTACCTAAAAGGTCTATTAAATGCTTTAATATATTATCAAAGTTTCTGCCAAATTTCATACATTTTTCAAATTTATTTATATATATTTTTTCAATAACGGAATGCATATGCCTTAGTTAAATCATTAAATAAAAGAAGACGTGAATCTATTCAATGTCTTTATTGTGATTTTATACATGACATTTTACTGCTTGCAGCTAAAACCAAAGAGAGTTTTTCATGGCATTAAACATAATTACGTGCTTTTGATATTAACTAAAATTTAAATTATTAGGTGTATTACAAATTTATTTGGTCAAATATGGTCTACAATATGCAGAAGTTTAAAGTTTCATATTATAAAGCAAGATTAGCAACATGAAAAATGATGTTTTAAGATGGTCGACCATGAATTGGAGAGGAAATTGTCAAAAATGTTTGTAAAACAATCCTGTTATAAAGATATATACCTATAATATCCTGCATCAAAAGTTTGCTTTAATTCATAATCACCGATTTTGGCTATTTATATATTATTATTATCCCAACTTTTTATATCTAGACACATAAAATTAGGTAAAAACAATAAAAAAGATTATTGTTCAAAGGCATTTACAGAAAAATAATAAAATATGGGTGCAAAAACAGCACAATAAATAAACATGATCTTTTTCTATATTTTGAAAATGGAAGCTACAGCTGTGGAAGAATAAAAAACGTAGAATGACTTCGCTTGAATAAACCTTTGAATAATATATTATAGGAAAACGATGTGCACATCAATCCTGATTGATTCACCTATAACATAAAGTGTTTCGAGTGTTTTCTTCTTCTCTTCTCATGATGTAACATTGATCCATATGAAAATCCCATGAGGTTAGACAGTTCTCCTTATACTATTGATTTGGGGATCTATCAGAGTGGTATCAGTAGGGGATTCGACTCAATAGAGCAATATTATATTTTGAAATTATCGTATAAGGATTATTTTGTTAAAAAGCTGTTAACATTTTCAATATATTATTCCTGCCAAACATTAACATAGCTTTCGTTTTGCATGTATTTCATGTAAAACATATGATGTATTTATATATTCCTAAATCCAAGATTCCTAATTCACTACTTCTGAATGAAACTTAACATGAGCTCAGATGAGGTTATTTCATTCTAATATTATCCAATAATTCAAGCTCATACCATTGACATTGGCAATCCTCATTGTATCTTTATCTTAAATTATAAATACTTTAAGTAGTAGATTAAGTTTTTTGAGGTAGTAATTTTGAATTATAGTTATTATTTACCCAATTATAGTTTTTATTTTTTTCTTATATTTTTAATTTACCCGAGTTCGCAAGAGGTTTTTAAAATGTGTTTTATGCATTTTAATCATTAAAACATTATGTATTTTAAAATTGTGAATATTAATAATGAGTTTATAAATGTTTATATATATATATATATATATATATATATATATATATATATATATATACAATATATATATATTAGGGTTGTTCTTATTTTTCAAATGTTTGAAATGTTAGCAACTTTGTGGATTTTCTGTTTCTTGGTGATAAAAGAAGACGACATACAAAGTTTGAACAAAATCGGTCAACATTACGAGGTCGCGCAACGAGGTCAAAGTTTTAAAAATTTAGTAAAAATATAGTTTTCCGCAAATTTCTTCAAAATGGTGGACGTTACAGACTTCAATAATAATTATTAATTTAAAGGAAATCTAATTTACTACCAGACGTATGTTTGATGTTTTTTAATAAAACAAAGTTTTCAGTAAAAACAAAGAAAAAATGAAGTGTGTATTGTTAGCTTATTTCATAGCTTGTTTGTGTCAATTAACTTCACTCGCCTGTAGAAGATGACTTGTTCGCTTCAGAGTAAAATAGTACTTTTAAGTTTAGTAAAACTTTAGATGATAAATCCAAAAATGACCTTGGTTGCATTCTATCAATTCAGAATTCAGTACAATCTGAGTTTATATCATATGATTGAGAGCCTGTATTGACCTATAAGAAATCGATTATGAAAAAATAAATCATGTGTTTCTTAGATGTGCGTCAAGGTATCCTCTCAAAATTTTACTTTGTCTCTGACGCATTTATAATCCATTATATGCGTCATTTTGTACGCGAGATAGGCTTTTTTAATGTACATATAACTCTCTACTTATTAAATTGATATGATTTAGTATACTAAAATACTAAAGCTGGTTAACCAAGCTTTCATTTGATATATTTTGAATATACGATTACCATTTGGTAACGGCAGTTAGTGTAACCTGGATAGGAAGAAAAAAAGAAGGGAGAGAAGTGAGGCAAAATACTCCCTCCCTTCTCTTTCTCTTTCTATCCAGGTAACTCTAACATTATTACCAGATGGTAATCGTATATTCTCATATCAAAAGATCAATTTTTTGGGGAAAAAAAGCTATGAAATAAGCTAACAATACTCACTCCCTTTCTTGCTTTGTTTTTACTGAAAACTTTGTTTTATTAAAAAACATCAAACATACGTCTGGTAGTAAATTAGATTTCCTTTAAATTATTAATTATTATTGGAGTCTGTAACGTCCACCATTTGAAGAAATTTGCGGAAAACTATATTTTTACTAAATTTTAAAACTTTGACCTCGTTGCGCGACCTCGTAATGTTGACCGATTTTGTTCAAACTTTGTATGTCGTCTTCTTTTATCACCAAGAAACCGAAAATCTCCAAAGTTGCTAACATTTCAAACATTTGAAAAATAAGAACAACCCTAATATATATATATACATATATAACCTTGTGCTTTCTAACTTTTTTCGTCAACTCTTTTCCTGGTCTTGTGACTAATTATCACCCCAAAATAATAAAGCTTATTTAAAAATAAGTAAGAAAACTCATGATTTACCATAACTTGATTTCATTGACTGATATTATTATACAAAATATAAAATTTAATTAATTATGAATACATGTTTATCAATAATGCATTTCAAAATAACATATCTATATAATAATACCCTAGGAACGAACGCAAATGCGACAATTTTGTATGTTACAGCCAAACCACTAAATGGATCGAGTTGAAATTTGGCACAAAGATGTGTTTCTATCTGGAAATTATATTGGTCAAAAAATAATTGTCTTTATGGCCACAATGGGCTAGAAAAGGCCAATTGAAAGTTGGATTTCCAGTTTTTGAAAACAAATTTATTTTTTTCATTAGAAATATTTCAAAGAACTACTCTTTCTAAGAATTTTGATATTTACATGTTGGTATGTATCTTCAATAACTACATTTTAAGAGCGATCAAACTTTAAATAAAAACGGGAGAAAGAAAAAATGAATGCCACTATCATTAATAATACCCTAAAAAGTCATGTCATGTGGATGTAGCAGCTTAAACACTAGATTGATCAAATTGCAATTCAGCATGGAGATGTATTTTTATTGGGGATATTATTGAGCCAAAAAAATAATGTATGACATGCTTTTGCTCCTCTGTCATACGTTATATATACATACAGATATAGCCATTGAAATTAAAATGCCAATTTATCCATTTATTTGAAAAAATACATACCAAGATACAAATATATATTTTTGAACTCTCAGTAAAAATACAATTGAGATGAGGTAATAAAATAGGGGTCTTTAGTACTCAAGAGTTGAGGTATTCATATCTCACGCTCAAGCAGAATAGTTTTTTAGTGTGAAAAATTATTGCTGCCCTAGAGTGAAAAATATGACAGATATATACCCATGTTATAAAGTATGAAGTGTAGTTCATGCTAATTCTCATCATCACAGATAAATGGTCTTTGATTTTTTTTCAAAAAAAACTCATTATTTTGAGCAAAAACCCAAAAAACTTTAACTGCCCATTTGTCCTTATAGGGAATGATAGGTGGCTTAAAAGTAGATAATATCAACCAAATAAAAATTATTGAGATGTCATAAAACTTCTTTTTTGTAATTTGCAAGTGAAAATTTCACGTAATTGGCAAAAAACGACATAATTCAAATTTCTCTGTGTTTTTTTTAAATAAACATTTTTTTTTGGTTTTAAAAGTTGTAAGAAACGTTTTTCTGAGACACTCTGTTCAAATAAAATTGATCTTTTTTCAAATTATCATCAGGAGAGCTACTCAAAGGTCCCTTTTACAACCATTCATAGCCGTTTTTGAGGGGTTAGGGGTCTCCCTAGGGAGTTGATACATAAAATAAAAAACCTTAGAATTGAATTTGTAAAATAAAACATGTGCAATTTTATTTCGCAACTCACATTTTTTTGCAAGGCCTCTAGGGACCTCTTGAAGTGCCCCCTCAAAAATATTTGGTTAACCACATACCCCGTTTTTGAACAAAGTTTATTTTTGGACTGTTAAGTTTTTTCTATTGGTTTAGTAAAAAGTGCTCAACTCGGTATTCCGAGATAAATTATCAGTTTATTATGTGTTGAAAATAAAATAAAAAGGGAGGAAGAAAAATGTTACATAAAAAAAGGAATTAGCCGGTTTCATATTAATGAGACAATTGAAAGTTCATTAATGGATTAATCTACTCAGTAAGAGGAGGATACCTTCAGTTAGTGTATCCGGATAAGTTCTTCCCAGATAATTCACTTATCTACAAACATCTTTTCTTTTGGATCTTATTCCTCATCACAATTGAAATATATTTATACTTGAGAGGATCTGAGAATAAATATCTGATGGAGACCCAAATAACTCAAAGGACTCAGTGCCAAAGAAACAGGAAAGCTGCCCATTCTAAAGGATTAAGGGAGGCACAAAGAGCTAGGACAAATGAGAGATCGAGTATATGGATATGGAGATAAAATATGTCAACAGCACAGAGGGAGAGGAAAAGAGAAAGGATGAGAATATGGAGAAGTACTAGATCGAACGCTGGCTCTACATCAAGAGTTTACTTGGGTCCTATGAATAAACTTTGTCTGTACTGTCAAGCCTTTAGATTCCCAAATAAGACCCTTAATTGCTGTCACAATGGGAAGGTCAGCCTCCCACCATTAGCTGTTTATCCATCACCACTCGAGGACCCTATCCTGTAGGCTGTAGCACTGAATCATGTAACTTTAGGGACAACATCAGACACTATAACAGTGCCTTCTCATTTGCTTTATTTGGAGCCCAAACAGTACAGGTGAGTGGGTGCCTGCGATGGCTAATTAAGTAAACTATATGTATAGCCACTTAATCCCCTTAATCAAGGCAGAACTATCCTGTAGAGTTTCTCAATTGCAATGGAACTAGACTGAAGGTCACTCACATGCATAACAACTGCATCCAAACCTCAATTCTGACAGGTGCTAACCAAGGTAACGAAGTCCTGATTCTTCGCATCAATCTAGCACCCAGTGACACTAACCTGCCATTTATCCTGGAACGACACAGTTTCCTCTGAGACTGGCTTACTCCATAACAATAAACAAGGCACAGGGTCAGACCTTTGAGAAAGTGGGAATTTATCTGCCAAGTCCAGTCTTCTCACATGGCCAGTTATATGTGGCTTTCTCAAGGGAAAGTGTATGGCAGGTGTGAAGGTGGAGGCTGGAGGAAATAATACAGTGACACCCAACGTAATATATTGCGAAGTGCTTGACGCCACTTAAGGGATTTCTTTCATTTTTTTTCTTTGTATTTTATTAGAATATTTTCTCATTGGAATAAAATAACATAATTATTTAAAAAGGACATTTTCTATTATGCTGTTAAAAACATAAAGCGTCACTTTGTGACGGGTCCTCGCTAGTAAATAATAATATGCAATTGAAAATCTAAGAGTTTATATTTATGCTTAATGTACTTGAATATAATGAGTTTTTAGATTTGGACATCCTAAAACTGTATATCAAGTGTCTAATGGTTTGAGCATTTATTTGGTTAGCAAGATAACAATTCGATTTCATACAGCAGGTTAACATAAAGGTTAACTTTAATCCCGAAATTACTTCCCAGAATCAAAATGAATGATCAAATAATTAAAATGACCAAAATCCCATGTAATGATCAAATGATATCAAATTATTAAGGATTATATTCATTCAAGAGGAAAATTCATTATAATGGATGATTCAACGAAGCAGACATAAATAACGTGAATCATTAAAAATGAATGGATTAAGTAAAAGTTAACCTCTACTGAAAGAGTTTAAAAATTGCATAATTTTTGTACCAGAAGGATTTCAATGGAAACTATACATATTAAACCCATTATTTATTCCTTGTTAAAGAAAACGGTCTCAACAACAAATAGAAATATATTAGTCATGTAATCCATGATTGTTTTGAAGGTACAATAATAAAATATGCTTATATCTATAGTTAATACTAATGCTAGAGTATTTCCTTTACCCCGGGATTTTAACTTCATAATGATACCTGCTTCACTTTTCTTCTTACAGTATTGTTAAGAAATGTTTCATATTTTAGTTTCAGTCCTTGATGATCTCTCTTTGTATAGAGTATTATTTACTACTACTTCTATGAGACTTTCGTCATAATGTTTCTCCTACGGCTCACTATGCTAATATATTAAAATACAACTTATTAAATGTGATTCAATAGATGATGATTTATCCCTTTACTACAATAATTGAAAACATCATACTTGATAAATACCAGGGAGTGCGAATGCCGTGTGCATTAAAGCGACTTCAACTCTTAATGTTGGGGGACGTGGTTCGAATCCTCCCGAGAGGGGATCGCCGTTTTTGGTCTACCTACTTGATAAGATCCTAGGTTGGAGTGACTAATTTTAATGCTTTAATGCTTATTTATATCCAGTCGGATGATACTGCAATTCTATCGAACCAATTAAGCAAAAAATAATAATACACTGTTCTATCCATCAAAATAACGGATTTAGGAGCGCCAACGTGGAAATGGGCTGGCGACATATTTGAATATGTGTCAGCAAGATCGAAGCTCTAACTGAAAACTATCAAAAGGATTTTAAAAAGACATCGTGAATTTTTAAACCAATTTAATAATGATTTGTCTTTTAATTTTAATGCTATTTACTATACATAATTTAGATTATGATGTTTTAATGATGTGATGGATCTTGCTTCAAGCGTTAATTTTTAAACTACAATATTTATTTATGATTTTATTATCACAACCCCTCTTGCTCTTTTTATTTTTATTGTATATATTATGTTATGCATGATTCTTAAATAAATGACCCATAAAAAAAGTTATTTTGCTTATTTATATCCAGTCGGATGATACTGCAATTCTATCGAACCAATTAGGCAAAAAAGTCGTTAGATTTGACACCGTTATGGTGGTCACGAAGACATTGGTGATTTCTCTATTTTTCATATGATTGTTTTTTTACCTATTTGGTTCGATATAATTGCAGTATCCGCCTAGTTATAAATAAGCAATCTAGCGTGTCAATTAGACTATATCAATGAGGTTGGCCGAGCTTTCCCTCTCGGGATTCGAATCTGGTCCCCCTGAGAGTGGAACATGCCTGAATGCACTGAGCATTCGACCTCCCTGATTCATTCTGAGGTTTATTCATTAAATATGAGAGTGGTGTATAGGTATATGTACATGGGTAAGATAATATTATATTTGCTTGTTGTTGTTATTAGTTATAAATAGAAAATACTCACTTTTATTAGTAGGAGGTTAAGTAACGAAGTACAGTAACAATTATCACACCTTTTTGACCAGTTTCTCTATCTTATCATCGTGTCTATCGTGCCCTGTATTTCTTATGATTAATCTTAATGTATAAATTCCAGTTGATATGTATGTTTACGCATATTTGTGTATAATTATGTCCCCATTGGTTACATATCTATATTGATTGCATATCTGTGTTTTAGTCGATTACCTGACAAACTATTATATTCTTAGAGAACTTAAATAAATGATTTAATTTAAAAAAAAGTACAGTAACAAGACTATAAATACTATCTTTATTCAAATAATCCCCAGTAGAAAAAAAAAAAAGATCTTAAGAAAACTTCCCAAGATATACATAATATTATTAATTAAAGTGAGGATCACAAATAATAATAATAATAATTGCTAATGAAGGAACTGATAAAGTTTTTGCGGTCATTAGATGCCTTATAAGTAGTTGCTAGTGATGAGTCAATGAACCAAACCTGGACGTTAATTCATGGGTTAGCATTTAATGAGGTCTTCCAGCATGACATAATTTGATGCGTCGTCTTCAGAAGGGTTGTATAGCTTTGGAGCCTCATTACACGACATTCAATATTTAGTTTTTTATTACTCTAAATCCGTACTTTTGATCCATTCAACGTGAATTTGGCCCTGAGAGTTATGTTATTGTTATGCTTGCATTTACGAGTATATGTGAGGATATTATGATTTAGTTAAATCGTAGAAGTAAAAATTGGATTTTATTGATATAAATTCATCTTAATTTGGTCAATTATAAAATTGTCAGACGATATACTGATGCTACCATATATTATTGATTATTTGAGTATGCAGAAACAAAGGTAGCAATGGTGTTGTCCATCGGGCGCGATTTTCGAGCCCGAGCCCGCCCGAAAGACTAATAATTGAGCCCGAGCCCGACCCGAGACAGAGCCCGATTAGTTTGATATGCGCCCGACTTGCGCCCGCCCAACCATTGGGAAAATATATTGATAGAAGAAAGAAATTCAATTCAACAGATCTGAGAAAAAGTGAGGACGGTTTTTTTTTTAGAAAGAGGTCTGAGGAAAAAAGTGAAGACGTTTTCTTTTAGAAAGAGGTCATTTAAAAAAAAATAGAAGAATTAAAAAAGGCCGCCCGCATAGCCCGCCCGACTTTAATATTTTATGCGCCCGATGGACAACACTAGTAGGCAATCAAAAATCAGGTCCAATTGCTTAAGAATACAGAGGATTTTAAAATAATTTCCCATTTTTTCGGATCTAGTTATTCTTAATATCATAATTTGAATCATGATATTTATTTTTACCAATGATTAATTTGTTCAGTCGCCATGGTTGGTGATGGAATCAACGACTCTCCTGCTTTGGCTCAAGCTGACATCGGCATCGCCATTGCCTCCGGCACAGACGTTGCAGTGGAAGCTGCCGACGTTGTCCTCATCCGAAATGATCTCTTGGACGTTGTTGCCTGCCTTCATCTCTCTAAAAAGACTGTCAAGCGAATCTGGATCAACTTTACGTTCGCCTCCGTCTACAATCTCATAGGAATACCCCTGGCAGCCGGGGTCTTCTCACCAATTGGCCTTAAGCTCCAGCCATGGATGGGATCAGCGGCCATGGCACTCTCCTCGGTCTCTGTGGTCTGCTCCTCTCTACTACTCAAGTTATATAGGTAAGCAAACAGGGGCCTCATGCGTACTCTTATTATTTCCCTCATTCTTCCCATGGTGTTGTTTATTGGTAATTATTATATAAAGGATTCATCATAAAGTTCAATAAGGTTGATTGAAAAAGCCTTTCTCTTTTGGAATGTGAACAACCTTCAACATTGAGAGCAGTTGAACAGACATCCATTTTTTATTTTTTCCCGTTTATAAATTCTTGTATATCTTTTACATTAAAAGTATAATAAAATGAAATCACTAAAATAATGTAGATTGGCAACTAATGAAATAACAAGTCTTATTTTAGGGATCAAATAAAAGGAGATAACATTTAGCAGGAAAAGTTATATCATGTCCTTACGGAAGAAGAAACGAGAAGGGAAGTAACTTCTGTAGTAATTTCTGTACATCAATTAAAATATGATAGTTACTACGTATTACTACTGACCTTAAAAGTTCTGTTGCATGTTCAGTACATAAATTATATATATATTCATATATATATGTTTCCCCTCTTTTAACATTATTTTTTGCCCCTTTCTCAAAGGAAACCGAGTCGAGCCAATCTGGAAACCATCGAGTACCTGAAAATATGCGAAGAGAAAACACCTCTCACAAACAACATTGACGATACCTTCGAAATTGAGATGAGAGACAGGTAGGTTGAATCTATTAGCCAATTTGAAGATAATTATCTCCAATTTTATATGTCTAAATTTTTTAAGTTCCCTAAGAGTTGAAAAGAGTTGTAGCAAATTGAGTGTGAGATGTTGTTTATGTAACTTGAGCGCGTCCCAAGGGTCGCCGTTAATTGGAAATTTAACTAATGAATGGTATCAAAGGGCTAATGGCTGGAATCTTTTCAATGAATTAAAATCATATGTCATTTGTCTAACCATGAATGTGTGCATTTCAATTATAGTTTGATACTGATCGTCTGCTATAAATGTTTATTACTTAATTACAATTGGTATAAAAATGCATATACTAAGTAATGGGGTACTGCATTCGGTATCAGGTTATGAAGTCTGTGACGATACTTTACTTGTACACGAGGAATCCTTTGCACACTCTAATATTGTCGCTCTATAATATATTTTAAGTAAAATTTGTTTTAAAAAACTGGGTGACCTAAAAATGGCGCCTTAACATTCTAATGGACATGGGTACTTCAATGCTATGAAATGTAAGTAAAGTATTTTACAATCGCTATTTTGGTATCATTATTCTGAGCTCTATGGCATAATTTTACATTGCTCTAAACCAGGTTTTTCAAAAGAGTGTTGATCCCTAGGTATGGATATCAAAGGGAAGTGTGGACAATAATATCCCATTAATACCTAAGTTTTTCCTTTGCAATCTGATTGGTTAATTTTTTTACAGCAGACATTGCGTCCCAAGCCTAAAATTCATTACGCTAAAATTAAGTAGATGTATTCCACACAAATAGGACCCGTTTATTTTGGCTATTTTTTATGCATCATCATTTTCCTTTTCTTTTTGCGCCACCGCTTGAAACTATCGTTGGACTCATATCCAGACAGGTTTCTATGAATGAAATCCTTACATTCAATTTTAAACCACAAGCACTGAAAATGACATCAGAGAAAGGCAGAAAGGTTGATTGAATATTTAGAGTTTCATTATTGTCATTCTATTTGAAAATAAAAATAATATCGTTTATCAAACGCGTCCCCCTGTCCATTTGATGCCTTAAATTTTCAAAACAAATAATAGTAATATATATATGTTGTATATGTAAATGTTGAACAAAATGTCTATTGGCGAATTCACGAGATTACCATAATGCCATTTCCATAGAAAACTGCATTTTGAGAAAAACAAAAATTAAAAGAATTGGTATCAATACTGATAAAAGGGATTCAGAGGGAGTAGATTGGGATTCGATGGGGAAAATCTACTATCATTAGTCGTTTTAAAAATGTATTTAAAAGATAACTTAAAAACATCAACATGATACCCTCTTTTTCTTTTTCCTTCTTGAAACTATAAAGAACCCTAGTAGGAGCTGTTATTTAAAAAATGGTTGGTGCGTCAGCACTTATGTTCATTTATTGGCACTAAATATTATTTGACGAAAATTTGCAAAAAAAACAAAGTCATTAATTGATCATAACTAAATTTAATAAAACTATTTTTTTTCAAAATAAGTAATAACAAAAAAGCTTTGCTTCATAACGAAACCTTTGAAACCAGTGACATCCGATTTCTAACAATGCTAGAAATTTTTAATTTAGAAATTCGTTTATAACATCAAAAAATGAACCAGAATCGCTGGGACTATGTAAAAGAACTAAAAAAGTGGTTTCATTTTGGGAGGTCTATATATATATATATATACAGGCTTATGAGCGATCAGGAAAAAAATAGCGATCCGATCAAAATAGCGATCAGAAATTCTTTGCGATATAGCGATATAACGATCAGGGATTTTTCCAATTTAATTGCGATCAACAAAAAAATTACCTATGTAATACTAATTCTAAGTAAAAATTTAAATGTATATAAAGTCAAACCTTTATAAGTATTCATCTTTATATGGCAATGGAATGATTGTTTACCATAGCCTATGAGCTCCAAAAGAACGACTTCTCCATAGGCGCCTGTCTGTATATTTTAGGACAAAAATATCAGAATGATTTTTCTCATAGCCTATGAGCTCCAACACTCTGGCTCCCCAATTGACATATGTCTGCATATTTTAAGACAGGAGATGCCAGAATAAATGTTACCCATAGCATATGAGCTCCAAAACAATGACTTCTTCATAGTTGCCTGTCTGTATATTTAGGACAAAATATATCAGGATAGCACAAACTGGCTTTTTTCAATTAGTATTAGTCTGTATTTTGTATTTTTCTAAACAAATACCTATTAGTTGTTGGAATGAATTTTGGTCAATGTGACAGCTAGTTAAGCTTTAAGAAATGTAGGGATTGTCTCAAAATCCTTATTACAAACATTTTTTCTTTTTTAGTTATTTTATACAAATTGATCGGATTGCAATTTTTTAGTGATTTTCTAACGATCAAAAGATATAAAGATCAGGACCTTTTGCGATACTCCGATCAGCGATCATAATATCGCTGTATCGCTTTTGATCGCCGTATATATATAAAATATATATATCAATATAGCCTATATATATATATATATATATATATATATATATATATATATATATATATATATATATATATATATATATATATATATATATATATATATATATCAGGCTTGCAAGCATTAAGCTTTTTTAGCGTTCCGTTCAGCGTTCAATCACTTCTTTGCTTTCTAAATGGATTAAATTTTGCATTTATTGTTTGTTATTATATTTAGGTAATATTCCAACGTCAAATTTTCCATTAATATTGTGTCTTTTTTTCGCCTCACTGACTTTTAAGAAATATTATCTACATATATTGGCATGAATGAGTATTTAAACGGTGCAAATTGGATATTTTAAAAGCAGGCCATCAAAAAAGATTCTCCCTTCTCGGAATGCTACCCTCAACATTGATATTTGAGCGTCTATTTATCTAGTCGCTTCGCATGCAGTTACACATTGCCTAAAATATAAAAAAAACATTTTCGGAGTTGTTTGACTACCAAATGAATCAAAGTAATATATTAAAGCGGTTTTTTAATTATTAATTTCACGGGTGAGTACATTCCAGTGTGTATTTCTCAAAGATATCTGCTCATTTAGAAGCTATGCATATTACTTGGAAGTAATAAATTATCTCAAATTTGTAGGACTGTGAAATATTAATTATTCTTTTTCTATATTAACTTTATTTAATTAAATAAATTTTATGAAAAGGGCAAAAAATAACTTATTAGTTGACAACTATATAACTAAATAAGAAAATAAATCCTTTCAAGAGAAGCAAGACATTATGTCAATAATATTGAGGGGGGGGGGGATCTATGTATTTTTAATCACTATAAAATTAGGGATGCGAATGCCGTGTGTGTTGAGGCGTGTTCAACTCTTAATGTTGGGGACGCAAGTTCGAATCCTCCCTAGAGGGGATGGGCATTTTTGGTCTACCTCACTGATAAGACCTTAGATATGATAATGTTTACTACGTTTAGTAAATAATAAGACAAAAAGCTATAACAAGGATATAACAGATGAAAAAGACTAAGACAGTTTCTAAAAACTTTATTCATATACACATTTTTTCCGTGCTCACGACTAAGGAATACAAATTAATCTTTTGACTAGTTATACTGCCTTGAATAAAAGTTTCACTTGAGCCAATTTTTCCCTATTTGTTTCTATGGAGTATCGTTAGGATATTAACAAACATTGGGGCATTAAAACTAGTCCAAAGAACCAAGGATCTTATCAATAAGGCTGATCTCTATTGATATTTCCCGCTCGGGATTCGAGCATTGAGGACTAAAGTAAACGCAATAGTACATCCCTATCATATATGAATAAAATATTTACTTACTTCCAGAGTCGTTTTATTTTCACAAATTAACCAAACAATTATATGTTCATTTAACTTATATTTCATATTCTTGCTCATTGCTTAAAAATAATATACCAGGTGACAATTGGGACAGTACATATGCGTGTGTTTATTGGGTCCAATTCTAGATTTTTCCTCTCTCTATCACCTGTATATTGAAAAAGAGATCTTTTTAAATATATTTTTTACTTTACTTGTTTTGTGTACTCCTTTGGTCATCCCCAAGATGGAGAAACGTGAAGCCATCGTAAAGCTATTCCAAAAGGGACATAGCTGCAGGGCAATTGTGGAAGCCTTGAAGCTCATGAAGGTATCGATAACAAATGTCTCTTACACGATACAGCGTTTTAAGGAGACAAACAGCTTCGCTGACAGGCCTAAATCAGGACGCCCAAGGTCTGTGCGGACCAAAAAGCTGGTAGAAGCTACACGAATCAAGATTCATCGAAACAATAAGCGATCCATTAGGAAAATGGCACTCGAGGTAGGAGTTAACTGTGAAGTGATGAGGAAAATAGTCAGAGAGGACCTTGGAGTCAAGCCCTATCACCTTCAGAAATGACAGCTCCTCAGTGACGCGACTGTGGACAAGAGGCTTGAAAGATCCAAGGTACTTAGAAACTGGCTCAAATCTCGTACGCGAATTTCCATTATCTGGACGGACGAAAAGGTTTTCACCCTTCAAGCTGCTTTCAACAGCCAGAATGACTGCATTCTGGCAAAAGACATCGGCAAGTGTCTGTGAAGGACAAGACCGTCTTCAAACACCAAAAGCCAGCTTCTGTCATGGTGTGGGTTGGTGTCACCACCTGTGTTAGGAAAACTCCGCTTATCTTCATTCCAGAGGGAGTAAAGATTAATCAAAAGGTTTACCTCGATATGATGAGCATGCAAGTGCTTCCTTGGATCAAAAAGCAGGAATGGGAGGATATGTATTGCTTCCAGCAAGATGGCGCACCGTCTCATACAACAAAATTAGTTCAGGACTGGTGTCATCGTTCATGAGAGCACTTCTGGTCAAAGGATATGTGGCCGCCTTCCTCACCAGACTTGAAATCTATGGACTTTTCAATTTAGTCAATTCTGGAGAGGAAGGCGTGCACGAAGAGCCATAAGAATTTGGGGGCGCTGAAGGCCTCATGGAGGTGGCATGGGCAGAAATTGATCCGAATGTTATCCGTACAGCCTGTCAGTCATTTAAGAAGAGGCTCAACGCTGTGGTGGTCGCCAAAGGTGGATATATTGAATAAATATATAATACAAATATGTTTTGAATATGGCACATATTTTTTGATAAAATAAATTTTGTATCTAAGGAAGCTATTGATTCGTTGTAATTAATTTTAAGTGTCTCAACACATAGTTGTCACCCGGTAAGGACATTGACCAGGTCAGGATCATAGTATCCTTTGTATGTATGCTTTCAACACCACATCAAAAGTGGTTTTAATGTATGCAATGACTGCAACGATGCGCGTTTTGGTTCATATCCCTTATATGAAAGCAGTTACCAAATTAATATGAGGCTGTTTTTCCACAAAAAGTGTCCATAAAATTTCATAATCTTTTAAAGGCTCGATATTTCTTAAGTTTTCTCAAAATGAGGTAATTAGTCTTGATTTAATATAGAAGTAAAATTGAACATTTTGTTCTTACAACCACCAAGAATATATATAATATTTTTATTTAAAAAAATCTTCCTTTTTCAATTTATTTTAAAGTCTAGTTACCTTTAAGGAATGGCTAAGAAAATATAGTACGAAAGTGGTCTACTTAATTGCGTCTACTTATATACATATATTAAGCCTCGAATGAATAAAAAATAGCTTTTCACAGAGACTAAAAGGTTTTCATCTTTTATATTTTAGGCAGATGGAGAATGAAAGAGGTATCAGCAGGCTTGATATGAACTATTAATTCAATTACAAAAGTAGTACTTATAGCAACAAGAAATAACATGTTTCTCTTTGATATAAATGTTTTCATGTTAGCCGTATGAAAAAAGGGACTCAAAATAATAAACAAATGGGCTTGACGTACTTGAACTTTATACACACACACACATATATATATATATATTATTTTATATATAAATGTATATATATATATATATATATATAAATAAATGAGTTCTTATCGTGAAATAGCAATAGTCCATCAATGAATGAAGGCCAAAACGTGACAGTTTATGGTTCTGAGTCAAAATATTAAGTTCAAAATTGATCCTTTGCCCCTTGATTGTCATTTAGTGATAATTGAAATAATTAACAACTAGAGGCATATATACACTCAGAAAGTGCAAACCTCCGCCGTCACGGGGTCCTTATGAGCCTTCCGAGGTGGATTTTTCACGACTGGGGCGGCGTAGAGGGACGGGGGAGGGTTCCCCTCGACAGAAATTCCCAGAGGAAGACGCTCCCGGCACCCGATTTCACAGCACAGCGACATCTATTGGCAGAGTAGGCTAACTTGAAATATTTATTAGTATTTAGCTCATTTTGCATCTAAATTCTGCACTCAGAGATGCCAAATTTAATCACTTGTTCCTTTTGGCATTTCCAACAACTCCACAAAGTTTCATCCGAATCTGTTCCGCACTTTTGAGTTATCCTGCTGACAAACCAACCAACAAACAATCAAACCAAACCAACAAACAAACGCCAGTAAACCATACCTCCTTCGGCGGAGGTAATGAGGAAGTTCTTAATGTCTGAAGGACAATTATTTTTTTTTTAAAGTATAATTTATATATATCTTAAAAAATTACCCTCATTTGTCTATTAAATATGTAACATTACATACAGGATTTCGTAGCAAATTTGAATATTTTTTTAAAGGCTTCTAATTCTAGGGAATATTTCTCTTTTTCATATTGAAGAATGATACCTCTCCTTGGTCTCAAAGGGTTTTTATATATATACAAACAATACACAACAATTTCAATTGTCAAATAAATTATTTTGACGTTCATGTTACTATATATATCAAAGCTCACAACGATATTCTGAGGTAACGTCATTTTGCTTTCTATAATATAACTTAATATGTGCATTGCTTTCATAGCTTTGTTGTCCAAATTGAACATCTTGTAACTTTTAGAGAGTCTTTTAAGTTATGACGTCATTAATTAATCCCTTTGGGCCCATTCTCAGCTGTCAAAGCCAATCAGATATTAATCCGACATGCCCTTTTATGATATTATTGTCCATTCTTGATACTTTAGTTTAAAATAGAAATAAAAATATGTTAAATGGGGAAGTGGAAACAAATTTGGCATCACCAATTAATAGTTTGCAACGCTTCAATGTCCATATGCATTATGTTTCTAGGTCCATTAAACTATTTTAAAAATCATCTAACATGGAATGGAGTTCCCTTTGCTATCTATTTGCTTTTATTTATTTATTTTGCATGTGTAGAAAAGACACGTTGGTTGGAAATAGTGCTGTTTGAGCCTGTGAGGATGCTTGTGAGTATACGTTTTGCATATTTTGCACATACCTTGTTTTGCACTTGTGTCCACCCTTGAGTCTTTCGTCCAATATTGTTTGGGACAACAAAAATGTTGTTTTTTATTATTGAAAATATATATATAAATATATATATATATATATATATATATATATATATACATATATATATATATTTCAGTTGATAACTCACTTTTATTATGGTTAGAGGGATGATCCATTTGTCGTCAGTTATGAGCGAACAAAATAATCATTCATTAATACTCTGAATGTATGTAGTCCTTATATTCTTATCCGTGAGGGAAGTAATGTTTAATTGCCCAAATTGCATAAATGCTTTCAACCAATCACGTTTTTCAAAAACATTCCCTTTTTGTTATCCCTAAACATTGTGTGACCATCCCTTGATTAATTGACAGGTTAAACGACGAAGAAAGGGAGGTTGAGTGTTTGTATTATAACTATATCTATGTTTGCGTGTGTGTGTGTGACAGTGGACAGAATAAAAATTGACCAGATGGGTAATGGCTAGGCTGAACTTAATTCTTTGATCCCTGATTTACAAATTAATAAATAATATTTTCTGTTTTCTTTTGCAAATTGGAATTACACAATAATTGTATAACCGGAACCCAGGTTATATGTTACTAATATCCAGATATACTAATATCCATTTACCAGGAGCCATGGAAATTTCGACACGTGTGTTTTTGTTATTAATATTTGAGCTTTGATGCACATAAATTGATAAGTTTTGACTTGAGTGTTCTAACGAGACACAAAAAAATGTAAAGCAAAAACTGCATTCGTCTAGATGCTTTAGTTACTGAGAAATGACGTCTGAGCGAGACAATTGCATCAAGATCAACACACTTTTGCATACGGGCAGATGACCACGAGTATTTCGAGGCAGTTGATCGTGTTAAAAGCCACTGTGTACAACATTTGAGGGAAGGATTGCATCAAGAAGAGGCCATGGGGTGATGGGAAGAATGAATATTGATCAAAAAATATGTTAAAAAGATAGTTTTCTACATATCCTCCCTTGCCCTTCACTTCATCTTCGATCCTTCGCAAGATGGAGGCAGCATATACTGATATCTCTTCCTCTTCCTCGTTGGAAACACCAAAGGAGTATTTGGACATTCCCTTTGTACCATCAATGGGACAACTTCCTCTGAAAGAAGGTCTAGGTCAGGGATGCCAGGGTGAAATCGGTCAGGGGGCCGGACTGTTTTCAAGTGGGACCTCGGGGGGTCAAATTACCGGTACATTTTTGGCCTTGCAACACTAAACACTAAACAAAAGTGGATTTAAATTTGTTGATATTGTATCATAATTTTATTTATTTATAAAACACTTCTCAACCACTAACGTAACGGGCCAAATGAGATGTCCATGGGCCTTCACGCCTCTTCGTAGTCACGTCTACCCAGATAATGACCCAGGGGAGCTTCAGTCATCTAAAAATCGTCCTCTGCTCCATGGGGATGTCTTCTTTATGCTATGAGTGGCCTGGACCTTGAAATCTTCTCATTTGTTATGAGAACTGACGGCGACTTCTCAAATATGATCATACTCAGCTCGTATTTTCATTGTTCTGAAGCCATTTTCTACATGAAGCAGAAGACTGTTTATTTTGATAAAAGTTGCAGCTTAAATACACTAAACAACGTCCACAAGACAAATATAGTAAGTTTAATACGTGCATCTGCGGGTCTTATCAAAAAAAAGGAGTCTCAATTTTAGGAAATCACTGCATATGATTATTACTTCAGTAAGCCGCAAATATATGTTTTATTTTGACAAAATTATTCTTTTAAATAATAGTCATAAAAAAAACTTGAAACTTTATTTGTTCTTAATTTTTTAAAATTATCATACACCTTAATTGAATATCCTAAGGATTGGAGGGACATGAATATTTTCAGGCTGTGATGTCAATGAATTGATATCCTATAATTTGTATTGTGACAATTTGAAATTAAAGAATTATATATGACATTGTATATACATATATAAAAATAAAACCAGTGATTTATTCCCCGTTCTTTTTTTTTGTAATTGCTCCTTAAAGTATTCTTTGAGTTCTTTAATAGTCATCAAGCTATGACGTCACGGGTGAAATTAATGAATAAATCAATTGATTATATATACTCGCGTATTTGGGCACCTATGTTCGCCCATATGTTTGCCCTTCGGTATGGGTAGGTTTTGGAGCTAGTTTGTGTGTGAAATAGACCTTAAAGAATATAAGAGAGAGAGAGAGATATTTTTCTGTTTTGTACAAACATTCCTCATAAAAAGTTTGACTTTGTACAAAGATATGTTTTAAGTCACATGAGATGCTTTTTTCTTTTTCTATTTCTCTAACTCCTTCTCCTCATTTTCTTTTTTCCTCTCTTCTTTGAAAAGTATGTAGTAAAATCAGACAAGGTCTGAGATTTTTTTCCATTTCTGGTTCCATCACTTTTCAATAGTTTATTAGGTCCGCCTTGACCCAAGGATTTCATAGGTACCTTCAAAGTTCAAATCTGACCATAAATGTGGGAGGGGATAGCGTACAGACATTGGTGAATTATTATATAGATATTATATATGTATATTGTTTCTCTCGAATGAATTAAATTGGACTTACCCTGTTGTTGTTGTGGGCAGAGAGAGAATGTGGAGGTCTGTGGTTTTTATGCATCCATTTCTTATGTGACTTTTTGTGGAATCCACATGATACTTATTGACGTTGTATGTGAACAAGGATGATCCCCCCCCCCCCTGTAACCTATACAGCAAATAATAATAAGGTTGAACAAATTGTTGCTTTCAAGCTTTATACACAAACGTTAAAAAAGTATTCTTAAGGGAAGATCTCTTTTATCCTCTTGTTTATTATGAATATAGAACAATACATGCAACTTAATACGCAAAAAACATTGTAGTTTTTTTGTGTGTGACGATAAAATACGAATTTAATCATAAAAATTGAACCTACGGTCTTTTCCCCTATAGCTTATTGTATAAATAAAATAAATACATAAAAATCAAAGACAATGTGTAATGGAAAATAACAATTAAATGTATATTTTTCCTCTTTTGCCCTCTGGTTCAACACTCACAAAATCGACCGTAATTATGAGAAATATATATATATATATAAATTGTCAATCGTTCAACATATAAAATAAATTGAAAGGATTACTTTGAGAGACGTTTTTGCATGAGCAAATTCCTTACAGATGTTTACTTTGACCCGACGCAGATGTTTCATTTTTTTCCTTTAAATATATTCTCTCATGGGAAATTGATTCGCAAAAAGATCTTTGCATTAAGTGTCTATGAATAAAGGAGTAAATTTTATTTGCATCTGTTTTTTATTATTTGGGAGAAGTACTATTATTCAAAAAAGGATTTTCAATAGCATTTGCTCATAATAAAAACTTTGATGTTGAGTGTAATATGCATACATAAGTGTTAAATGTGAATATCATTACATATATGTATATAGAGACCACCTGTATCTTACGGCCATCTTTTTAGGTTCCCTCGAGTAGCCCTATAACAGGTCTGACTGTATATTTCCACAATAACTCGGGTTTTATTCGTTAATGCACCTTTATAAGTGACGGAAAGTATTTAACTTTTTGAGAGGCAAAAACTGTTCCTATAGGAAACGATTATATCATGTAATTTCATTCAAATATAACTTTTTCAAGGAAATCGTGACGATTTTTTAATATATATTATATAGCTGTAAAAAACTGAATCAATTTTTCACGGATTTAAATTGATTAAATCTACGATTTCCTATTCTATTATTGCCCGAGTTTTTTTAAAAACACAACGTCATGTCAGAGACTTAATTTTTTTAAACAAATATTATTGTTTAGTATTTTACTTCCTTTTACTGACATTTATTTATCATGTATGATTATCAATTAGTTTTATATCTTCCTTTTGAGAAATAAAAATGAATATGCAACATTCACAACTGTCAGCGAATCTATAAAAATTATTTATTAAAAATATGTAGTATTGTGATGCTTTTAATATAAGGGTACACTTATATAAGCATATCCATGAAATATGTTCTTCAATAATTAAAAGTAAACAAAAAAATAATATAAAAAACTACAATTCAAAATATATTGACATCATTAAAAAATATCATTTGTTCTTTAAAAATTTTTATTAAACCAAAGTATATGAGCCTTCCTTGCCATTGATTCATCTACAGTGTGGCTAAGCAAATCGTGAACAGGATTTTAATGCATTGTAGCGACTGCAATTTGAAATTCCTGCCTTATTACTCAGTGGGCAAAAAGAACAGACAAAACAAACAGCTTTTGTTTTGAATGCATTGTGTTTTGGCAAACGACGGTGACAATGGAGGAGAAAAGGATTCGGGTCTCTGCCTTGCTCGACGCCCAAATGGACTTCAAGAAGATTGCTGAGCTCATCCCTGCTCCTTGGGGCTCGTTTCCAAGGTCAAGAAGCTCAAAGATGAGGGACAAGACCTTGGAAGGAAACCTGGTAGTGGTGGGCACAACAAGAAGAGGACGGCGGAGTTCCTGGCCGACATCGCGGACACCATTGAGGCCTCCCCACCACCAGCGTGAGGAAGCAGGCCAAGAATCTTGGGGTCAGCAAGGACACCATCGGGAATGCTGTTCAGGACTTGGGCCTGGTGTCTTATGTTCGTAGACGTCGTCAGCTTCTCTCGGATTCCAGCAAGGAGACCAGGGTCATCAAGGGTAAGAAGCTCTCACCTGGATGAAGCACAACGGGTCCACGGTCCGGATCTTGCAATCCACTTGACTATGGCATCTGGGGCGTCGTGGAGAGAAAGGCCTGTAGCATCCCCCATGCCAGTGTGGATGCCCTGAAGGCCGCCGTTGAGAAGGAGTGGGCCGAGATGTCCGTGGACTTCATTGTCAAGACCTGCAAGGCCTTCAGGCCCCGGATCGAGGCCATGCTGAAGGCCAATGGTGGCCATTTTGAACTATAAGGCTACTATAAGTTGGATTAATAAATGTTCTAAATCTCTGTGCCATACCCCTTGTATTTATTAAGAATATTGATGAAGTTTGCCTTTGTCTTTTCTGTTCACGATTTGCTTAGCCACACTGTAATGAGGTTCAAGATATACACGAGTTCATAGTTATATAAAAATATACTAAATCCACTTATTATTATATTTCAATCACATATTAGTTATATAAGAGGATATATTTTAGTAATTTAATTTCAAGTTGTAACATGAGTGAAACATAGGAAAACACGTTTCTACAATGCGTTATATAAATCAATTAATAGACTCCTCTTTAAGTGGGTTGGAAGACAAGAATAGAGGAGGGAAGTGCTCAGGTTCTATTTCAAATATGGAATCGATAGACTCTTTAGTTGTTCCAATCATAATGAAGAGAATGTGGAAGTGGACATTATGGGGGATGCTGACGGGTCAGTAATAATTAATGACAAGAATCCCAGGATAACGCCCTAGCCTCTGCCTCAGATGTTATATTTCACAGTAGGGGCGGGGAAACTGTGGTTTCAATCCATCACAATGGTATGACATCAGTGAATACAAAAAATCCCATGCCTTGTACCGACGAGGAAACTATGCCCACATCGATGTAAATGGTGAAGAAGCTCCTAGCGCAAAGCTCAATGAAAAATTACAAAAACCTCCTCGTCCGATACTGGACATAATGTAATTTTAAGGACAGAACTCGCTCCCAGTCTTCCAAAAGAAAGGAAATGGATGAATCTCCTACAAAGTCCAAAAACCCATCTAAAATTCCTAAAGAGTAGAGGGTATTATTTTTTGTTTTTGATAGCTTATTTGTTGTGTTTTTGTCTGTTAAAACTCACAAAAACTTATAAACCCTTAATCCACACAATCATGAATGAATATTTGAAAAAGTCTTCCCAAACAAGAATAACCGACCATTTTGAAGATAGCCTATCCGGGGAGATAAAGTCTAATATGGGACTCAAGAAGATTATATCCCTTAACACTAGAAGGGACTAGATCGAAGGCGAAGACATGCCCTTCTAAATTCTATTTTCAAATCCAATCCAGAATAGTCTGTCTTCAGGATATTAGGAAAGAATGTTATCGACATGTTCCAGAGACTGGGTCTTTTGTAAACCGGGGAGGTATCACGCTTTTTTCACGGGAAAAGAATCCAAAAGAGGAGTTATAACATTTATAACCAAAAAAATCGTCTCAGCAAGTGCGTGGAGGAATTCTCACAAAAGAGTGATTGGCATAAAATTTATATTTCTTCCAATAATGTGAGCTTATGTATCATAAACGCTTACGGTCCCAACGAAAATCCTCATCATCTTCAAAGCCATCATCGACTCCAAACCTTACAGTTCCCTTCCTTTGATCCTGATCGGCGATTTAAACGTTGATTTAGACAAAAACAAATCAAACTATCCCATTGGGAGATTTTAAACGCATTAATCATTCGATGGATTCTGATCGATACTACCAAAGGATAGGTTCGAATCAAATGGTTTCATGGAAAAAGGGACTCTTTCTTCTCGATTAGACTTAGCTCTGATATCAACCCCAATTCTCCCTCTAGTTAAAAAGACGCTTTATAGGCCAGAACCTTTTTCAGACCATCGCATTTTGGAAATATAATTAATTTCTCGGCAAAATCAAGACTTTTTAAGGTTCCTAAATGGGTATGAAAGAGAGTAAATTTAAAGAAAATTAAAAAGAAATCTGACCAAAAGCTTTGCCACTTCCATAACTTCGGATCAGGCAGCCTTAGTCTTTTTTTCAAATCCTATTAGACTTTATTGAATTTAGCGTAAATGCATATATACAATATATAAATAAATATTATAGTTTATAATTTATACACTAAATAAAGTCAATACAAAACATTAAACGCTCACATAAAAGTACATAACTTCATAAAACAAAGTTGAAATTAATTGGACATAAAATAACATTAACGTGATTTGGAATAAATAGGTGTCATTTAATTTAAAACTAGACTTTTTTTTTGTAAAATCGTATTAAAAACTTAAGATGATGAGAGGTCCTCTCGGAACAGGAGGGGAAGTAACGAACGATGTCACTCGCAAATCTCCAGCTTGAATCCTCTGAATCTTGATGGAGAGCGCCATGTATCGAGCTGCTGCTGATATGACAATGGATTCTAGTTCTTCCTCTTGAATAGCTTCTCCCGAAGATAAACGCTCTGCGATGTAGCTTTTGCAAACTCGAAAGCGCAAACTCAATTGCTTTTGTTTTCGGAGATGCTGTCCGTAGATTATAATTTAATCCGAAGAAAATTATGGAGCGATCAGTTTTCCAGTTATTCCAGGAACATTTAGAAGAACAAGTCTCTTAAGATATGTAGAGCAGGACAATGGGAGAAGGCATGGATGATTGAATTAAATAACGTTCCACAATCCTTGCACGGAGCATCAAAGAACATACATCTGGTAGAAATTTGAAATTGGGCAGTAAAGCGTTTGCCGTAACTATTTTGGAGGTGGATAGCCTTAGTCTTTACTCGTGTTGTGCGTATTACAACTTTAAAATATATTTTTTTGAGCAGAAAACTAGCTGAGAAAATTGAATCAAAAATTGATAATTTGTTCAACAATAGTTCACTTTTAGTTCAAACTTTTTCGTCGGAAATATATATTCTTATAGAATGTCTGAGGTGGCAGAGGCAGAAATGTCAAAAAAGTCTGCTCAGAGAACCAGTCACATAAACGATTCAATAATTTACAGAGAGGGAATAAATACTCTGCTTCGTGTATCAATCAAATTGTGCATGGGGGCAAGAAGATAACCAAACCTAACGACATCCTCACTTACTTTCATGACTGTGTTCGAGAGGTAGTCAAAACAGAGAGAATTAACTTTCCAAAGAAGAAGAACTTCATACAATGTAGGATCTTCACGCGGGAAAATATTTTTGAGTACACAAACAAAAAATTGAATGTTAAGAAGGCCTCTGGTATCGATGGTATTGGAGGAGAAATATATACTATTCTTCCAAATGAAGTAGCTCCTTTTCTACTCAAGCTGGGAGAGTCAATGGAATTAAAAGGCAAGCTCCCCAAAAGTATAACAAAGGGAAGAATAGTTCTTGTTCCAAAGAAGGGGAACGGAACCAATTTCAACCACTGGAGGCCTATCACGGTCCTGAACTACTCCTATAGAATTCTCTCGGGCATTTTAGCACAAAAAGTGGAACCTCAGTTGAATAAAAATATAGGCTTGCATCAGAAGGGTTTTCTGAAGCATAGGAACATAGCGGATGTGTCACGCAATATACAAGCAGCGGTGGAGTCTGTAAGAAAAAAAATAGATTTGGAGCTGTCATAGGAATTGACTTCAAAAAGGCTTTTGACTCCATATCTCACTCTCAAATACTTCGAGCAGTGAGACATCTGCTTCCAACCTATTTTTTAAACCCAGTTAGGGCATTATTACTTAATGGATCTTCAGTGATCTCGATAAGAGGTCAAGAAAGCAGGCCCCATCGAGCTCAAAAAGAGTTCTAGGCAGGGTTGTCCGTCTGCTCCTCTTATTTTTGTAGCAGTAATGAGGAGTTAGTAATCCAACTGGTACGAAAATATGAAGATTTTGGAGTTTGGTTAGGGGGAACCAGGCATCTTGTGGACCTATATGCTGACGACGTAACCCTTACAGTGGAGGCAAGCTCGGAGCTACAACTCATCAAGATAATAGAAGTATTATTTAATATGTTCGAAAAGTTTAAAAGAGGTCTGGGTTGGAACTGAATCGATCAAAAATCATTCTTCCGATTGGATGTTGGGATCCGTTGGAAGGCAAAGCATAGGTCATTGCTTAGTAAAAAGAAAAGTTTCAATATTAGGGATTGACTGGTGCCCCGAAGGGATTCACCCAATAACTTGAACCATTAGCTTCATCTATTGTTAAACGTATTACCATGTGGCGGGACTATAATCTTCAGAAAGGATTGATCTTTATAACACTCAGATTGTACAAGTTGTTTTTGTTTAAAGCAACAGCATCTCCTTTTATAGCAGAAAAGCTATTCAAGAGCGAAAAAATGGTTGTCAATCATCTTTCACAAGAGATATATAGATGCCGTAACGAGGCCTAGGTCCCTCATCGGTGAAGGTTGACCAAAATGTCCACCATCATTCCCAAGATATACATAAAACTTTTTATTGATATAACCAAGTTCCCACAAACAGAATGGAGGAACTCAGTTACATGTAGTGAACTATTTTATAGGCTAATGTTTGGAACAAACCTAACAAACAACTCTATCAGGGCATTTTCTGAAGTGTGAGCTTCAGCTCATATAATTATTTGGAACTTTGTACCCCTATATCATAGTGATTCGACGGTGGACGTTATTCATAAAAATGCCACAAACCTTTTTTCTTTAAAAATTTGAATAGTCCGGCTTCTTTGGAAGAAAGAGCTATTGCCAATAAGGCGATATCAGTTCATTCATCTCAGCTTATTCATCCGTTCAATGAAGGGAGATTTAAATATCCCCTCTTCAGAGCCGCTAATAAACACCTAACTCCTTGTCCGTGGCATTTAAAAATGTCAATTCCGAGTGTTCGTGAGGAAGTACAACGTATAACAGATGTTTTTGTTAAAGCTCTTGAACTACCGAGTAACTGGAGGCTAAGAATTGAACGTTCTATGTAGGGAATACATGACGGGAGAAAATTTACGGCCCAGCTGCAAGTGGCTTCTAATTGCATTGTATTTAGCTCACATTGTAAAGACTGTGGCAAATTATATATAATACTTACATGCATTTGTAAGATTGCCCAGTTATATCTATTCTAAAAAGACTAATTGCAATAAACGTAAAAGGAATTAGCAATGCCAATGAAGGCATAATTAAAGCTGTGGTCCTCTTTGGACTGTCCAAACATAATCGATCATACGTCTCTAAGGCAATCCATTTTGCAGTTTCAAATGCTAAGGCAAGAATTGCGAGCAAATTAACTTCAAATGAGCTTTTAAGTCCCCAAGATCTCCGTGGAATTATCCTCGCAGCCGCCGCCAGATATGGAGCTCTCACTCTCAAAATCCCCTCCGTAACCGACAACTCGTGGACACTCGCTTCGAGGGAAATCAAATATTTCCCAAACAAGTCTCTCAGCCATTTTAAGATAATTAAGAAGTTATTAAATTTTATTAGCTATATGAATTTTGATGTCTGTTTTAGTCTTTTAATTCAACGCTAACCTTCATCATTGTAATGCTAATTTTAGTTTGCTATCTACCTAAGTCTGTTATACCATTGTGATATCATTGTATTTATTTATTCTAATTTGTTTTATTTGGTTTGTTCTTTTGTCGTTGTATTAATTTAAGACTATAATGTCTTATTATGTATTTTGTACGCAACTACTTCGACTTTTAGTTTAAGAACTGAAATACAGGATTTTTTTAATATTAATAATACTTTTCAAGTATCTCAATGCTTAAATAATATTAATAATATTCCATTTAAATAGTCTAGTTTCATAGGCCAACAGAACAGATACTTGAATTAATGTGTGCATACTTAAATATTATTATTATTTTTTTTCTATGGCAAAGGTCTTTATTCTATTCATATAATACAATAATATAAAATAAAAATAGATATAAAAAGGAGGAGATTTGTGTTTGGTAAAAACATAAATAAACATTATAGTTTTAAAATTAATATACCCCCTAAGACCTTAAAATTTTATTGACATTTATATCTAAAAACGTAGTAAAAGAAGAATTTTCTTATAGTAAAAACTAAGATTCTTTTTTAAATTTCTTATAATTATTATAATTATTCTGATGGCTTTGGCGTAGTGCTGAGAAGTTAAGGAAGTATTTGACGAGTACGGACGTGTTATCCCCAGATCCTCCACTGAGAGTCGGAATCTTTAGAGCAAAAGCTGTGTAACGAGCTGCCGCTGATATTAGAATTGCTCGAGCTTGCTGCTTTTCGATTATCTCTACTCCAGTTAGCTTCAGGATATTATTTATATCTTCACAGCATGAACAAATTGCACACAAATGAACTTATAGGTTTTGACATTTTTAATAGAGAGAAAAATATGCAAGATAGGAAGAGTTCTAGTTGTTTTATATGTGAAGCATAGTTAATAAATGTCAAAATATTGACATTTAATTATCTCCAAAATATTTTGCACATACAGTGAATTATTTTATTTATAACTATTATATTTATCCATATCTATCAATCTAACTATCTAAATATGTATATAATATTTATTTAGAACTATTATATATATATATATTATCTATCTATCTATCTATCTATCTATCTATCTATCTATCTATCTATCTCTATCTATCTATCTATCTATCTATCTATCTATCTATCTATCTATCTATCTATCTATCTATCTATCTATCTATCTATCTATCTATCTATCTATCTATCTATCTATCTATCTTATCTATCTATCTATCTATATATATATATATTTATATCAGGAAACGACCGGGTACCCGGCTGTTTTTTTAGCGTCCCGGCCCGGTGTCCCGTTGTTTTTAGACACCGGGCCGGGACTTGAATATTTTCTTTCGTTTGTAATTCATAAAGTTTTTTTTAGAAAGGAATTTTCGAAATATTATTTTCTTAAAAAAGTCATCACTTTTTCTGAGAATTTTTTTTATTTTGGAAATTCTTTTCAAAAAAAGTCATCACTTTTTTTGAGATTTTTTTCTAAAAAAACGTCGTTACTTTTTTTTTGGGATAGTCTTTCCTAAAAAAACGTCATCATTTCAGAATGTCGAAGGAACGAAAATATAAATTTTTGGCCCAGCCCGGCTCCTGACAAAAAAAGGTGTCCCGGTCGTTTCCTGATATAAATATATATTGGTTATCAAAGACAGGATTAATAATATTTTCTTTTTAGTATTTCTTGTCAATTTTCTTTGTAAAACATTTAAATTAAAATATCCTTTCCACATAATAAGGTCCAACCAACAAATTGAGAGTTATTTTTGTTTTTGACATCTTCATATAAGAGATGCACCGAAATGGAAATTTGTGGCCGAAACCGAAAAATAATTAATTGCTTTGGCCGAATGCCGAAACCGAAAATAACAGTTCAATTTAAAGTCACGGAAACACTAGGCATTTAAAACAATAAACAACCGATCAGAAACATTGTAGGTGCAGATCTGATGACAAGCTGTCATTACAAAAAGCGACCAGCAGGTGTCCTTCTCCCATACTGAGACAGCAGTAACCTACTAGCCCTTGTAACATTATAACATTCTTTCTTGATTTCTCATCAAAACACTATTTTTAAATATCGTTTAAGTCTACTGATACAAAAATGTTTAGACAAGTTTTTCAAAGAAAAAATGTTTATTTGAAAGCTTCAAAAATGTTGGATAACTGATACGAGTTTCATTTATACCCTTCATACATTCTGTTTTTTTTTCCCCATTCATTTCATACTTTTCATTTTTAACAAAAAGCATAAAAACATCATCCTTTCTACCCGTTTCATCTCCCCGTCTTTTTTCGGCCTCCGATCCGGCCACTCAATTGGCTTTCGGCCGAAGCCGAATGTGTCTTTTTCTGCGTTTTCGGCCGAATTTTTTCGGTGGCCGAATTTTCGGTGCACCCCTACTTCATATTAATGGTATTTTATTTTAAAAAGGGTCACATTTTGTTTGGTCAAAAATGATTGAATTGAATAAAAATATCTGTTCAGTAGCGGCTGTATAATATAAAGAATTATAAATAAAAAATATTAAAGTTGTTATGGTGTGTATATTTTTGTACCTACATATAGGTATAACTCTTATTTATTTAGTCAATATTGTTTATATTCGATATATCTACATATACATTATATGTACATTTCACTACTAACGTATATCATATTTTTTATAAGTATGTAAATAGTTTAAAGTTGATTGGTAAAAGGTTTAAAGTCTTAAAAAAGTCGTTTGAGTGATGGTGTGTAGTCTTTAACTCAACCCATGTAATGTAGAGTTCCTGTGACCTGCCATTTATTCCGTTCATGTGCACATATATCAGACTTGTTGACGTTCGCGAAAAATTGTTGTTTGTCGTTCATCAAAAGTTGTCGTTCATCCTTATTTTTAAATTGAATTGTTCGTCGTTCAACATTCTGAAAAAAATTGACGACGTTTTTTTTAGAAATGAAATTTTTCCCATGGAAATGAAGAATTTATGTCTTTTTTGGGGCCAAAACGAACAAGGGAAGGATAATTATAATTTTACTTGTCGTTCGTCAAAACTATGTCGTTCATCGTTCGCGAACGACTACAAATAAACGATAAATCGGCAAGTCTGATAGATATATATATATGTAACCTAAGTATTTGTTCTTGTTCGTCTTGATAAACCCTACAATACCGGAATCAAGTATGAGATGCACCCATCCAATTAATAGTGCTTGATGCACTATTGATTCAATAAAAACATCCGACTCAGCAGCTGATGTGACCCATTTTATGTACATTTATGACAAAAAATATATTATTAAATTGTATCCAACAAGAAAGAAAAGGAAATAATATTTGTTACCCCTTGAGCATCAGACAGATTGTACATAAATACACAGTTTTAAGGAATATAAAAAGGAAAAAGTGAGAAGAAAGGTCAACGAAAAACATTCTAAGGGACTTTTTTCCATCATCAAAGTAATGTAGGGAGACATGAATACTTTGCAGGATTTTTCTTACTCTATTCTTTAAAAAAAATTACTTAGTGGGGCAGCCATTTTAGGTTGCTATCCGTTGAGTTGAGCAAATTTATCTTCTCTGTACAGTATCTAGATCGGCATCCCATTTCAAATACTTCATGACATAACTGGAATTTATTGTAGGATTTCCTTTTTCCATTGCCAAGACCGAGTTGGATAGCAATTTTAGGTCGACATATTCTCTTTAGGTCGAGCATTCCCTTCTCTCTTGAGAAACTGTTGCTATACATGCCAGTGGTCTTGCCTATAAGCCATGACACCTAAATATTAACTTCGCAAAAGATTTAAGTGCTATACTAATTTTCATTTTTCGCGTTTTCAGTGCAAAGCTCGTGGCGGCGCGTCAGAAGTATTCTTCAAACAACGTTCAGATCCAAGACTCGGACGATGAAGAGGCAGAGGCCAGTTTCCTTCCAGAGAGTAATCTTTTATCTCGTAGGGTCGAGATAGCTTAAGACAACAGTAAATTCACCATTCAAAAGAGACCATGTCGTTATCCCCATATCAGTTGGTCGTTATTGTTTTAAATTATCCTTATGTGTGTGTGTGTGTGATGCCTAAGAATTTGTCACTTTTATATGTAGTTTAAATACTCAAACACTTAAATTTTGTTAATAGTGAAACAAAAATAATTGTTGTAGTGATTTTATTCATATACTAATAATCAGGGATGTGGGATAATTATGAGCACCCGATAGATAGAATGATAGGTGTGAAGACGTCCGAGTATATGTTTTGAATGAGAGTTAGGATTCCAAAAAGGAGTATTCTCAATTAGTGTTGTGCCGGTCCCAATTTATTTGGTCCGGTCCAGTCCAGTCTTAGGACCAGTCCTATCGGTCCTTAGGACCGTCAGTCCTTGGGATTGGTCTATAGGACTGTTGGTCCTTGGGATCGGTCCTTAGGACCGTCGGTCCTTGAGATTGTCTTTTGTCAGTCCTTTAATTTTTCATAAAATGTCGAAAGAGTATTTATTTGATACGTTCTAACTGCTAATATTATTGTATATATATTCTATTATAACTGGGCGTTAATTCAATAGCAACAAAAAGGGCTAATAATATTTATATTAAACAATATGGAACATTTTTTCTCATAATATAGGCTTTTCAGTGTACTCATCGTCGGTCATTACCAGAGTAGAAGAAAAAAATCAAATAAACCTAGCCACATGCTACATTTTTTAAATACATGCAACAAAGTCAGCTATATTGAAGAAAACTAAGGAAATGCTTTATTTTATATATTTACTCACTAAACCTAAACACTAATAATGTTTGCAATGTTATTGAAGAACCATAATCCTTTTGCTTCTTATTTTTATGATAACAATAAATAGTGTTAGTTCATAGCGACAAAATATAAATGTGAAGACTCTTAAAATTACAATCAGTCAAATCCTAGGAAGAATGTTTACTTTTCTGGGATCCTATGAATCCTACTCCGTCTATATTTAGGATCCTCTACGTTAAGAATTCGTGTTCCACCTTGAAGTTTCCGGAGCTTTAAGAGCTATGCCCTGAACTCGAGCTCGGGGAGAATCAGGATCAATTACGGACAGGAAGAAGGCGAACCTGACTGGATGGATCCGGAACTTTCTGTTTTACTGTGGAGTTCCAGCACATATAAGTTCGTAGAGGCCGAGGAGCCTCTAGTCAAGGAAGAGTTCGAGGAAATCTTTAAGGCTGAACCTATCGACGATTTCCTTACCCATCGGATGAGGTTTGGACACTACTAGTGTGGCAATACGACACATCACTCGATTATTGTTGGCTTCAACAATAATAAAAAAATGCCGCTCGACAGTCTTCTAATAGGGAAACTCAACCCTAGGGAAGTCATATCAATTCAGGCCCGGCAGCAGGACCAGGCTGTTGGAGGGGCCCTACAGTTGCTATGGGGGGCACAGTTGGCAAATTCATAAAAAATCGGCCCACGTCATTCGGTGGGCGTGCCTGCCCCCCCCCATCCCGCCGGGCCTGCATCAAGCTCGAGCGAACAATGGAGTCGGAGATGGTGAGGAAGGATTCAGTTCTCTTATTGAAGTAAAGAGGATCCAAGGCGTGGAGTCGCCCCAAGAAGTTCAAAGACCCAAAGGCATCCCCAAGGCATGGGATCACTAGTGTTCTGCATTTGAATGGAACCAAGGAGGATAAAAATGCCTAGATGCGGGGTGGAAGTGCAACTATAGAGGAGAGTGGGTCTCTTCGCTTTCTATTGAGAGGAACCGAAGCCGACGACTGCAGCTGTTTCTTTCAGCCTCATAGGTGGTGAGGGCGACATAATTTTCATCGAATTCGTTGTTGATGGTTGTATAATTAAATTCATCCTCGACCTCGAGTTGTATGAAGAAAACTAGACAATAAGGCAATCTTCCCCCAACTTCTGGGGGTCTTAACCTCTCGACCCCTTTACATACGGCTTCATGATGAGACTGTCTGTTTCGGAACCTGATGGGATTTCTCCAAATCAAATATAAATAACTAGGAGGACAAAGCCACTGCCAAGGAAAAAGAGGGAGAGGCAAAAAGATGATGAAACCCTGAAGAAGTAATGAAGCCACGTTATTTTTTACAATATGAAGAGTTATTTATGGCACCATATAATTAAATTGTTTTCCAATTAATGTCATAAATAAAAAATACACGAGTATTAAAGTTTTTGAATTGAATTTTATTCTTAGATAACTTATAGATAAATTTTGTGACGGTACATGAAACTACATAAACATTTCACTAAGAATAAAAATAAAATGAAGATATATTTTCTTCAATATCGACTGAATGTTATTTCTTATGATAACCCTCTCGTGGTATGGATGGTTTTTACGTAGACTGATGCAAGATGCTCAGTTTATACCCATATATGACTTGGATTTATTGTTCTCAGACTTGTCTCCATAGGTTTTTATTGTTTTATGACTTATATTTTTAGCAAAAAATAGTAAATTCAATTGAAGGTTGAATATTTCAAGAAACTCAATACTCCTTCTTGACATGATATTAATTATATCATGCGAAAGGATAATTCTGTGATGTAGATTTATGATCCGTAGATGAGTAAAGGCCCTAGATTAATATCAAATGAGACATAAATAGGTTAGAGGTACAAACTGGCTTTTAATTTTGAACTTAAAGAGCCATGAGAAATAATATATGATATAACCACATTGTAAGTTTTTTCCTTTTTCATTATTTCAATATACAAAATACTCCCCTTTTTACTTTTAAGTTTACGAATATACTTTAATGTAAAATATGAAATGACTAAGAAAAATACTTTAACTAGTAATACAAAGAACGAAAGCCTTAATAAAAACATAATAAATACACACTAAAATAGTGAGGCATATAATTACATGGAAGTCTTAAAGGATCAGGATCAATCTTAAGAACTTTGAATAATTTTATTTCTCAATAGATATTTTTTATGTTAAATTGAGAAGTAATAAGTATTTGGATGGGGTGTACAGATGAATAAATTATTAAAATTAAGAACCTACCCTATATTTTTCAAAATAACGGATTATGATTTTAATATGGCAACGTTGTAATATTTTTATATATTTTAAACTGTGATTTTTTTTGAACATGTGAGTAACATTTCATAAATTGTATTTGAATTTTTTTTGTAAATGTGTATATGATATTCATTTGACCCAATTATAAATAAATATGGAGGCTAGACATCCAGCATACAATACTACTAACAAATATTTCGAAATAATAAAATGAATGTCAGAGAAGCTTGTTAATTAACATGGGTTAATAGTATTATCCCAACTCGAAAATAAAACTAAGAGCAAAAAAATCAAAATTAATGAAAGAATGGACAATGTTTATTTATCAAAATCATAAGTTAGTCATTCAAACGAATTCATAGGCGTCTTCAATGTGAGCCTCCGTTAATTTTCTTCTGTTGTAACCTTTGAATTATGGGAGGCAGAAAAGTGTAGTTTGAAGTATCGACCAAAGGAAGCATATATAGCAAAGCCTTGATTGTCTTCACCATTATTGGAATGCTGTCTTTGATGATTGCTAGCTGAGGAATGATCTCTGCATCCTGGAAGAGTTTTTGCTTTATTTATTGCCACGTTATTGTCCTCCAATTCGCCAATGATTTTCAACCGAGTTCGTGGATGAAGCTGAGCGGATCTATTAGTTTGGGCATCTTGTATATCTGAAAGTAATGAGAACGTTAGTATTATCGACACTTGAAGATGGAAAATTTATCACAAGCAATGAAATAGTATGAATGATATAAAATCTCTACATCTATTGTTATAGAGTTCCATAAGAAGCCTCCTTTCAAAAGCTACAATTTTTTGATCAATATAAAAAAGAGATAGAAACTAGTCAAGTATCTATAAGTTCATTATGTATAGTTCCATGCAGGTTAATTTAGTATTACTTCAAAGTCATTACGATCATTAAGGAGAGGTTCTGAAAACAATTTACTCAAGCAAGAGACAAACTCGACTCATGTGGTATCATGTCCTCATCCAACCTCCAGGACTACATTTACACGAAACACAGAATCCTTTTAGAGGCCACAGTGTCCATCCAGGCTTGACTCCGTCCCTGAGGAGGCATGACTTGGCCTACATTGCTACAACTCACTACAACAGACTACCAGGAGCAATCCTCAATTTTTGACGGACCTCTTGAGGGCAGCCAAGTGCTTAGGGTCCTCTTTCTTCTGGTCACTTTGGGGTTGCGCTGAGACCTGCTGGAATCTTCCTCGCCCCTTTGATGATGGTCGAAACGGTGTTTGATGGGGATTTGAGGAGCCTCATGATCTCTTCTTACCTCTAGCCCCACGTTTCATTGAAAAATCTACCACAGTTGCGCATTGATCCCTCCTAGCAGATCTCTTCTTCTTTGCCTTCACTCATTTTTCTGCGCTCTGGGCCTCGGACATGGATAATTATGATAATTAGCTAGTGTGAACTTATATATCGGACGAAATAGAAGAGTAATGAACAATCTCTAAACGTCTCAGTGAATCCCAAATTGCACATGTTAGATTGAAATATAATGATTTAAAAAAGTCTTGTTTTTCCGTCCTGATTTTTAAAGTTGATAGAAACTTTTTTTCCTCTTCCAAAAATGAAAAAAATAAAATAAATCTAAGACAAGAAAATCAAGGGTAGAAACTGTGTCGCTCTTCCTTTTTTTGCTTGTATTTCTTACAATTTCATCAGAAATAATAGCAAAATAATATAATCAGTAGGTGTACATGAAAAAAAGAACGGTCAAAAGCAACAGTTATTTACAACTCGTTCAACAGCATCATTTGAAACCCATTGAAGCAAAAAATAGATGGAGGTTTGGTGCTTCCAATTGAATGTAGCCGTTTTTCTTGCACTAATTATCTTTTGTTTTGGCCGGAAAGGATAAGAAATATATTATTAGGGCTATACCGATGTTTTTTCCATCACTGGTCATTACACATTAAATTTTTCTGTTAAAATAATTCATTCACAACCTTTCCATTTAAACCACTATAGGTTAATTATTAAATATTGTCATAAACATCGAAAATTTATTGTTGTAATAATAACCAATAGTTAATACATATTAATAACATAAGTAAAAAATGTTATATTTGTAATCAGCTCATTGAAGATGTTATTTGCCTCATATAAAGGATTTTTCCTTTTCGTAGCGTTAAGAGATGTTGACAACATGACGTAGATTATGACATAAAAAGAAACATTTTCCTTTTCTAAGACCGACAAAAAGGACTGGACTGGACCGAATGGGACCGGACCGGACTGGATTGCAGTCCTCGGTCCTTGATAAGTACCGACACAACACTTTTCTCAATCTGAAAGAATTAGTAGAAACGTGCGCCTACGTTTTCCCGCTAAAACACACCTGAATAGTGACAATAATAATAATAATACAAACCTCCCTGTTTTGTAAGGGAAAAAGTATAAAAAATGCTTTTAACCGGGAGAAAAATGATACATCCTTTAATCTAATTCATGATTTGCAGCATGTTAAAATACGTGAGGGAGCCAAATTCCAACCGTTTACTAAAGGTTGGAGCTTCAAATTTGGCCCATGGTTTTTGTGATCTTTTTGCCTATTTAGTTCTAAAAAAATGCATAATAGTTAAAATTAGCATTGTAGTAGGGGGGGGGGGGATAATCATCAAGTTCAAAATTTCACAACGCCCATTTGGGATATGATTAACACTATAAATACAAGAACTTTGACACCAAAATTAACTCTGTATCTTGAAAATAACCCCCCACCCCTTGAAAATGAAAAAAAGAACAAAAAAATGGCCTTTTCTGCAAATTCCGCCTGGAATGCATATGCTATTCTTACTGTTTGCCTATATAGTGTTGAAACAATGCTTTCAAACCCATTTGATATTTAATAAACACTAATAATAGAACTACTGTTACACCTCAAAGGGACTCTGTATCTTGAAAATAATCCTTCATCCCTCTTTAAAATAGAAAATAACACAAAATGAGCGTTTTTTAAAGCTGTTCAGCCCTCAGTTTGCCAAGACTAAAACACTGAACTCATTTGCATTTTTTTTATTTCAAATACAAAACAGTTTAATCATCACATAGACACATAGACATGGAAAGAACTTGAACTTTGAACTTGAACAGTTTTAAGTAGCATCTTATATTTCTCTTAGCCTTTCAAGACTTTCTTGGAATTTTGCATATTCCAGTGTGGTTCGGTCACTCCTCTTGCCTAGGTACGCCATGAGAGCATCTCCAAACTCCTGTGCTGTTTTCATCCTCCTCTTCCCACTGGGCAGTGTCACCTGGATTCTGAAGATAGGATCGACTTTAGGCAGAAGTGTGGTGCTTTCTCTGGCAAACTGAACCTCAACCTTCATTCTCTGCTGCTTTGCATTGTTGTTCAGACTTTCATCCACAAGGAACTTTTCAACTTCTCCACTGTCAGTGAAGGGACCACCAAAGGATTTCAGTGTGTCCAGCATGTTTAATCTCCTCCTCTCCTTTCTTTGCGCCATTTCCTGCTTTTCTTCTGCCCCTCTCTCAAATTTTTCCTTCATGCGTTCAGTCCAGTTGAGCTCGACCTCTCTTTTCGCCTGGGCTGCTGCCTTGAATCCTCTGAAGGATGGAACCTGTCCATTCCTCAGCTCCTGGCTCTTTTGTAAAATGATTGACCTACTCACTGCATTCAGTGTGCCTAGCTTCTTCAGTCTGTAATCCACTTTGCCACATTGTCTCTCCATTCCAATGTTGTGCACAGGGGTGCCATCAATGTTACTAGCCTGTTCACTGACAGGGTAGTCCATTGGGAAGGTCTCCTCATCTATCCCATAGTCCCTCCTCTGCCTGGCCAGGACAGTCTTCAGATGGGGTAGCATGAGATCTGTCAGCTTCTTCACTTCATCCAAGTGTTCGGCAGCCACGTCTGACACTGAGTTCAGGACCTCTTCCGTGTAAGTCTTCTTTACGCTACTGAAAAGCTTGTCAGACACTACAGGATACTCAGGTGTTGTGAACGTTGTGTAGTTGTCGCTGATTGGCTGCCCCAAGCCTGTATGCAGTCCTTTGTAGAACTCCCTGAGCTGAGTATGGGTAGCATCTTTCTCTATGGTTCTGGCATAGAAGGGCTCCACCAAGTGTACACCCAGGCAGGCGAACGCCACAAGGACCACTTTGAGATAGGGAAGCTCCATCACTTCTCTGACGAGGCAGGCCAGGCGGTTGTTTATGTGAGGGTTCTGGCTCAGGAACTCTGTCAGATGGTTAAAGTGGTATATTAGGACTGCTGCTGCCCTGGAGAGACATCCAAACCTGCTGTCTTTGTAGGAAAACAGCACACTGGATACCTGCCTTTGCTCAAGGAAGAGGAGGAATTCCCTGTAGCGGTTCCAGGGTTTGTGGGAATACTCAGGAGCCACCAACTTGAGGCACATGTCCAGTGCCTGTCCAGCCACACTGGCATTCTTGCTGTCTACATCCAGGTCCACCATGAAACTCTGTAGCACTTGCTCCATCTTCATATCGGCCTCCACCAACCGCATCACTTTATTCATGGCACTGCTGAAGCCCAGTGTAGTGTGGGTGCCACAAAAGATCTGCCCTGCTGGTGTTTCCAGGTTGTACATCTCTGCCAACAGTTTTGAAAAGCCTTTGTTGTGCTCTGTGCTGTCAGTCATATGTGCATCTACAAGTTTATAAACATCCTCCACACTGACTCCTCTGACCGACGCCAGTATTTCGAACCCCATATCCACTTGCATTGCTATGTCCTCAGTGGTCTCTCTGTGAATTGATAAGATAGGCAGAGGAAATGGGCTATCTTGACCCACATGCAGCCCTTGTACCATGAACTGGCCTACACCTTTCTTTGTGGTGCTGTCCGATGCATGTGTGATCATTTTACCTTTCTCCTTCTCCTCCTCAAGCTTTTCCACAACTAGACACAGACTTTGGGCCTCAATTTGCTGCAGAGCTGCCCTAATGCTTCTAGTACTTGGCACTGTATCCTGGTCAAATACTTCATCAGATGAGCATTGATTCATTATGTAAATGTACATTATCACATTAGAACATTGCAGCATCTGACAGGTGAACCAAAGTGTTCTCTTAAGATATTATTTATTTAATGATAAAAGGGAGAAAAAAAGGGGCAAAAATCATGTCCGATTTAGTTTTTTGAGTGGGGTGGGGTGTTTATTTCATGATAGGTACCAACTTCCAATACAAAATATCTCTCAAATGACCCAATGCACCATCACTGAAGTGGGCGTAATCATTTTCCATTTTTTTCATTTTTAGGCCATTTATCCCCCCCCCCCCTATTGTAGCGTTAAAATGAATCTATCGAACATCCTTCCATCAAACCTGGTATCTTTTCTGAGTTAAGGACCATTCGGGAAATATACGAGTTATAAAGACTTTAGAAGATGAGTTTTCCATCAATAAAGGATACTTTTGCTTAGGATGACCAAGTTTGAAAATCACTTTTTTTGTTTGATTAGATAAAGAGCCTTCATTTGAAATCCAGTCATATAATGAGACCTTTCATAATGAACGTAAAGCCCAAGATAGCCTTCGAAACAGGAATACTTAAGAGAAAGTGATGACATTTTTTATTTATTTTTAAATTAAAAAAATATAAAACCCGGTCGTTTCCTGGTAATAATATAATACATTTTCAGTGGGACTTAAAGAGCCACAACTAGCCCTAAAGAAACTGCATGCGGCTCGCGAGCCGCGGGTTGAGTTTCGCTGATTTATATGATACTTGGTTGATTTCCACTCAAATTCTTGCATTTGGGCCATTTTTACAGGTGTCATCATTTCTTCCAGGTCCATTTTTTCTTGGATCATTTCTTCCAAGGCCGTATTTTTCTGGCCCATTTCTTCTGGACACCAATTTTTTTCTCTTCATGTATGGAGTCTATTGTGCATCTTACTATTTATTTGGTCAGTGAGTTGAACACACACCAGCAAACGTCGTTTATTTCTCTTTTTTCCAAGATGTTTATTCTTTCATAAAACTTTGATTATGGGTCCTCTTGTTCCACTATTATAAATTTTGAATGTTCAAAACTTATTTATATATTTAATAAACATGCAAGTACTTACTTTCAAAGGCCAGATGTGAAGAAGGCTATGTATAAAAGGCATAAGCGTAGGGGAGGTGTTGGGTTTCGGGGGGCAGCATTCAATTATCCCGAATATTAATAAGAACTGTTAAATCGGTGAAAAATAATCGTAAGAAGAAATTTGTGTAGATTAATGTTTTCTTAATTGTGATTACATACTATTCATTACATTATATTTATTTGGTTATAATTCAAAATCTGGTTGCTTTCATAATTTCATATTTTTTTTCTTCAACTTAAATGCCCGAATACCTCAACCAATATGCCTGAATTTGAGAAATCACCCGATATATATTTTTTTTTTGCATAAAAGGTTCAAATAAACGGACTCTGCATACTCCGCTCTACATAGAGCATATGATCATAGAAAGCGAGATCTTATGGAATAGTCATAGGATTCTCCCCTATACAAGTGTGGTAGAAAAAAAAAGGAAAATAAGTGATTCTTCTTCAATAACAACAATTTGAATGTACAGATGTATATCTGTCGAATTTCAAACTTCTATAACCGAAATAAAACGTAGAACCCAATATTTAATAACAAATATGGATTTATTGAATAAGAGAAATTGGGATTATCATGAGAATTTAAAAAAAATAATTTTAGATGCCTGAGAGGATAAGTTTGCTTCTATTTCCCGCTGCCATCTTGTTTTACTCTTTGCTAGAAGACGAATTAGATAATTTTTTTAATTTAACAAAAATTTTAGTCCTCACATAAAACACTTTTGATGAAATAAAAGTAATCATGTTATCAAAATTATGGCCGGATTCATATTCAATGCTGATCAATTCGTAAGCCTCATAGAGTAGAGTAGCTGCTGCATTGAATAATCCAATGGACGATGAAGCATTATAAAGTTCTTCACGGGCGTCTTGGGTTTCATAATATTACATATTATGAAATACTTACATATTTTATTTATAAATATCATTTTTTTTCATGTTTATTTATTAACCGACTACATATGTAGATACGTATGCATGTATGTCGTACTACAGAAATTTCAACATTGTAAATTAAAAACATATTTTTTAAAACGAATTTTACCTATTTCTTGAAATACTTATTAATGATATAAAAGTATGTTACATCATATATGATACCCACCAATATGTGCAGTCTAAATTAATTACTTTGTAGAATGTAAGCATAAAATGTAATTTATAACCTGGAAAAAGATGATAATGAGGAAAACAAATGGTTTTTCTCTTTTTTTAATATTCGATGAAGAAGAGATCTTTGATTGATCCCTTACTTCAATAAAACATCCAAAATCTGTTCCAAAAGATTGTTCATCAGGACAAAAATTAAAATATCTCAATGTTGGGGGCGCAGGTTCGAATCCCGAGGGGGGATGATCATTTTTGGTCTACCTCATTGATAAGATCCTAGGTTCGATAGACTAATTATAATGCTATAATGTTATTTATATCCAGTCGGATAAAATTCTGTCGAGCCATATAGGCAACAAAATAAATATATATTTGTCTTATGAGTATTCCAAAATAGGTATACAATATCACTATCAAAGCACAAAATACGTAAACAATAGATCGTATTTTTATATTTACATACCTTGACATCTTTAAAAGGGTCAAATCTGTCAATTAAAGTGAGAAAATTATTTTTATTTCGAGGCAGGGAATGAATTATCGACATGTTGGCTTACAAAAATATGTACCTTTGCCTATGTAAGGAAGGTAGGTGTTGTATATCAAATCAATGATTTATTTTATACATTATGACCAGATATGGTATGTATCCTTAGAGTGATAGAACTTTGTATGAATTTTTAAATAAACTACAATAAGAGTCAATATACAATTTTTCGATACCAATATAAATTTATAACATTATGCTATGATATTATTTGCCTATTTGATTCGATGGAATTGCCTCGAGGAAGCATGCCGTTATTTCAAATTGTAATGACTTCCTGGCAAATAATTTCCTATGCATGTCCAATTGCTAGTTCCGATTCACATAGAGTCCATTTGGTAAATTAAGCTTCACAAATATCTCATCAAATATATTTATTAAACTGTTGAATTGTTTTTCTTTTGTCCTGCCTAAGCTTTTGATTTTCCGTATATATTTATAATATATCAAATTTTAGGAGCACGCCGATTAACCGACTGGTTTTCTACATTTTACAAGACATTTGGTTTCTGTACAAGTGTTGAAGTTCTGCAAAGGACGTTCCAAAAGTTCACCTAATCTGTAGTAGACTCGATCGATTATAACGACCATACAATGGGTGTAATCTAAGAAAAATATTAATAGTTGTTACGCTATTGAATATGACTGTTTATAAATAAATAATAAAACGTAGGTTTACTGAAGGGACATCATTGAATATACTAACATCAACAATTGTATTGATGTACGATTTCTATGCAACAAATGAATTTGATAGAGATAAGGGGGACTTCCATTTCTTTCTTACGGGACTATTTATAACAGAAATTCGTCCGTTGACACAATGTATAGGCCTTATCAAAGTTTACCCTCTATTTAAAGAATTATATTTAATTGCCTGCCATGACGCTTAGGACGACGCTGGTATCATCATCACAGTGTATCATCATACTTAATGAAATATGTGGAGGTAACAGGGATTGCTAATACTTTGCAAATACGATAACCTTATCACTTTTGTCGAGATGTATCCCCAGCCTTTTGCAGACCTTATAAACCCACTATTCAAGTCAATTATTTCTTAAAGAGATTGAGGTCTCTCAAGATCATAATATTGCCAAAGGAATTTGTCATATATATTCTGAACAAATATACATAAATAAGAGATAAATGTATGAAACATACATTCGTTATCCTATTCCCTTTGACTTTGATCTCTTACTTGCATTTGATATATGTATAATGATTGTAAAACGTATTTTTGATATCTATTTCTTTTTATTCCTTAACACCTCTGGTTTTCTCATTCCTTTCAATCCATCATTTATTAGCTTATTCTAAAACGTCTAGAGTTTAAAAATATTACATTTAATAACAAAGTAATTTATTTTCTTCAATAAGTGAAATGCAAAGTAAGCTATATGACAAAATCAATGAACTGTTATTAGTTATTATAATAATCCATAGTTTATATATTAATAGCTGCAAATTAAAGAGTATCTGTTTGTGTGTATATATATATATATATATATATATATATATATATATATATATATATATATCGTTCTCCGGTGACGTCATTGAGTAGTCACACTGCTACATGTTTGTTTTTGTATTGCCCAGACCTTATTATACAGACCTTGATATAAACTAAGGATTATTATAATTACTAATAACAGTCATTGGTTTATATATTAATAACTGCAAATTAAAAAGTATCTTTTTTCGTGGTATAAATATATGTATATATATATATATAAATATATATATATGTATGTACATCGTTATTAAAAAATATTCACATAATACCATAAAGTCAAAAAGAGTATACAGCTTTGTAACATATCAAAATGTGACTAAATTAGTTTACTAATCACTGTTATGTTTTGGTGTCTCCAGATTTACTCCTATAATATGAACATAGATAAAGTTTAATTGTCTTTTATTCATCTTCCGGAAACAAATATATATTGGTTTTTTAATAAGACGTAAAACAACGATGACCTTATATAGATATTTTTAAAGATGAGCGGGTTCACACTTAAAGGAAAGAAATTCCCTCAGAGTTCTATACTAGTGCATATTAATATTAGTTAATATGAATATTAGGAATATAAAAATCAATATTAATGCCTTAAAATGAACTTTATTACTGTTTTAACTCAAGACATTTTGAAGAATGCTTTATTTTGTGTGGAGTCTTTTTCCTGACATCCGATTTGCGTTGCTTATAATCAATATATCCCTACACAAAAGATTATAAACATTCTTCGTTTTATTTACTTTACTTATCAATGTGTACATTTCAAACTTCACAAAAGAAGATAGTTGTGTTAAGTCCCAAAATATACCCGTGTGTCATCATCCAGTCGCTTATCGTTACCTCCTCATGAGTCGAAAATACATTCTTCTCCATGAATAGTTTTAAAATGTCCCACCATCATCTTCTCATCTTTTTTCTTTGTGTTATGGGATCTGGTGCCCTTGAAAACCATCAAGGTGACATTGGAGATGAGTTAGAGATTGAGTGTCAAGTGGAAGGAGATGTATGCCTTTTCGTCAGGTAAGAATGTTCAATCTTTTTGCCAAGATCTATTTAATCAATAAAAGTACATTAAAATAGTGCCGAAGGACGCAGGGTTTGCCAAAGTTTAAGGGATTCATCTTGTGACCGAGTACCGGGCATAGATATCAAGGTAAATATTTAAACTACTAGGTTAATTTAATTATAAGTAGGTTAAAGTGAATATTTATGACCGTCCATAGCATGGTGATATTATGGTCTTCATATTTATCAAAAGTAATTTTTTATTTACTTGTACCGGGTCATGAATAAGTCTTGATAACAACTTGGAAAAAAGTTTTTTGAGCTTTTGTGATTTCAAAACTTGGCTCTTGCACCCACCAATCAGAAGCTTAGATTTTCCCCTTTCGTTTGATGTGTTTATTTACAAAAATAACCGCCGAGAGGGAAACGAAAAGAGTCGAGATTACCACAATTATCCGCGCTAGACACACCACCAGCATCATCATCAATGAGCTCAAAGCCAGTAAGATCACAGTTTGTAGAGTCAGAAAGCGTTTGACTGACGGAGACGACCTCAAGGACAAAGCCCGCTCCGGTAAACCGGTCAAAATTATATAGGTACAAAAATAAACGACAAATTAAAAATTATGGAATAGTCTTTTTTGGGATATTATTCATAAAAATGACGATTTTAAAAATTTAGTATCTAGTTATTAATGTATAAAAAACAACAATTAATTTAGAATCTTTGAGATCCCATCTGTATTTTAAAATAGCATATAAACTGAAAACATGAGGGACGATCTAAAAAATATATATTAGTTTGCTACATAACTCTTGGGTCCATTGAGGAGACACTAAATGTTATTCGATTTCGTTAAAATTTTAACAATCTCTATGCACTAAGGTATAATCCTAACTCTCAACTCTCCGACTCTCAATCAGATATATATATATATATATATATATATATATATATATATATATATATATATATATATATATATATATATATATATATATATATATATATTATATATATATATATATATATATATATATATCATATTTAATCCAATTTTTTTTGTTTAATAGATAATGAAGTCCAAAGAGGAATTTAGTTTTGAAAAAAAAAGTCAAATTATCATTATATGATACTAGTATGTGTTTTGATATGTGGTTCATCATATTTTGAAGAAAATCCAATGGTCATAAACTATATATATATAGGGCCAAGTTAGGAGTGCTTTGTTTCTCAATGTAAAATTATTTAATTATTTCGTTTATTATTATAGAATATAAATTTAGAATATATTTTAAAACAATCTCAGTGCAATTTGTCTCATAGAAATTACGCACTGTGAGATAAACCACCACTTAATGACTTTTAGAATAATGTTCTTCACACATTAACATCATATATTGTGCCTTGTTTTTATTGCATGTATATTTTTACTGAGCTGTGGAACAAAAATGCTGTATCTATACTGGCTTTTTAAACTTGTAACTTTATCAATCAATATGATGATTTAAGAAGACCTACATTTGGTTTAAAAAATGTAATGTTTATTTGCAGAGACACTTTTATAGAATAATAACAACTACTATATTTAGCTTTTTTTGTTTGTATAGAAATTCAACGATGTCTGTCGGATAACTTTCTTCCCGCTGAAGGATGAGCATTATGGGAAGTGGAGTTGTCAGGACAAGGCATGGCACGGTTCCATTGAGACAACCAAGTCCTTTGAAATAACTCCTCTTCTGGACATTTTCGTGGAGCTAACACATTACTTTGGGGACGTGTACTTCAAGCGAGGCGACGGACTAAATGTCTCCTGCAACCTCTTCCTAGACTCCGATGATGAGTATGAAGACTACCCAGGGCGACCCCTTCAATGGGTCGTCGGAGGAAAAGCCGTGACGAATCTTAATCCCATCACCCGGGTGGACGACAATGAATGGGTCCAGGTTTTGAACTATGAGCCCTCCATGAAGGACAACCACCAGCGCCTCAGCTGCTTCCTCAATGAAAACATTAATGGGCAAGCGGATGGAATCAACCTGCACATGATTGACTTTGAGTTCCTGTCCGACTTCATTAGGGTGGAACTGCCTGTTAGAGCTGATGAGAGCATGGACTTGGAGGTGAGCTTTAAGTCCTACCCAGAGCCGAGAAACCAGAATGTGATGTGGCGCTTGGGGGGCTCAGAGGTAGGGGCGGGCGAAATATCGAGTATGGGCATGGCCTCCTCTCAAATAGAGGAGGCATTAGCAATGGGAAGTCAATATCGCGCTGTTCGACTGCATATCCCGCCTGGTGCCGTAGAGTCGAAAGACTTCTTCAGGGGGACAATTACTTCGCTGTTGATCTGCCTGGCGTACAGGAGCCGTTCAAGCTGCCCATAGTATTTACAGAAGCGCAAATAGAAAAAGAGGAAGAAGTGGTCGTAGAGATGCAGCAGGACTTGGAGTTTAGATCCAATACCATGAACATGAATATTAGTGAGAATTCCAGGGAGAGTCTCATAATGACGGCGGAGTTTAAATCTGACTCAGATATTCGGGAAGAGAATGTTGTATGGATGATTAGTGGCAATGAGATCATTGCGGGAGAAACATCCAGTCTAGGGATAAGTTCCTCCGGCATAGAGGACTTACCTGATGGCTACAAATCTGTTAGACTGACCATTCCATCAGAGTCTATAGCGATGGAGCAACTCCTCAGTGAGAAAAGCTATCTCTCCATTGTCGAGCATGGAAAGGAAGGAGTGCCCTTAAGGCTCCCCATTCTTTTTCAAAAGTCTGAGGGAGGCTCCAGCGGGGTTGTTCACAGGGAGGAGGGAGGATTCATCCCTCGGACGGTGAACAAGCTATCGAATTCCTCACTCATTGGATATGTTCTAGGGGGCATTGCGGCGCTTCTGCTACTGACTTGCTGCGTTGCGTATTACATTTATAAATGCTGCTGCGGGTCGGATAATACCTCAGATGAGCATGAGGACACTACACACCCAATGCGAAACAAGTCAAGGTCCTTCAACCCCTTGCACTTAAAGAAAATGGATATTCCAACAAGAGTGAATTGGGATACAGCGCTATTTTAGAGCCGGATGATAGTGAATATCGGAAGCTGACGTGGGACGAGGTGAACGGTTCGGCCTATACAGGTAAGTTAAAATGCAAAAGTAGCATGAACTAAGTCCTCTTTACATATAATTAAAGTATAAAATATTCAATAGAATTGTAATTTATACCACTTAGTCTTGAGAAATTGAGTTTTTTATTACTCAGAAGCCTGAGGGAGAGCCCAGTTGTAAGAAGTAAGATAACCATTGCTCTAGATTCCTATTTATTTAAAAAAAATTGGTGAATAGTTTTAATACTCGTTTTATTATTTAAAAAAAATATTGCAAGCTAATTGAAATGAGGCGCTCCGGAAAATGTTCCCTCAAAACAGCCATCGATGCCCTTGAAGTGTGAGCCGTTGCTCCATCCTGCTGAAACCAAATATCTCCTTGGTCCAATTCGTTAATTCGTGGAAGGACCGCCTCATTTCAATAAGGGGCGATTTGGAGTGGATTTGGAGTGGCCAAATCTTTTTCGGACTTTGATGCATGAGACATCCTTATGTGCAATATGATCGGAACATCCTTTTTTTAAAGGAAAGGATTTTTTTACATGGTATAATATTCACTCAGGCTTCAAATCATGAATCTATAAAAATTATTGGGAAAGAGCCATCCATTTCAACTCTTTGGGTTCTAAAACATTTTGTAAGTTAAACTTTTTTTTGATAATTTATTTTGTAAATATTTGATTTATTATTTAATTATGTATATCCATACAGACTACTCTAGTAATGGAAGAATAAAGCATGATTCGGTACGTTTAAATAAAATTTTGATACTGAATCAACGCATCAAACTGAAGAGTGGCAGAGGAATTGCTTATAAAAATATGTAGAGATTAGGCCAAACAATAAATACTCTGAAATATCATTAAGTACAGTTATATATACTTTTTCTAACACTTCAATTATTGGAAACATGTATAGACTTAAAAAAACATATATATTTTTTTCAAATAAAATTACAAATTTAAATACAAAGCTATGATTGAAACTCAATAAATCGATTAAAAGTCAATACTTCATATTCCTACATAAAAATAGTATTTTCAACTCAAAGTTTGAAATATAAAAAGTATCAATTGAAACTGAAAATATATTATTATTTATTTGATAATTAAAATGACAGCATTGCTATTTTTAAATAAATCTTAAAGGTAAAACTTTGTGTATTTAAAAAAATACTGAGTACCTCCTCAGTTTTAATGTCCATCATAATATAATCTACTTCTTTATTACTTTATTTGACGAGTTTCATGATGAGATGTAGTAGATCTTTGTCTTTAAAAATGAAACATTTTAATTAATAAAGTAATTGTAAATTAGGCTCTGGAAAAGTATTTTATATTAGGATTTTAAAGCATTATATTTATGGAGGTAGAACAAAAATAAATTAATAAACTTTGCTAAGCCGTTTTAATCCATATTTTCCCAGAATTAATTTTCTTCTTTCTAAATTTCATCTAGAGCGTTTCAACCCCTCCTACCGTCCATCCAATTCAAAGGTAGACTCCAATATTGAGGGCATTCAAACACGAGGTACAAGAGGTCCTTTATAATATGTAAAGTTTGCTGCTAATCTTTTAAATATATTTTTACAGATGAAGTCTCTCAAAACCTAAAGCAATCTACTCCGAAGAATAAATCCATATTTTATACCGATATGAATATTCCTCATGAAAAAGGTACGTTTTTTACATAACTTTTATATTCCAAAGTTTTCTTGCCTCGATTAGAATATATTGGAGTCCACAATGGCTTAGCATAAAAAGGCTTAAGGAAAATTGTTTTTTAGACTAGCGAAACGTTACATAACAATATGCTTATATAGAAAAAACACCTTCTAATGTATAGAGTGAGCGTTTCGTTTATTTTTGTCTGTGAAAATAAATCGATTGTGGGGGTTTCAAAGTGCATTTAGTCCTTTTTTCACGTGCAAAAGTGTCTTAAGTGCCAGTGTCTCCATCGGTCGAAGTTATTTTCGAAGATCTCATCTTCGGAGCCCAAGAATTGACCTCGGTTTATTGGAATCTCTGAGGAAAGTCAGGTTCTTGTTTTGTTTATTTTTCTCTTCCTCCTCCTTGTGTGTATACATTATTTATACTCCTTTGTGAGTGGTTGCGAGACATTACAAAGAAACTTTTTACTTCAATAGAGGGTATTAATTTACCTACAGATAAGCCTCCGGATGAGGCTCCTTTTAATAAAAAGCAAGCTGGGAAAGGGTATGCTAATGCCCTCAAAGTAAACAACACCCTCCATACAGGGGTAGCGGTTGAAATGAACTTAGACAACGGTTATAGGTGGGAAACGTTTGTTCTCATCCTAGAAAATGAAGATGGCGAGTCTTACAAAGGAAATAATATCAAACACATCAACATTTATGATATTTCAATGAAGTTTGGTTTTTAGGACCATGAAATTGTCAGAGCTAATCCGAGATTCGGCCAAGGTCTAGCTTGCTTCTACTCAAATTCCCTATCGATATCAGGGGAGGCTGGAGGAGCTGAACAGGTCTCATGTACCAGAATTAAAAATGTAGATGGCTCCTATGAGAATATTACTTTCAAATTGAAAGGAATTGATGAAATAAGTTTGGATAGAAAGAGGAAATTGACAATGCCTCTAGTCAATACATTTAAAAGAATAAACGAAGCCGGAGTGGGGGAATGGATGAAAAAATTCGGGAGAATTGTAAATCATTACCCAAAGAAGAACTCTACGGACGCAACCGCCGAGGAAAAATATAAAAATAATAGAGATGTTTAGAGGGATGCTGATTATATTGTGGAGATAATTGCCGATCCCTCTTCTTTACCACAAATATTACCTTTTCAGGGAAATTTGATTAAAATTAAATTTACGGGAGCTAGGCTGCAGTGTCAGAGATGCTTTGGCTTAGGCCATCTCAAACAATTTTGAACCCAAAAGAGAGTCAAACTAAGTGACTATGAACAGGCGATTAATAGGGTTTTAGTAGAGCTACAAGCATCGTGTTTTCGGGGCGAGTCTCCCTCAGTAGCTGAATCCCAGGGCGTAAAAGCTGGACAGCCTGATGGAAAAGACAATGCCGTTGAGGTTGGAGTAAGAGAAGAAGTCTTAATGGATAGTCAAGGAGAGGCCTCTCTTTCGGAGAGGTCTTGTGGTATTGAGGAAGCAATTGAGATCGTCACTGTGGGGGATAATTTAAATAAGGGTGATTGTCCAACAAGCATTCATGCAGGATCATCTCCTTTGGAGCAAGCCTCTTGTCGTGCTGGAGTTCTGGGATCGGTCTCTTTGATTGAGACTAATAGAAATACGACCGTCTCTGATGCTCCATTGGACCTTACTCCTTTATTAAATGGCACTTGTCCGGGAGTTGAAGAGAAGGAGGTTATGCCAAGCAACTCTCCAGCGCTTTCTCCTATTAGAGTTGGTAACAACTCTACGAAGAATAAAATAGCTCGCACTTGAATCCTAGTCTAATTTTAATACATCGGAATAGATCCCAATCTGTAGGGAAAAGAGATAAGTCAGATTCTTCGAACTCCACTGATAATAATTTAAAACCCTCGAAACTTCCTATAACATAGATTTTCTTGTTATGTTCTCAATGCAAACTCTCATTATAGATTTCCTCCATAGCCCTGTTCCCATTAAATTGTCTACTGGGTTAGGAATTAAGAAAATTATCTCCCTCAACACTAGGGACGGAAAACCGAGATTAGCCAACATGCGTTAATGAAGCATCTTCTGTCCCTGAATGCAGACATAATGTGACTTCAAGATATAAAGTCACTCACATCTTCTACATGTTCGAATACTTGTCCCCTTTGTCTCTTTAGAAGTTTTCACTATTGTTTTACCTGCTCGGGATCTTAGAGAGGAGTCCTAACCCTTATTACGAAGAGAGTCTCAATGTGGTTTATCATCAAAGAATATTCAGGAGCGAGTGATTGGCATAAAGTGCACGTATCTTCGAACGAAGCCATATTCTATGTAATTAATGCTTATGGGCCTAATGTAAAGTCGGCTCCCTTCTTTCAAGCTATTTTAAACTCTCAGCATGACAAAAATTTGCCAATTCTTATGGTTGGACATATGAATGTTGATTTGAATCAGACAATTCATGTTTATCCGAATAGCGCAATGCTGAAAGAAGTCATTTTGAGTTTTGATTTTATTTATGTCGTAGAGAAATTTAATCCGGGATCTTTTTCGTGGTCCAGAAGAAATAAAAGTCCTTGTTGGACTTAACTTTGGCCTCTCCCTCCTTAGTTAAAAAAATAAGAAAAGCAGGCTATCGTTCCAAACCTTCATCTGACCACAAAATTATGGAAAGAGCTTTGGTGTAGCGTAAAAAAGCACATCATTGTTCCATACTGGCTTCTGGATGATGAATACATTGTAAGCTTAAAAAGAATTCTTGAAGTTAGCTATAAAGATTGTTTTTTCGGCCTTTCAGGCTATACAGCTAATGAATAAAATAATTATATCCACTTCCTCTACTTTAAAAAAGTGAAATATGAGAAAGAGAATCGGCAATTAGAAACGATGCTAGGAAAGGAATCCTTGCTTGTTCTAAAATGTATGGCTAACTCTATTAACGCTTTTCGATTGAGGTGGCGGAAGCTAAAATGGAATCTAAAATTAACCATGAAAATGATTCCAACAAAGAATTAGGGATCTTTCGATAGAGAACAATATATTGGCTCGTTCTGTCTCCAAGATTATTAAGCTTGGCAGTGTGAGAATTTTTATTTTCTAGACGAAGTAAGATATTTCCATTATTGGGGTGGTTTATAAGATAGTTTTTCCCGCTGATTTCAAAAATGGAAAAAAAAAGTTCAAAAAGTGACTTTTAACCGAAATCGAAACCGGAAGTACACGAGCTGATGCTCGCTGAACGCTGAAAGTATGTTTAAAAGACGCGCAGTACATTTCACATAAGTATGCGAAGTTTCAAGACTCAGCGTGATTCAGCAAATAGAAAATTTTCAGATTTACCGAAAAAAAAGTGTCTAATTGACGATTAATTCTAGATTTTCAAAAAAGGTTTAATTCGATGTCTTTATGGTTTAAAAATAAGCCTAGGCTGGTTAAGTCAATGTCCGGCCTCCAGGACATATTTGGGCCGGGATCCGGATTTTTTTAAAGTTGCAGTTTTTGCAATTTATTTTTGCACAATCATATTCAACTTCCAAAAGGGAGCAACTTTGATGTATTCAGTATCCGAATCTGAGGTCGTTAAGACCCTCAAATCCGGGATTGAATATTAGGTCCTATTTCATGGACGAAGCGGAATATTTTTGAAATCCTAAATTTTGGGGGGCCTTCTGTGGGTTGTCTGTTGAAATGATCGCATCAATTATAAAATAGTATCTATAGAGTGTGACATTTCTAATAAGTTCGTGTCGGATAAAAATTTATTTTAGTTATTAACTTTTTGAGTTTTGGCATAAAAACTGGGAAATGGAAAAGTGTTTTTTTCTCCACTCCTGGGTAACTCACAGATTTCAACTTGAGTTCATAAGAAGGAGCTTAAAGAGCCTGACAACAAACTTTAAAATAAATCATTCTCAAGTGTTTCATATTTTTTCAGAAAACCCAAAAATCTGATTTTTTCAAAAACTTAATTGCCCATGATTTTTGGCACTTTTTTAAATTTGTAAATTTGTTAATATAAATGTTCCCAATTGGGGAGAATAATGCAAATGTGAAGAAATTTTTAAAATTGGACGAAAAACAAAAAAGTTTTATTAGTTAGCATTATTTCATAAGTACATATGCTATATATATATATAGCATAAGAGTCAAAATGTAACTTTACTCAATGTCAGGCCGAAGGCCCGAGGCGGGGGATCATAAGGGGGCGCAGCCCCCTTATCAAGCTGGAGACCGCGCGTAGCGCGGTTCTTCAGCTTGTACAGTATATAGGTTGCTCGTCTTACACTAGCTTGTGAAATTCGATCCGGCTGCACCGCGCAAGGCTGCCCGAAGGCTGGTACAGTTTTACTTTTGGCTCATACCCGAAGGTACGCACTGTGGCTCGTCGATTCCTCGAAGCAGCGTCTCACCAGAGACAACAGACAAGAGTCCGTGGGCAAACTCCTTGGGTAAGCTCACCCCCTTATATACTAGCGGCCAAAACGGCGATTATGGTTCCTGGGTCCCCGAGGCAAATTTTTTTTTTTTCAAAAATCTTCATGGGGGGTCTATTTAGGGGTTTTGGGGTCGCTGATCACGATAAGCGTGGTTAAAAATGTCTAGAAGACTTTAAAACCCTTCAAAAAAGCTATTTAAATGCGTTTGATGGTGTTTTCAGCAAACTGGAAATGCGACCTCGGACCGGAAATCCGACCTCGGACCGGAAATCCGACTTCAGATTCGAGTTCCTCGGGTCGAACTTACCCTAAACCACTCCTATATATAAACAATTAACCTTTTCTAGAAAAAGTGTCTCACACTGCCAAGCCTAAAGATTATTGATGGTAAGAAGATCCTTACTAATAATCAGATATTTTAGATTTTTCCTATCGTCGCTTTCAGACTCTAGTTGAAGAAAGAGTTGGTCATTTTCCCCGCCCAAAAATGGCTCATCAGTAATCAGGATTCAGTGTACTTTTTTCAAAACATTTCAAACTATATTGCAAAACATCTGAAGCTCAATAAAGCGTGTGGCCGGGCAGTACCGTTGGGAAGATCTACACAAAATTTCCTGACCAAACTACCCCCTTCCTTTTGAAGGTAGGCAAAGAAATGGAGAAAAAAGGAAGGATGCCCGGTTCATTATCCAAGGGAAGAATTGTGCTGATCCCAAAAAGGGGGGGGGAATTAATCTTATTTTAGCCATTGGAGGCCCATCACGATTTTAAATGAATCCTACAAGATACTATCGGGTGTCCTAGCTCAACAAATGGGAGCTTTTTTAAATGACAAAAAGGCCCCCATCAAAAGGGTTTAAAAAAAATAGAAGAATTCACGATATATCTTACAATATTCAAGCGTCGATAGACTCGGTCAGAAAGAATGGAAAATATGACGCAATTGTAGCTATTGATTTATCAAAATTGTTTGATTCCATTTAACACATTCAAATTTTAAGGGCAGTTAAAAATATTTTACGAAGAATTTTTTAAAATCCTCTACGTGCATTACTTTTTAATGGATCCTCTACTATTTCTTTAAATGGACAAGAAAGCAAGAGCATCAAGTTGGAGAAAAGCTGTAGGCAAGGATGTCCTTCGGCCCCTCTCCTTTTTTTAGCCTCAATCGAGGAGTTTGCTCTGAGGATAATTCGAAAGTTTGACGGATTTGGTGTGGACTTTGAGGGGTCTCGTCATATAATCGATCTCTACGCAGATGACGTCACCATAATGCTTCAAGCTAACTCGGAAACTCAGCTTATTAAAAGGACATAAATTATTTTTTAATATTTTAATAAATTTGAAATAATCTCAGGTCTATCAGTCAATAAAGATAAGACCTCTATTTTACCAATCGGTTCTTGGAACCCAGTCGTTTGTACTCAAATCCGTGCTTGTAAATTGAAACCTACAATTGAGGTTTAGGGTATTGTATGGTGTAGGGCCGGCGTGTATGAAAAGAATTGGTTATGTACCAGCTGTATCATAATGCAAAAAATCTTGTCATGGAGGAATTTCCGTCTTCAGAAAGAATTGACCTCTACACCACAAAAGTAGTTCCGTTGGTTCTCTACAAAGCTTCTTCATCTCCTTTGATAGCGGAAAAAGCCATCTTAGATGAGAACAATTGGCTGGCTGCCTTATTTCACAGGATGTATTTGCCAACTATTAAAGAAAGAGAGGTCTTCTTGGAGGAGGTGTAGTTCAACTCGCTACGATTATTCCCAAGATTTATTTAAAAATCTTCCTTGATTTAGCGAAACATCCTTCTGGTGAATGGAGGCGTTGCGTTTCGTATATTGAAATTTATCATTGGCTTATGTTTGGCTCTGAGCTAACAAACGACATTACCTCTAGCCTTTCGGTTACTTGGGGTTGTGCTCAAAGAATCATTTGGAAAAACACACCAATGTTCGAAAAGGACTCCGTTGTTGACATCATAAGATATAATTCTTCAAAAAAACATTTCTTCAAAAACTTAGGAACTCCTGAGGATCTCGAGAAACTCGGTATCAATAAGGGTATACTAACCATCCACAACTTACATCACCATGACTCTCTTAATCATGGAAGATTTCGGTTTCCCTTGTTAAGGGCGGCAAAATATCACAATGTGCTAAAGCCCTGGTTTTTAAAATTAACTCCCCCTGTGCAGATGGGATTGTCGGAGTGCATTCTTACAACTCCTGTATCTTTCGAGAGAGTGGAGTAATCGTATCCGTCATTCTATTTGTTGCATAACGGACGGAATAAAATTTACTTCACAGCTCTGATTTTGGCAAATCTTCTCAAGTTTTCCCGCCCTTGCAAAGACTGTGGGGTTATTTTTAATTCTATAATTCACGCCTTTGCAGAGTATCGATCTGTAGATATATTGGTGAGATTCATCAAATTAAATGTAAGGGGAATGCATGCACCTAACGCTGTAAAGTACTGAAAAGCCCCTATTTTATTTGGCCTTTCAAGTCACAAGGCTTCCGCGAGGATTAAAGCGATCAACAACGCTGTACTTAGCGCCAAAGCAGCCCTAGTGGCAAAGAGCCTAACAATGCATCGTCCCCTTCAGCCACTGGACATTAGAATGACAATATGTATATCCGCCTCCACTTGATATGCAGCATTGGACCTCCAGATCCCTTCGGTCACGGACATCTCATGGACGCTAGCTGGCGATTTGGTCAAATATATCCCCTCCCGTTCCATCATCTTAAGAGAGGTCTCAAAATATTTTTTAAAAGATTTAAGAAATTTAAATGATCTTTTATACTTCGTTTTTAGTGTTTATGTTTTAATTGTTTTTTTTGGATAAGTTAATTAGTATGTTCATTTAAGATGCTAAAATTATGAACTATAATGTTTATATGTTGTATTTTTTACTTATTAGCATCTTCTTTATATATTGTTTTATATACAAATTGTATCATGAACTGTTGGATAAAAAATAAAGCTTATATAAGCCTTTTATGTTAAATGTATATTTTTAGCGTTGGTATATGTATATTTTTACATTACCTATTATTATTATTTTATTATATATACATTTATTATTGATTAACGTCTTTCGTAGATTGGTAAAGAAATATTAAGTATTGTATACTTTTACTGACACTTCTTCATTCATTTAAGCTTGTCAAACCCAAAAGACTTTTCATCACGCATTACTTTTCCTTCATCCTCATGGATTTCCAATGAATCGATAATTTTTTATAGTGATGCGTTTATTGAAAACTACCTATACATACTAAGAGTTTCGTTATGAATATGTGAATAACCAATATAATAGAGTTGAATAATTCATTCGAGCAACCATAAATATAAGGAATTTCGGAGGTTTTAAATTACTTTATATATACCTATATATATACATATCAGATCGTTCGTTTGTCGTTCATCAAATTTATCATTCGTCGTTCACCGTTCGTTTGTCTTTCTGAAAAAGTTGAAGACGTTTTTGTCTTTTTTTGGCGCCAAAACGAACGACAAACCATAGGAATTTTTTTGTTGTCGTTCGTCGTTCATCGTTCGCGAACGATGAACGACGATGGATTACAAATGAACGACAAATCAACAAGTCTAATATATATATATATATATATATATATATATATACCGGTGCGGGACGGAAATTCCAATATTTACCTAGTAATATTGGGGTGACGTATTTTGAAGGCTCTGGCCTGCACATGCGGCCAAAAAGAAAAGTCCAAAGGGTTTACATCAGGGCTGCATGGAGGCTACTTTTCTTTACCCCAAAATGGGATGATCTCTGACAAAAAATTCTGGGTGGATTTTGCTGTAAAGGCTGGGGTTCCATCCTGTTGGAGCACCACTTCTTAGTTTGGAAATGTTACCTGAACCCAGGGCATAAGTTTGGTGTGCAGCTCTTCAATGTACGTGGTTGCATCCAAGCGAAACCCTCGGGAAACCAAATCAATGACATTGAGTCCCCTGATGAAGTCACAAAGACCAGAGACATGGCTGAGGCTGGATGTTTGATAGTGGTAATTATTTAAGGTCTTCATCAACATCTTCAAAGGCCACAAACCGGTAATTTCTTTTATTTTTGACTGGATCCACAGTCCAGGCCTTTTCATCAATGAAGATGTTGATTCTTCCAGCTGGTGCAGATTTCAGGTCATTGATCAGACCCTTGCAACGTTGGAGATGAATCACTTTGATTTGAGGTGTCAATAATGACCTCTCTTTCATCACTTGGGACTTGCCACCACGCTCCTTGACAGCCCTTCTGACTGTACTCTCATTAACACCAAGGTCCTTGGCATGAGCTCTCATGCTGGTGGTTGAATCCCTTTGGATCACATCACAAATCAATTGTGGTTTCAATTTGTACGTGCCACCACTCCCAGATTTCCTCTCGACCCCTTGGTTAATGTCCAGCTTTTTGTTGAGGCTTTAAATGGTCGATCTTGCCACGTTCAGTTGCTCGGCAATCTCAGTTGGAGTCTTACCCGCACCAAGAAACGTCGACACTTGAACTCTACGGTCTCGTTCCATCTCTCTGCTTATTCTAAGAGGAAAATGATATTAACATAAAAGCATAAACATAACCCCTGCTACCGAAGTTATTTATTAAAACATTTAGTTCGATACCTCTTTTAATCTAAAATCGAATTTTTGTAAGTGTTGCAATTTCTGTCCCGCACCCGGTATATATACATATATATATATATATATATATATATACTATTTTAAAATTAAGATTGTAGGTGTACAATATAACCAAAAAATGTTTATTTAATTAAGTTGTATTTTTACAATTGTGTAGACTCATGTACCATTTACAAATGAGTTTATTTTTTAATTTATAAATCAGGCTATTCGATATCTCTCTCTCTATACATATATATATATATACATTGGTAATAAACTTTTTTTTAAATCTGAGGAAAAAATGTATTATAAGCACGTTTATTTCCTGTAAAAGTGTATTAATGATACAAAAGATATTTTGGTTACTCCAGAATAATGGTTAATATAATAGACTAAAAATTATATTAAGAATATACTACTAAAAACTATTTTATTAGTATGTTTGAAAGGAGAAAAGCAAAGAAATAAAAATACCGTCAAGGGATGGTCATGCTTGGTTTACCTTATTGATAAGATTCTAGGTTCGATAGATTAATTTTAATGCTATAATGCTTATTCATATACATCCAGATGTAATTCTATTCAACCAATTAGGCACAAAAATTGTATGAAAAAGGCCATTTTTAATCACAATTGTTTCGTTATGGATTGTATAAATAATTAGATTAATATTTAATATATGTTTAGTAAACATAAATAAATAAGCTGAATAAATAGTAATTCCTTGTGTTATACTACTACCAGCACTTCATAGATGAAGCATCAAATATTCATGTGCCTAATGCAAAGAGAAGTGTACTAAGTAACCAAAGGGATTAAAGGACTAACACCCTCGGTTATCTTGTCTAAACTGATTTGTATTTTGTAAGAGGTATTTCTTTTTATACTTCTTCTCATAAATATAAATATTATTTCAAAAAATTTATAAAATATAAAACGGAAGATGGAGGTACATATGTGATGTATTTTCTTAAAATGACGCTTGAGAAAAAAAGGAAAAGAAGAGAAAAACACCTTTTTCTGTTTCTAGCTATTTTTACTTCATAAGAAATGACCATATAGATATTATTCCTCAAAATTGACCTCTTATCAACAACTGACAAAATGAATCACAACACCGAACTATAAAAAAATGCTTATATTTTCATATTAACCCTTTGAATAATGACAAAAGGCTTCAGAAAATGCGCAGTTAGCCCCTACAGTTGTGAAATATTGTATTTAACCGTAAATGATGAGCAATTACTGCTGTTGGTCACTGTGCATATCAACCGGCTCTTATCAAACATCTTCTTACTGTTATCCAAAGAAAACAATATCTTCTTTGCTCCTCCTTTTATTCTTCATGTTTTTGTGTGTGTATGAAATGCTTAAGCTAAGGATACCAACTATTGTAGCTAGATATATTTTTAATGGGATTTTTAAGGATGATTAAATGTCCGAAAGCGCATTTTCCAGAGAATTAATCGAAAAGTTGAGATCATAAAAAATGTAAAGCATCTCTCATAGAATAGCAAACGCATGTTTTTCGTATTTTGTAAAAATATGCCCATGCTTCATTTTAAGAAAATACATCACATATTAGGGGCAGAGAGAAGGACTCTGCTACAACTACATTAATTATAATGATTTTTAAAACAATCTAATTACTTTACTTCAAGTACTTTAAAGAAAGTGTGTTCCATATACATGGAACATGCTTGGTTTTTGAGGCTCTTCATTCAAGAATCTATCCTTAATTTTATACAGTGATAGTAAAAAGTGAAACAATATAAATGAAAAATTATTTTGATACCTATATTGAAGTTCAAGTGCAACCTGTGATCTTTGCATGGAAGAGCCACAGACTGCAGACCACCTGATCAACAGATGCCCTGCTCTGTCCCTTGAAAGGCATGAAGTGTCTCAAGAAGAAGACGCAGACATCCAAATTCTAAAAAAATTTAAATGCAAAAAAATGAAAAATATGATTGTAAATAATTTCAGTATTTAAGAATGAGTTCATTTTGCTGTTGTAACACAGATACCCCATTGTGTGGTTGTGTTCTTTACCTTAGTGTCTATTGTTTGTATGTACTATTGTAATCGGCAATAAATTTAAAACTAACTAACCTATATTGAAGTTAATTCTTATTGAATTTGTTCTCTTTTCAGAGATTTATCATAATTATAATATCCACGTGGGCTTCTGAGAGATTTACTGTATTATATGTAGTAGTAAGTACCACTTTTAGGCCATTATATTGTCAATCTCTAATTGCAGAAATTACTTGAAGAAAAAATTGGTATTTTAAATCGGCAACAACAAATATTTTAAGGGGTTTCTAGGATATTAAAACATTTATAATTTATGTTTTGATTTTTTACACAAGAAAACCTTTTTTATAAATATTTGACGTGATTATTAATGAATGAAGTGATTCTTCTATGATTAAAACCCTTTTTGTTATAAAATTTAGTACATTTATAAATAAAGTAAAATTACAATTAACATCAAATCAAATCTGGAGAAATCCGACTAACATTGAGAATGTATAAATATTAAGCAATTCATACAATTCATCCTGAATCTGTTTGCATAAGTCGCCGATACATTTTTTAAAATATGTCGTTCCCATTTTTAGCTATTTGGATAACATCTAATCAGATATCCAGTGCATTTTTTCAAATATTTCAGTTCTAAAAAAATCCAAAGTATTGCGTTACAAACAAAACATAAATAGACATTTTAGTCTAAAATTATAACTTCGGAGAAGAACAGCACCAATGTCTAACAATTATTGAACATAATCAAATAGTAAAAATAACTATAAAAATGTACAAAATATACTTTAAAAAAGGATAATCAATTATTATGAAAAACAGCATTTTGAAGTTTTAAGAATGCGACGTAAAATCTTTAAATGAGATAGTGAAGTTGATGGGGAATACTTGATCTCCTCTGAAACAATGGTCCACGAATCGTTACAAACAGACGGAATTTTGATAGAAAATGCAGCATATCTTGCTGCAGCTGATACCAAAATTGCTCTTAGGTCCGTTTGCTTCACGCACTCCCGTTTTGTTAAAGAACTGGCAATCTGTGCTTTGGCGTTCAACAAGGCGTAATCTATAGCCTTGGAGTTATTGGAACGACGTCCTATATTCCATATTGACTCTCCCCAAACAGGACTTTTTTAAATTGCAGAATTATTTTATTTTGCTCCAGAAATGACTTTCTTGATATTCATCTTTATTTTTATGTATAGGTCGTCCTAGTCCACCATATTCCGTTTCCTATCCTTCATCACCTTTTGATGCGCAAGCAACAGATCGAACCAAAGGTAAAATATTCATTCAGATCAAAGCCAGATTTTTTAAATATTTTTGCATTTATTTTCAGAAAACCTTCACCAAGACAACGTTGTGAGTAGTTTATCTACTTTTCAGAGCCAAGAAAGTCGGGAATCCGATGGAGGTATTAGCCATTTAGGTACGTATGAACATTTTAGAGAAAAGAAGATACAGCATATACGCAACATATTTAGACCATAGAGATTTAAAAAATGTAGAGCTTATTCTGAGTGTGTCAGGAAGGTGGTAATAAACAAAAATATCTTCTATACATATCCTGAGGTAAATCATAGAGATATAAGAATATAGAGAGCTTATTCCCGTCAAAATTCCCTAAAACATCGTTCAGCTGTATTTTTGTGTCCAATATAAACAAAGTAATTTGATCTACGTCATCGTAAGCTGATCCTAGAGATAGAAATATTTGTTACTATTGGACACAAAAACGTATTCCTCTAAAGAATCCAATAAGCCCTTCATGTTTTTTATATCTCTATGGGGTAAATAAATCGGGATCAAACACAAAAAGTAAATCACAAAACCTTTCAATTATGCAAGAGTTATGGATAGTTTGTAAAAGGCCTCTCCATGGACAGTTGATTGATTCTCAAAATAATATGCTGTTAGTGAAAGGAATATTCTCTCTATATTTTTATATTTCTATGATCAGGTCGAATTACAGAGATAAAGAGATAATAAAATAGTGTAAAACTCATTACTTTTCATCCTAAGAAATCGTATGAATTGAAACAATTTATTTCAAAGTATACTTTGTTTCAGTAAAAAAAAATGGGCGGACCTCATTTTTAAATGTTTTAGCAGTATTATCAACATTTTTTTTGTGAAATAGTGGTGGAGTACAACTCTTTATCCATACATATATTAAGGTTTCTAAGAAATCAAACATGAATGTTTTTAATTATTGGTCAAAAAACTTTTTGTTTTTTATTGCGGGAATATGTATAAGTATTATAGTAGTAAGATTACACATTCAAACTTCGGATTTCTTTTCTGAGGTGTCTCAATATTGAATATCGTCTCTCGGAGGCAAACCTGGCCTTCAACATGAAGAGCCAAACATTGTTCTTCCTTTTTTGTTTTTATAATATAAAATAAATATTACGGCATATTTGTTCCCTCTGGATCAATTGATCCAATCATGTCAAATTACGTCATAAGGGTAAAAATTTAAATATAAGAATGGATTAATCATTTAGAAGATTTCGTTCATTTTTCTCCTTTTTTTTTTTTTTTTTTTTGAAATTTTTTTTTTGTAGGTCACGAAGTTTTATTCAATATTTGTAACAAAGAATATGTACAATGCAATACAAATTACACTAAAAATAAAAATAAATATATATAAAATAAATATATATATATAAAATAAATAAAACTCTCTTCAACAGTTGCGTAAAAACATGAATGAACGTTATAGTTCAAATTTACTGTTAAAAAGTGATGACCTTAATATAAAATGACAATTTATTTGTTCCTTAAAAGCGACGATATTTTCTTAAGATCCTCTTGGCTGATTTTAAAAATGAATTGATCTCGATGGTACGAATCGGACGACATTTCCAGCCCATTTCCAATCATCTGATGTTGCGTTCGGAATCTTAATTTGCAGAGCTGAGTAGCGGGCGGCGGCTCCAATGATTATTGCCCTTAGGTCCTCGACCTCGATGTAAGAGTTTGTCGTATTTTTTTTGCAACTAACGATTTTATATTTAAAAGTGCTGTGTCAATAGCTTTTTGGATAGGGGGGGCATTATATTTACGTTTATAAACACCAAACAAAATAAAGGCTTTTATAAGATTTGAGGTAATTATTTCATTTTCGCACACATTTATTTGAATAAAACGCTTGACTACCATAAGAACAGGACATTCAGCAAAGGCATGAATGATTGAGTTGAATAAAGCCCCACAGTTATTGCAAGGGTAATAAAATCTAAGTAAACGAGCAGAAATCTGAAACTGAGCTGTAAATTTGGCACTATCAATTATACCACACGTCGACCGAAAAATCCTCTGTTTCCATGATTGAGGGAGATCAAGCAATTGTATGAAGCTCTCTGATATAGATCCAAAGGAATCTTCACTATTGGAATAAAATTTTAAAAACCAAGGCTTGGACGGACTAAAATCATTGCATGAACGTTCTAAAGGAAACCGAAACCTACCTACATTGAAGACAGGAGCCGATCTCAGGTCATGGAGTGTTAGAATATTTTGAGATAAAGCGATTCTCTCTAATGCAACAGGAGATCCAAATTTTTTGAGAAAAGGTTCTTTTTCCCTATTTTCATATATTACATCCACAACAGTATCCGAAAAGAAATTAGGCAGAACCGTCCATATGATTCTTTGTATTGAAGCTAAAAAGGGAGAAAATGCTTCCAAATCTGAATTCGTTAAAGGAGTACCCATATGGAACCAATTGTAAAATTCGGAGGATGTATAAAATATTCTCCAGTCTTTGTCGTGTAAAACGCCCATTTCTTCTACGATTCGTAGATAACATTTGGGTAAGATAGAGCCTAACTGACAAAGCCCACCTCCAGCAAAAATTTTAGGACGTTTTAAGGAGGGTAGATATGACGTATGAAAAAGAGTGCGCAGCCAAGAGTCTTCTTCTACTAATGCTAATTCAGCAATAAACGGGATGGATGTGGCTCTATACATCACCAGTGGAATCACTCGGGTATTATATAGGTCGATCCTTTTCTGCAGAGAAAGATTGCGCCATTGCTTCACTTTATTATAAATCATCCGACTCATTTGAGACCAATTACCCTCTGAGACACCATTTTTCCTCCATTCAATACCAAGAATGCATACAGAAGACACAACCCGACAACTATGAATTAAAGAAGAACTATCTGGAGTCCAGGAACCCAACGGGAGTATGGCCGTCTTGTTGTAATTAATTTTCAGACCGGAATTATGTTCGAATTTGGTAAAGGACGAGAGCAGTATTTCAATTCTCTTAACTAATTGTTTTTCTGAGCTGGCTTCTACCATGAGAGTTACGTCGTCCGCGTAAAGGTCGAGCAGATGTCTCACACCATTAAAAGACACTCCAAATCCCGAGTACTTTCTAATTAATGTTTTCGAGAGTTCATTAATCGCTGCCACAAATAGAAGAGGAGCTACAGGGCATCCCTGTCTACAACTCTTCTTAAGATGAATGGGAGGACTGTTGATACCCTCGAGTGAAAGGATAGATGAGCCATCGAACAATAGAGCCCTGATGGGGTTAAAAAAACGTTTTGGAAGAAGACACTTAATTGACTTTAAAATATGACAATGGCGAATGGAGTCAAACGCCTTCCTGAAATCGATTGCAATCACGGCACCATACCTTTTACGACGATTAATGGATTCTATTGCTGTGGAAATATTTCTAGAAATATCAGTAATTTTCCTACGCTTAAGAAAACCTTTCTGTTCTCCTCCTATTTTTGAGTTTAAAATGGGTTCGATCTGTTTAGCTAAAACACCTGCTAAAATTCTGTACGCGTCATTTAAAATGGTTATGGGTCTCCAGTGATTAAAATTTGTACCGTCTCCCTTCTTCGGAAGCAAAACTATACGGCCCCTGGAAAGAGTACGGGCATTCTTCCTGATGTTCCATAAAATTTCCTATGGTTATAAAGATACGGCGTTATCTCTTTTGGAGCAGGGTAAAAACACGTCCACAGATACCATCACGACCAGACGCTTTG
>CP045895.1:12025464-12110671 GCA_013387185.1 Caligus rogercresseyi | reverse complement strand
TGCTTATATTTTCATATTAACCCTTTGCATAATGACAAAAGGCTTCAGAAAATGCGCAGTTAGCCCCTACAGTTGTGAAATATTGTATTTAACCGTAAATGATGAGCATTACTGATGTTTTCACTGTGCATATCAACCGGCTCTTATCAAACATCTTCTTACTGTTATCCAAAGAAACAATATCTTCTTTGCTCCTCCCTTTGATTCTTCATGTTTTTGTGTGTATGAAAGCTTAAGCTAAGGATCCCAACTATTGTAGCTAGATATATTTTTTTATGGGATTTTTAGGATGATTAAATGTCCGAAAGCGCATTTTCCAGAGAATTAATCGAAAAGTTGAGATCATCAAAAATGTAAAGCATCTCTCATAGAATAGCAAACGCATGTTTTTCGTATTTTGTAAAAATATGCCCATGCTTCATTTTAAGAAAATAATCACATATTAGGGGCAGAGAGGAGGACTCTGCTACAACTACATTAATTATAATGATTTTTAAAACAATCTAATACTTTACTTCAAGTACTTTAAAGAAAGTGTGTTCCATATACATGGAACATGCTTGGTTTTTGAGGCTCTTCATTCAAGAATCTATCCTTAATTTTATACAGTGATAGTAAAAGTGAAACAATATAAATGAAAAATTATTTTGATACCTATATTGAAGTTCAAGTGCAACCTGTGATCTTGTGCATGGAGAGCCACAGACTGCAGACCACCTGATCAACAGATGCCCTGCTCTGTCCCTTGAAAGGCATGAGTGTCTCAAGAAGAAGACGCGGACATCCAAATTCTAAAAAAATTTAAATGCAAAAAAATGAAAAATATGATTGTAAATAATTTCAGTATTTAAGAATGAGTTCATTTTGCTGTTTAACACAGATAACCCCATTGTGTGGTTGTGTTCTTTACCTTCGTGTCTATTGTTGGTATGTACTATGTATCGGCAATAAATTAAAACTAACTAACCTATATTGAAGTTAATTCTTATTGAATTTGTTCTCTTTTCAGAGATTTATCATAATTATAATATCCACGTGGGCTTCTGAGAGATTTACTGTATTATATGTAGTAGTAAGTACCACTTTTAGGCCATTATATTGTCAATCTCTAATTGCAGAAATTACTTGAAGAAAAATTGGTATTTTAAATCGGCAACAACAAATATTTTAAGGGGTTTCTAGGATATTAAAACATTTATAATTTATGTTTTGATTTTTTACACAAAAACCTTTTATATAAATATTTGACGTGATTATTAATGAATGAAGTGATTCTTCATGATTAAAACCCTTTTTGTTATAAAATTAGTACATTTATAGAATAAAGTAAAATTACAATTAACATCAAATCAAATCTGGAGAAATCCGACTAACATTGAGAATGTATAATATTAAGCAATTCATACAATTCATCCTGAATCTGTTTGCATAAGTCGCCGATACATTTTTTAAAATATGTCGTTCCCATTTTTAGCTATTTGGATAACATCTAATCAGATATCCAGTGCATTTTTTCAACTATTTCAGTTCTAAAAAAATCCAAAGTATTGCGTTACAAACAAAACATAATAGACATTTTAGTCTAAAACTATAAATTCGGAGAAGAACAGCAGCACCAATGTCTAACAATTATTGAACATAATCAAATAGTAAAAATAACTAAAAAAATGTACAAAATATACTTTAAAAAAGGATAATCATATTATGAAAAACAGCATTTTGAAGTTTTAAGAATGCGACGTAAAATCTTTAAATGAGATAGTGAAGTTGATGGGGAATACTTGATCTCCTCTGAAACAATGGTCCACGATCGTTCAAACAGACGGAATTTTGATAGAAAATGCAGCATATCTTGCTGCAGCTGATACCAAAATTGCTCTTAGGTCCGTTTGCTTCACGCACTCCCGTTTTGTTAAAGACTGGCAATCTGTGCTTTGGCGTTTCAACAAGGCGTAATCTATAGCCTTGGAGTTATTGGAACGACGTCCTATATTCCATATGACTCTCCCCCAACAGGACTTTTTTAATTGCAGAATTATTTTATTTTGCTCCAGAAATGCCTTTCTTGATATTCATCTTTATTTTATGTATAGGTCGTCCTAGTCCCCCATATTCCGTTTCCTATCCTTCATCACCTTTTGATGCGCAAGCAACAGATCGAACCAAAGGTAAAATTCAATTCAGATCAAAGCCAGATTTTTTAAATATTTTTGCATTTATTTTCAGAAAACTTCACCAAGACAACGTTGTGAGTAGTTTATCTACTTTTCAGAGCCAAGAAAGTCGGGAATCCGATGGAGGTATTAGCCATTTAGGTACGTATGAACATTTTAGAGAAAAGAAGATACAGCATATACGCAACATTTGATATTTAGACCATAGAGATTTAAAAAAATGTAGAGCTTATTCTGAGTGAGTCAGGAAGGTGTTAATAAACAAAAATATCTTCTATACTATCCTGAGGTAAATCATAGAGATATAAAATAGGAGAGCTTATTCCCGTCAAAATTCCCTAAAACATCGTTCAGCTGTATTTTTGTGTCAAATATAACACGTAATTTGATCTACGTCATCGTAAGCTGATCCTAGAGATAGAATATTTGTTACTATGGACACAAAAACGTATTCCTCTAAAGAATCCCATAAGCCCTTCATGTTTTTATATCTCTATGGGGTAAATAATCGGGATCAAACACAAAAAATAAATCACAAACCTTTCATTATGAAAGAGTTTTATGGATAGTTTGTAAAAGGCCTCTCCATGGACAGTTGATTGATTCTCAAAATAATATGCTGTTAGTGAAAGGAATATTCTCTATATTTTTTATATTCTAGGATCAGGTCGAATTACAGAGATAAGAGATATAAAATAGTGTAAAACTCATTACTTTTCATCCTAAGAAATCGTATCAATTGAAACAATTTATTTCAAGTATACTTTGTTTCAGTAAAAAAAAATGGGCGGACCTCATTTTAAAATGTTTTAGCAGTATTATCAACATTTTTTTTGTGAAATAGTGGTGGAGTACAACTCTTTATCCATACATATATTAAGGTTTCTAAGAAATCAAAACATGAATGTTTTAATTATTGGTCAAAAAGCCTTTTTGTTTTTTATTGCGGGAATATGTATAAGTATTATAGTAGTAAGATTACACATTCAAACTTCGGATTTCTTTTCTGAGGTGTCTCAATATTGAATATCGTCTCTCGGGGGCAAACCTGGGCCTTCAACATGAAGAGCCAAACATTGTTCTTCCTTTTTTGTTTTTAAATATAAAATAAATATTACGGCATATTTGTTCCCTCTGGATCAATTGATCCAATCATGTCAAATTACGTCATAAGGGTAAAATTTAAATATAAAATGGATTAATCATTTAGAAGATTTCGTTCATTTTTCTCCTTTTATCCACTTCATCATTCTTATTAAACTCCGACAATTGATGGAAATCTTGTGATTGTAGTGCCCACATATTTGCTTATGTACTCTATATGTTTTCTGTCAAACTTTTGCTTCAATTTAGTTCTGCTAAAGAGATTATTTCTTTATCCTTTCAGGAGAGCGAATATTACTCGATAAAGATAACCCTAAAATTGACAAAGAGCTCCCCATCACGTAGTAAAAGCGTAATATATACATATTTCTTTTAGATATGAAGTACATATTCTATATAACAACTGCCATATGTTATTAAACTCACTAAACAAAAAGGCATTGATAACTGATACATTTCCGTTTTGTCAAACTCATAAATTCAATTTATGTTCGAGAGGAATCCTATCAAAATATGATAAATGCAAATCAAGATCATGTGATGCCATCTTACACAAATCTTTCAAAGATATTGAACGACATCATTAGACAGTTTGCTATTTTTCAACTCGGTTTACTTCCTTAATCCTGTTGAATAATAATGATTACAATTTTTAAAATAGAAATAAGAATACGTGGGTAGTTAAAGTTTTGAAATTGTCATTTTTGGATATTTTCCAAAACCTGTGGTATATCAAAAATGTGTTCTATTCTTCAGTTATCAAGTATTGACTGTGCTGAAGCCCTGATGCTGAAAGCATCTGAGGCTATATCAAGCATGATGTAATTGATATGGTGAATTGAAGGTCATTTTTTGTCATCATGTATAATATATAAACTCTCTCATATATTATAAAACTATAACAAACTTTCGAAGATTCATTACATATCCTATTAATTTTATTTATATATATATATAACTCAAAACAAACTTCAAATAATCTCATATTTCCCTATTCATTAACTCTTCAATTCTAAATTTAATATCTAAATCTAATCTTAAGCCTTACAAGTACCATCATTTAAGGATAAATATTTATTAACCACAGAATAAAGATCTATCAGAGTGACTAAGAGTGGAACGAATGAAAAGATTGAGCAAAATACCAGAGCTCTTATTTACAAGAAGCCTCTGCCTTATACGACCATAATTCGGGACTGTTTATGATTCAAAACGAACCGAGTAAAAGAGGACGGACACCCCGAGCTTATGGAGTCTAAACTTAATTCCCCTAAGGGTAAGTATGGATCAAGTATTTAAATATATATTATTCATAACCATATTTACGCATTAAATGATAGGACTTATAAGCTAATAATAAAGTTTAGAAGCTGATTACATGTTCTATATATCGAGTGCATTTAAATACTTTCATTTTCCACTACATATAAAATCGAAGTAAAGAAGAATACCTTATTAAAAAACTTTTATTTTTGCACCACAATGAAGATTAATAGAATTATTTTGTTTTTTGTGTTGGAGATTCCCTTATGTACAAGTGTACATGAGAATTTCCTATTCAATATTTAGGTTTATGCAGGCTTGTTGATCGGAGTTTTTCTGATCGGCGATCAATTGCGATATATCGATATTGATCGCTGATCGTAGTATCGCAAAAGGTCCTGATCTTTATCTTTTGATCGTAAGAAATCACTAAAAATAGCGATCCGATCAATTTGTATAAAATAACTAAAAAATAAAAATGTTTGTAATAAGGATTTATGATACAACCCCCACAGTTTCTTAAAACTTAACTAGCTGTCACATTGACCAAATCCATTCCAACAACTAATATTTGTTTAGAAAACACAAAATACAGACTAATACTAATGGAAAAAGCCAGTGGTGCTATCCTGATATATTTTTTGTCCTAAATATACAGACAACAGCACTATGTAGAAGTCATGGTTTTGGAGCTCATAGGCTATGGAAACATTTATTCTGGCATCTCCTGTCTTAAATATGCAGACATATGTCAATTTGGAGCCAGAGTGTGGAGCTCATAGGCTATGAGAACAATCATTCTGATATCTTTGTCCAAAATATACAGACAGGCGCCTATGGAGAAGTCGTTATTTGGAGCTCATAGGCTATGGGAAACAATCATTCCATTGCCATATATAGATGAATACTTATAAAGGTTTGACTGAATAAACATTGATATTTTTTATTAATTTTTTATTGATCGCAATTAAATTGATCGGTCGCTGATCGGAAAAATCCCTGATCGTTATATCGCTATATCGCAAAGAATTTATGATCGCTATTTTTGATCGGATCGCTATTTTTTTCCTGATCGCTCACAAGCCTGGTTTATGCTATATGCGCACTCTCCAGTGAGGTTTATTTTGTTTCTTACAACGATTCTTTTAGTATTTTTAGATATATTATTTAATACGCCCTTTGTTTTACATAAACAATAAAACATCACCACAAAATATCATCAATTAAAATACAAAACCTTTAATTATTTTAAATTTTATTATTTATATATTTTGGTTTCTTTTAATTGTCCTTATTCTACATCGATTTTATATGATAAAATAAATTAGAAGTTAAACACTATTACTTCGGATAAATTTAGAACAAAAACAACAACACAACTTCGAAATATAAAATATAAAAAACTGTGGTAGAGCAAAATGTCTTTATAATTTTTTTAATGAATCTATATCCAATGATCCCTTTTAGATCGTCCCAACCATCATATAACCGCCGAACCCCAAAGAAACCCTAAACGTCCGAACAAAGGTAATATGTTTTAAATAAAACCAAGATAATACTGTTGTTTTTACATGTTTTTGCGTGCTTACAGATGAAGGATCAGTTCAAACCACAGGACATAGAACCTTATCTTATTTTCAAACTGAGGAAATACACCGACTGAAGGAGGTTTGGTTATTTACTTGATCGTTTTTTTAATGTATAAAATTAATCCAATTCTTAATTAATTAGATTTTGCTATTCGGAGTAGCAGCCATGACACACCTTCATTCAATACCTACTCTTCAAACACATCTAAACTGGTAAAATAAATAGATAATGTTATATTGTTTTTGTAGAAATTTTAACTGCTATGCTCAAACATCAATATACAAAATTATTATTCAATATTTTATTGAATATTACTTGTAACAATGTCTTGTATGAACATTATATGAAGGCTTTCGATGAAGCATATCGGGCCGTTCACATTGGATCATTTCATGAAAAGTGAATAAAAAAATTTTTCTTAACTTTTCGGGCAATCCAAGAGGTTAATTTAGGCTACCTAGTCGTTAAGTCTACATTAGTTGACACTTTAAATGGATAAATGGACATTCAGAATAAGTTTCAATAAATTGATACCATTTATCTATAAAATTATATAAATTCCTAGAGGCATTTAACTAATTTAAATAAAAGTTTATAAAGGTCTCTATTCACACCTATCAATACAAATTTATTATCTTAATTCGATTATCATACAATATTGAAGTTAATAATAATACTTGAAAAATCATCCCTAAACATAATTTATGGGTGCTATATATATATATATATATATTAGGGGGTATTATAGAAACCTACTATTAAGATATCAAAATGTCACCCCCCACAAAAGTTGTGTCATAAGAAACTAAACGATCCTAGAAAAAATGATTTTAGTTTGACCCCCCCTTACCCCCCCCCAAATTGTGTTCAAAGGTTTTGTTATGACGCAAAACTTTTTTATTATTACTTATTTTGAAAAATTTAGGTTATTAATTTAGCTATGATCCTTTCATGACTTTGTTATTTTATGCAAATTTTCGTCAAATAATATTTAGTGCCAATAAATTAACATAAGTGCTGACGCACTAACCATTAAAAAACAATCATTGAATTTTGCAAAATCGACTTATAATTGTAACAACAAAAGACTCAAGTATACACATTTATTACTAAAAATTGCAAGAACATACAGGTATTGGATTAAAAATATGGCAATGGCTTAAAGGGGCGGAAAAAGTGAAAGCAGTTGACATTTTACAATAAGGCTTTTCAAAGGGAGCTCGATAGCCGTTTTGTGTTAAGTCGTGTCCAACTCTCAATGTTGGGGGCGCAGGTTCGAATCCCGAGAGGGGATGGTCATTTTTGGTCTACCTCATTGATAAGATCCTAGGTTCGATAACTAATTATAATGCTATAATGCTTATTTATATCCATCGGATGCAATTCTATCGACCATATAGGCAAAAAAAAAAAAAAAAAAAAAGGCTTTTCACCATGTGGACCATCTGAGTGTGCAAGAACTTCCTTTTAGTTATCCCATATTATATATATCAGACAATATTCATTAGTAAACCGGATTTCCATTATTCTTAGATGAGATGAGTATCTCAAAGACGACTCGTCAATAAGACCTTCCCAATACACCCGAACAGATTCGGAGTCACTCAAACTCAAGTAAGTAATGAAGATTTACCTTCTAACAACTCTGAACTAATACACAATTCCCTTAAAAAAACTTATAGGAGAAAGCTTTGGATCGGGCTACAGACAAATCAAGAGTACATGACAAGTAAGTATATAAAATACATTGATTATATAGTTTTTAAATTTTTTTTTTCTAGGTCCTTCATCAATTCCTCGCTATCAGAAAATAAGCGAGGGCTTGTCCCGAACGAAGCCGCTGGTAAGTTTAAAATGATAATCATATGATTCATTATTCTTGAATTTGATTTTTTACACTCTCATAATTACTCATTCTAACCTTTGCAATCAGCTTGATCAACATTGTTGACCTTCCCCTCTCTGGAAGCAGCAAAACTTGTGCCTCAGTTGAAGAGTTGAACACTTTTGCACACTGAACTAATTAGCTCCCTGATTTTTTGTTTGCTTTGCCATTAAAAAAGAAGAACTTTTTCTCCGTCAAAAGAAGGATTTTCATATTTGAAATAAACAAATAGCTTATATGCAGGTATCTTGATGTTGGCCGAGGAAAATATGGACTATGAAGGATGACCAGGAAGAATGGACCAAGGTGAAAAGGAAATGATGACTCAAGGAAAAAATGAACAAAATACATAGGTAGACAAGTATTTGAGTGGAATATATATAATATTGTACAAATGCTAGTTCTCATATAAAGGGAGTGTGTGTGGTGTAATCCTTTATTTGATTTGAATAATCAGCTATTTGTTGGTCCGTTTTAGCTATAATAATATAAATAAAAACACAATTGGAAATGGAGACAAAGTGATTTTAGAGAACGATCCAATAAGAGAATTTCAGAACTTGTTAAACAAGAAAAATATTCAGCAAAGTCAATAGTAAAAATCAATAACAACGGTATAATCTTAACAAAAACCTGTGACATCTTAGAATATTTTCATTCTCGCTTCCAATCAATAGTTGGAAGAAGAGAAGGTCATTTTCCTACTAGAAAAAGACAAAGCAAAGATACCCCCGGGATATACTCTTTGGATATAATTTCACTTTACCTGAAGAAAAATATAAAGATAATAAAGCGTGTGGTCCGGACGGCATTGTCGGTAAAGTGTATTCTCTTTTTTCCGGATCAAGTGGCTCCTTACCTATTAAAATTGGCCAAGCTATGGAGAAGAAGGGTAAAATCTGTAAATCGCTAACAAGGGACGAATCACTCTTATCCCTAAGAAGGGTGATGGCTCAGATTTTAGTCATTGGAGACCAATAACGGTCCTCAATGAATCGTACAGAATTTTATCCGGAATTTTAGCTCAGGAAATGGGAAGCATCCTAGAGAAAAATATTGGAAGTCATCAAAAGGGCTTTTTAAAACATAGAAAAATTTATGACGTCTCACGCAACATTCAGGCAGCCATTGATTCAGTTGAGAAAAGGCAAAAATTCGGTGCAATCATTGCAATTGATTTTGCTAAAGCCTTTGATACCATTCGTCATCGGCATATTCTAAAGGCAGTTACAAAATTTTTACCCAAAATTTTTTAACCCTGTCCGTGCGTTACTTTTCAATGGCACTTCCACTATATCCATTGGTGAAAAAGAGCAAGCCTATTAACCTTGGCAAGAGTTGCAGACAGGGTTGCCCTTCTGCTCCACTCTTATTCATTCTCGCTATTGAAGAATTTGTCAGAAGACTGCAGTATAAGTTCCATGGTTTTGGAATCGACTTTGAGGGGAGTCGCCATTTGGTCGACTTATACGCAGATGACGTTACCCTGACGATAGAGGGTAACTCTGAAAATCAGATTTTAATGCGTGTGAGAGTGATCCTCGACTTTTTTGCTAAATATGAGAAGATATCTGGTCTTTCTCTCAACAGGACCAAAACAGCCATTTTACCAGTAGGATCATGGACCCCACCCCTGGATTTTAAAATTAACGAATGCAAAGTGAAGAGCAGAATAGAAATTCTGGGGATAGAATGGTGTCGAAAGGGGTTTGATGAAAAGAATTGGACGGACATTTCTTCACTAATTCTCCAGAGAACGGGGAAGTGGCGGAGTCTGAATCTTCAGAAAAGAATCGACTTCTACAATACACAAATTGTTCCGGCAGTTCTCTACAAAGCAACCTCTATCCCTTCCGTTGCTGAGCGGGCAATCGAGGAGGAAGGAAAATGGATGAGGAACTTATTTCACAAGAATTATATTCCTGCAGTGAAAAGGCCAAAAAAACTCCTTGGGGGAGGTATCTCTCAGCTCTCTGTCATTTTACCCAAAGTTTATATAAAAATTCTTATTGATATTTCGAAAAATCCGTCAATAGAATGGCGAAGAACAATAAGTTTTAATAAAATATATAATAGGCTTATGATGGGTACAAACCTTACTAATGAAATGACCTCTAAATTATCCCCGGTCTGGGGGGTAGTGCAACGGATTGTTTGGAAAAATAAACCTTCTTTTGAGAATGACTCTACTGTTGATATTATAAGAAAGAATTATAAAAAGTCATTTTTCTTTCGAAACTTGAGTGGCCCTGCAGAATTGGAAGAATTTGCATTAACTCATGGGATTTTAACTCTCCATGATTTAAGCACTCAAACAATTTTCCGAGATGGAAGATTTAAATTCCCTTTGTCAAGATCTGCAAAGTTCCATGGTACTCCAAAACCTTGGCATCTTAAGTTGTCAGAATTTTCTTATAATGAAGAAGTGGCAAAGATATCAAATAAATATTTAAAATTGATCGACCTCCCGGAAAATTGGAGAAAAAGAATAACTGGTTCGCTCTCTAAAAATATGATGGGAAAAATTTACGTCGCAGTTACAAATATCTGCAGATTGCATCAAGTTTTGGAAGCCCTGTAAGGACTGTGGCAGATTATACAATTCCACTATTCATGCTTTTGTAGAGTGCCAGGCAGTGGGGCTTCTTAAACGATTTGTAATCCTAAATGTAAAAGGTCTTGGAAAAGAATCGGCAGATAAATACTCCAAAGCAATTATTTTATTTGGTATGGGCGACAATGCCAAATCGTCGTGTACCAAAGCCATTAGCTTCGCTATTTTGAACGCGAAGGCCTTAATTGCGAAGAAATTACATCGTGGGACCCTCTTCATCCATACGAGCTAAGAAGTGTGCTTCTCTCGGCTGCGGCTAGGTATGGTGCGCTGGAATTGAAGATTCCCTCGCTTCAGAATGAAATATGGTCGTATGCGTCTAAGGAGGTCCAATATTATCCATCTGTATCCCTCAATCATCGCCGAACAATATTTAGAATTTTTAAGTGCTTTTTAAGATGCGAATAGTTTATTCAATATTTCTTATGCAATATTTTGAATGATTCGATATTGTTTATTTGTGTTTTAAGTTTTAAGTTCTTATCGTTGTACAATATGTTTTAGTTCATCTCCAATGCTAAAATTTTAAACTATAATGTTTATTTGTGTTTCATTTTACGTATTAGCTTGGTTTTTATGTATTTATGTACATTCTGTAAAATTGAACTGTGAAAAAAAAAAAAAAAAAAAACATATCATTCCTGTGTATAAACACATACACATATATATAACCATTAAACACACGTATAAAATTAAAAATACTAAAATAAATAATCCCCCTAAATTGGGTACTGCGGCCAATGGTCCTGGCTACGTCCCTTGCCGCAGCTAGTGTCCTGGCAGACATCAGGGACTCAAAATTGTTCCACACAGACACTGCGTGGGACGCAAATGTGTCTGTGCCGCCCTTAATGGACACGCCACCGAAGTCGTAGACCTCGTCGGTCTCTTTGGGGTTGGGAAGACGAGATCGCCAATGGGGTTTCTGGCACCACATCCCCCATCGTTGGAGTGGAAGTAAATAATGAAAAAATAATTTTATGTTTGCAGTTCTAGATAAATGTTCTCTTTTTGGTCGTCAACTTTAGTTCAAAATCACCCAAGTATTGTAAATAATACATATTGTCTTAAATAACGAACATACCGATGTTAGAAGCACTCAAAAAGAAAAGACATAAACAGAGAAATATATGCCTAATTTCGGACACGATGGTTATAAATATTATTCGCAACTTATATTTCATATTTTTCAATAACAAGACTGTTTTAACCAAAGACTAGAATTTATTTTTAATAGTAAATATATATTACATTCATTTTAAAAGTTAACAAAAAATGAATGTCTAATTTCGGTCGCATTTGATTTTTATAAAGAAATGGAAATTATTCGATGAAAAATTCTAGTTCCATGAGCAATGGCAAAATAATTATTGCGTATTATTGAATATTATTCCTATCCCTGTTTGAATGATTGAGATTTACTCAAAATACAAATAATTGTATTTATACATTGTGACAATCGCCTCCGAAATTAGGCATATATTTCTTCTTCATTATATATTTAGTATTATAGTGCTTTTAATATCGGTATGCGCCCGAAATCAGATCTGTATTCTCCTTCAAGTGATTTTGATTTCAATATGTTAGTTATTAAGTAGATATTATTTACAATTATTTGGTTGATTTTGAACTAAAGTTGACAACTAAAAAGAGAACATTTATCTAGAACATTTATCATTTTCCTTTTCTTCCTTGGTCCATTTTTTCCTGGTTCATTTCTTATGGTATCTTGTGTTAAATGAAGCATTAATTACTTTTATGTCTCAAAATGTTCTACTCTTTAGGTATCTTTGATCATCTTACCTCATTGATTACATTACCATACATGCAAAAAAAGAGGCAGGCAGGTATTTGAAACCAATTATTGTAGGAGAGATATAATACGCTTAGAGAGCATTACTTGCTTCAGGCTGTTGTAACAGTCAAATAATATATTTATACATCAAATCCCTGGAATGATTCAACTATCTTGAATTTACTTTCTTTTGCAAAATCGATGGAATAACATTTGATAAAAGAAAATAAACCTTTTCAGTTGAAATAAGTCCATTTAACCTTTAAAACATATTTGGATTTTCATTTTGTATCATCATGAAGATGAAATGTACATAAATAAAAATTTATTCAAACTTACTCTGTTGTTTGAATATAAAAATACGTATAAGAATATAAAGGGTCGTTCAGCTAAATCCTGAACACTTTCAACTGGATCAAAAACAACCAATAGAGCTCCTAGGAAAGTTTTAAGGCTATAACGAAATATTTTAGGTGTTTAACTATTCAATTGTTTCGATTTTGGTGTGATAAACAATAATAAAGCCATGGAGAAAGGCAAACATGAAAATGTAGTTGAATTAGTGCGCGCGGGACATGGAGCTAAGGTCATCAAGGACATCCCGGGTACGCCTCAAGCACAGTTTATGACGTCGTCAAGGCCTTCAAAGCCTCTGGGGACGTCTCCAGGAAGCTCCATGACAGATCTGAGACCAAAAAAGGACGCCGACTTTCTTTGCCGGCTTAAAGCGATCGGTAAGGCCAATCCAGGAACCCCGATGTCAGTCTTGGTGAAAAAGCGCAACGTGAGCAGGGCTACCATCTCCAGGGCCGTCAAGGAGCTCAACATCATATCTTACAAGCGTAGTCAGTCCCATTTGTTGACAGGGAAGATGAAGGAGGTCAGATTGAGGAGGTGCAAAAAGGTGTTGAATTCGTTGAAGTTGGGTACCTCTCCACCCCTGAAATTCTTCTCATACGAGAAGATCTTCACTGTGGACCGCTCCAGCAACCACCAGAACAACAGCTGGTTGGCCAAGACCAAGAAAGAGGTCCCCAAGTCGTTCAAGTCGTCCCTTTTTTTAAATCTTGATTCAGTTAAAAGTGTTCCGGATTTAGCTGACGCCCCTGTATAAACATAAACTCATAGGATATACTAAAAATATAAACAAGGAAACAGAAAATTATAAACAAGAAAACAGAAAAATATAAAAAGGATAACTAAATTACCTTCTTACATTGAAATACATTACGTTTAAGTGAATTTAATATCATTAGAAGGAAGAAATCACCCCAAGCTTACCAACAGTTTATATTAATAGAAACAGAAAATCTCACCAGCTAAAATTAAATGCCACCTACATTCAGTTTAAATAGTACGATAACCATGTGCGATAAGGCGTGTTCAACTCTCAATGTTGGGGGCCAAGTTCGAATACTCCCGAGAGGCGATGGTCATATCTGGTTTACCTCTTGAAAAAATTCTAGGTTCGAGTGACTAAATTTAATGCTATAATGGTTATTCATTTCCTGTCGGATACTGCAATTCTATCAAACCATATAGGCACAAATAAGATTCATACATTAAAAAAGGAGAATAATAGAGTTTAAAGTTTGTCAGTTCAACTCCATTGAAGAGGGAATTGTAATTCTTAATTATTCACATATTAATTATTCTAAGTATAAGTGGATCAATAATTTTATGTTTTATGCAAATTTTTGTGTTTAATAAAAATAACAAAGTTCGCAAATTATATTATCATATAAAAATATCATTTCTTCCTTAAAAAAACATATGAAGATAATCTATTTATTTAAAATTCAAGGTGAAGGCTCCTATTTATCATATACGAAAACAAGTACTTTGCCCTTGCAAAAGGATTCTCAAGAGGGATTTTCGGTAATGGATACATATTTATAGAAACCAAAAACATTATCATGCTTTAAAATATGTTTTTTTTCAGTTGGAGAGCATTCTAGAGAAGTTCAGTCAAGTAGAACTTCCCAGGAAATACTCTCAACGCAATATAATGTAAGGACATCCAACCAAGCTCAACGAGGTAAGTTGATGATTTTCTCGAAATGTAAAACTCCCAAAAGATATAAAGAGGGTGAAGCACAAATTGCGCCTGTAACATCTACATTTATATTTTTAAATGACGTCACAGAGAAAGAAGGAAATTGATGATTAGCATTAAAAGTAAAATAAACCTTCTTCTTCTATGAAACAAAAAAGGAGTTATATGGACGATTATTATCTTAAGTCTAAAAATGATGTCAAAGGATCAAAATGTATTAAGAAACCAGGTTTTCTTACAATCATTAATTGTTTCGGATTAATTTATCAAGACGAAGTAATCATAAGTCTATGGTGTTCATGCATAGATTTGATTATTATATAGACTGCCGTAAGTGCAACATCATCAAGATCAATGAGTCAGCTGAGTATAAACCGGAACAATAAAATGTGATATATATACATATATATATCCATACTTATAAAAAGAATTCCGTTTCGTTCGTTCGTTCCCTGTATCTCCCGAACGGTTCATTAGATCTTGACGAAATTTCAGTGAATAGTTTTGAGAACTCCGGGAGTGTTTTCAGTGGGGTTGCCAACTCCCGGAAATTCATCATCGCCATGATTATTTTCTCGCCAAAACGTTTATGTCGATTTTTTTAATTGCCAAGTTAGATTTTTATCAATTTTCTGTGAATGAGTCCGAAGTAGTAAGCGTGTTTGTGTTTATTGGGTGTTTTACCGAAAAATTCGTTTTCTACATGATTACTTCGAAATAAGTTATTTCTTTCCCTGTATGTCCCCCAAATTTAAGTTTTGTGGAAAATAACAACTTTTTTATAATGCAACATCGCACTATTCAATTTTAATAATGCCAAGAATTGGAGAGTGGTGTCAATACCCCCTTAAGGAATACAAAAATGAAAAAATGGCAATGAAGACTTTTAAGGAACTACTTTTTCATAAGAAAATAACATAAGTACTCTATGAAACGCCTTAAAATAACTTCTTTTTCGATGGTTATATTCCCCCTTAAGGAACGAAAAAAACGGAAAAAATGGCAATGAAGACCCAAGGATAACTTTTAAGGAATTGATTTTAATATGAAAAATCACATTGATGACATCACTAACATTATTCGTATGATCTTTTTTCTATTCCAAAGACTATTATCAATTGGAAATCCCGGGCAGCGTGGGTAACATCCGCTAGTATATATATATATATATACAATATACATAATATATATACATAATAGATATATATATATATATATATATTTATATATATATATATATATATATATATATCTATATTATATACCGGGTGTTGCAAAGTCTTTTCCCATTTTTTACTGTATTTTTGAGAGGTTTAAAGATATTTTCTGTGAAACTTTGTTGTGTGAGAATTGTAGAGCATGACGTCATCTTCAAAACAAAGTACTGTACATGTAGCTACACAAACGTGTCCCAGCATGGAAGCAAAACGGCATGAAGTAGCAGTTCTCATCCGCGCCGGCCCGGCACCAACGACATCGTCACACTCACCAACGTGTGTCGCAGGACCGTCTCCAACGTGCGCAAGCGCATCAAAGACGGCCAAGACCTCAAGGACAAGCCCCGATGTGGCCGCCCAGTCAAACTGTCCACAGAAGTCGTCCAGAAGGCCTTCACGGCCAATCCGAAGCTGGCAATGGCCACATTGGCCAGGAAGAAGAACGTAAACAAGTCCACCGTGTCCCGGGCCGTCAAGAACGCGGGAGGCAAGTCCCTCAGGCTTGTGGAAAGGCCTCTCCTGAGTCAACGTCATCAAGATCTTCGTCTGGAGCGATGTGGCAAGCTCCTGAACAGTTTGAAACATCACGGAGACCGCGTAATTTTCTTTTCGGACGAAAAGACGTTCACGGTTGATCCGGTCATCAACAAGCAGAACGACAGGGTCGTCTGCTTCAACAAGGAGGACTACAACATCCGCAACGTAACCACGACCAAGCACCAGCCTCCGTGATGATGTTAGGCATAGTAGCCTCGACGGGGGACAAGATGGCGCCCATCTGGTTTGACACGGGCTACAAGCTCACAGCTGCGGACTACTTGGAGATCTTGAAGACCAAGGTCCTCCCGTAGGTCCTGAAGATCACCAAGAAGGCCAAGAAGTCGTCCTACGTTTTTCAGCAGGATGGCGCACCCGCGCATACGGCCAATGTGGTCCAAAAGTGGATGCTGACAATGGAGACCTGGCCCAAGAACATGTGGCCCCCCAGAGCCCCGACTTGAACCCCCTGGACTTTTCCATCTGGTGGCATGTCGAGAGCAAGGCCTGTAAATCCGCCACAGCAATGTCAACGACCTCAAGACCTCCGTGAACAAGGTGTGGAGGTCCATGCGCAAAGTGTACGTGGCCGACGTCTGCAGGGCATTCCGCGGCCGCCTAGAGCCGTTATCGAGGCCAAAGGAGGTCAAATTCATCAATAATAGCATTGTTAATATGTACAACAACCCCTAATAAACATTAACATGTAGACATTCGTCATGATTAATCACTAGTGGTTACTGCTCACGTCGTCCAGATGGGAAAAGACTTTTGCAACACCCGGTATATATATATATATATATATATATAATATAACCGGGTGAAATATAAAAGGAATCACTGTTAAGTGATTAAACCAGTTTGCTCTATCTTCTTTTTAAGAGCTGTAAGCAGAATTCTTCTGATACAAACATAATGGAATCAACCGCATTTTAAAAAACCAATAACGCTGAATCTGAGTTTGGACCTCAAAGAAAGGCTTGTCACTACTGTGAAGAAAGACCGTGAAAGAGGTGTCCGAGTGCTTTGGCGTCTCTGAAGGAGAGTGAGAAGGTGTTGGTCAACACCAAGAGACCAGAGGACATCGGCAGAAAGAAGGAAAGTGGAGGCAAGAACAAAAATTCGGACGGAAGAGGATGATGGTGTCGAAGCTGCTTAACCTAGTGAAGAGGGGAAACTCTGGTATCATTATTTTCATGATGAAAAGGTTTTCACACAGATTTGCACGTGAATAGAAGGAATTAAAGTATCATCGCCAGATATGCAGATGAAAGAAACTACCACATGGTTTTTCAGGACAAAGTTTCCGTCCAGTATCTTGGATTTTGGCCTCGTAGCCTCGGATAGCAGCAAAATGCCTCTCACTATGTTTGACCCTCGTTTCAGGCTCAATGCTGAAGGTACATCAATGTCTTGAAAAAGGTGAAGTCGTGTATCCGTACCACCTACCCAGAAGCAAGGATGGCAGAAGAGAAGGGCGTAATCAACCCAGAGTTCAAGTTCACGTCCATGCAGGATGGCGCACCGTGCCACACAGCTCGCACAGTGCAAGATTGGCTCAATATTAACTTTGGGGGAACTCGTTTCTGGAGCAAAGAACAGTAGCAGCCCTCCTCCCCTGATGGAACCCTTTGAATTACTCTGTTTGGAATGAGCTCTCCAAGGTCACCAATGAGATGCCCCACAACACGTAGGACTCATTGAGGGCCTCAATAAATCGTGCCTGGACTTGAAGATTACCAGGGAATACATTATTAACAGCTGCAAGGCATTCAGGTCAAAATTAGATCCTGGCAAATGGAGGTAGATTTCTTAAAGATTGAGAGGGAGTTGCTGCAGATGAGGGCCTGGTTCAGTGGGATCATCATGTGAAAATGGTTCAAGTTAATTGAGCAAATGTTTACTATGGTTGAAGTTTTGATTTGACAAAATGACGATAAAATTCTATGTTTCCTGTTCTACCATGGTCATTTGGATTCAGATGTGCGTCGCTGGAACTCGCTCAAAATTAGGCCTTTGTTCTCATAATTGTATGTGTTTGGGGATTTTTTTGATATTAATGGCTTAATCATGTCTATAGAAGATCTCAAACCTCCGAAATAGTCAACTTAATTTATTAATTTTCTCCAGAGTTATAATTAGACGAAGTTGTTCATAAAATACGGCCCTTTTTGCTACTTCATATCCGGTGTATATATATATATATATATATATATATATATTAGGTATTACATATTTCTGTTTATCGGATTGGAGAGGACGACTCCCCCTAAGATTTTATTTTTGGTGCATAGAGATCGTCTTGTGAAAGCTTAAACGAAATCAAATAATGGAAAGTGTCTCCTCAGCGGAACCAAAAGTTATGTTTAAACTTATGTAGTATTTTTCCGCCTTTCGATTGCTTCTAATATAAATATGAATGCTTTTTTAAACAATTTGGTGCAAAGTATAGGTATGATTGCAAGAATTCCAAATTCATTCTTATTTTTAAGTACATTTAAAATATAACAAGATATTTTATTTTTGGCATAGTCATTATCATGAAAAAGTCCCAAAAATGACTATTTCAAAATTTTAATATCTTGTTATATTTTGGGTACACAAGCAAACTAATTTAAAATCCTGTGGAATAAGAATCTTTATTACATACTATACATATATAATACAGTATATATATATATATATATATATATATATATATATCTATATATATATATATATATATATATATATATATATATATATATATATATATATATATATATATATATATATATATATATATATATATATATATATATACAGGATACGATCACGCAATTGGTTAACCCATTACTTCCATTGCGTACTTTAAAGTACGCGTTATAACCTGATTTTTGTGGTATTATGCTGTTCAAATACTTTATCTTAGAAGCTTATTTTGTTAATAAAATAGATAGATTTACGTGTTAATAACATTCATTATTTTATTTCATTGTACCGAAAATTGATTCAGTTTGTTATAAATAGTCAAAGAATAAAGTCAATATTTCAAAATGAAAAAATCTGTGCTCCCATTAAGTTCAACCATAAAAAACGTAAGTATTGTCACATTTTTTATATTTTTTCTTTAATTACTTAAGATATAGTTCCAAACTTTTTTCTCAATGAAAAAAAAATGTCGTAATTGTAGTTTTTGTGTTCAAAATTATATTGTAGATTTTGAACGTACTTTAAAGTACGCGATGGAAGATGACCTGAAAATTTGTGTTTGTTTATTATACATATTATATCGTTATAATTTTTTTTGGGACATTCAGAACTTCTGGACTTAGCACAATTGAATTTTGGATCTACTTGAAGACTACCCTCCAAACAATCCAACGGATATTGTGATTTTCCTTCCTCTTGAGACAAACGATTTAAGTGATGAGGACGATGAAGTGGAAGAAATTGGTGGAGTCGTCGATGTAAATTCGGTTGCTAAAAAAATTCTTTGTCAGCCAGCAGAACTGCAAAGTTAATGAAGATGATGAAGACGAAGAATCTGATGATGATGACGAACCATTTAATTCTACTGGAACTATAAAAAGAAGAAAAAAGACATAAAAAATCCTCAAAATCTTTGAAGGACCAATTACTTCGTGTTAAAAACTCAGATAGGATACAATCCACAAAAAAAATCAGATTGGTTCGAATTCGATTCAAACCTTCATTCAAATCTTGAAAATATTCCCGTAGACTTAGATGAGCTAAAGAATCCTTTTGATTATCTTAAGCTTTTCATTACGGACGAAATATGTGATAAGATATTAGATGAAACGAAAAAAGTGGCAATGAAAACAATGACATCGATTTTGCTCTCTCTATAGACATCAATATGATTAGGGCAAGTCATGCTTGAGCCTTTTTGAGTGGCTATATGACAGCATCTTCCAAAATAATGTATTGGGAAACGAGGGAAGATACATGCAACAACTTTGGAAAAAATGTATCTCCAGATCGAACCATGAAAAACTAATACGATACACTTCGAAAGTATTCCAAATCCTAAAATCCATTTTGGAAAATACAACCTTTGATGGACGGCATAAATCAAACTGCAAAAATGTATGTTCAAAGAACTGAGCATATTTCGATCGATGAGTCAATGGTGAAATTTTTTGGACCTCATCCCCTCAAACAATTTTTGCGTGGAAAAACAGTACGCTTCGGTTTCAAGATCTGGTGTGCATGTACTCCATTTGGAGAGCTCTTCTATTGTCTTCCCTATAGGGGAAATACAAAGATTACACCAAGAGGACTTGGACAGGGTCCAGATGTGGTCGTTGAAATGGTAGAGCAACTTGATCTAAAACAAGGCCATAAGATTGTTTGTGATAATATATTTACTTCTCTTGACCTTATGGATTATTTGGGATCTAAAGGTCTTGGAATAGTTGGAACAATGAGGCAAAAAAATCTGAATCTACCAACACAAAAATCAATGAACAAGGCGAACAAAGGTTTTATGAAATATGTTTATATTGACAACTATTTGTGCGTTACAGCGTGGAAAGATTCAGGGTCAGTTTTCATAGGGTCAAACTTTTTGGATTCAGAGCTAATTGGATATGTGAACAAATACAATCGAGAACAACCAGACCCGGCAGCAGGCCAAGGCTTTTTTTTTTGGGGGGGGGGGCCTACAGTTGTTATGGGGGGGCAAAGTTGGCACATTCATAAAAGATTGGGCCCACGTCACTCAGTGGGTGGACGGGCCTACGTCACTCGATGGGCGGGCCTGGCCCCCCTCAGGCCCGCCCATCCCGCCGGGCCTGAGAACAACGGAAGAAGATACCACAGCATGCCCTAATTCATCTATCGTTTAGAGTCAAAATATGGGTGGAGTTGGCTTGCTGGATAACTCAGTCTCAAATTATATAATTACTTTGCAGACTAAAAAATGGCATTGGGCATTATACAACTGGTTTCTGAATGTCCAAATGGTGCAGGCCTGGCGCCTCTATAGACGAGTTGGAAAGCTAAAAAAGTAAGGAGAAGGAAAGCAAGCAAAAGAGATCCTTTTTTCGCTGCTAAAGATGTGATGTGGGTCTTCACCCACAATGCTTGACGGACTACCACACAAAAAAGTAAATGAAAATAAATATTGTTCATAGGTATTTGCGTAAGTTATAAAGCAAATAATTTGTAAGAATTGTATATAATGAAAATATTTATTTTGATATGCTTAGTTTCTCAATAAAAGTAAAAAAGAGAAAGAAACATTTTTCTTAGTTCTTCCAACACGTACTCTAAAGTACGCGGCCATTGCTAAGGTCTGAGGGGAGGTAGAGAAAAAAAAATCAATATTATCCATATTTATACATATCAAATTTTCAGCGAAAACAAATAATTTTAAAGGGGCCATGGAAGTAATGGGTTAAGTATGCTTTCATACTAATGGAATTAATTCCTATAAATGCAGGCTATCAGTTTGAGTTGGGGATTTCAAGGTTCTTGTAAGTAATTCCTTATGACATATGAAAAGCGATAGAGTATGTTTTTTATTAATATCAGTTCTTACAAAACCAAAAAGAAACTGTAGTTAAAAAGAATTCTCTATTATCTAAATTCTTTTTTCTTGTACTTTCAAGGGTTGTCTGAGGTTTACTATAATTTCATCGTTTGTAAAACTCTGTGTATGAAGGATGATGAGATCCTTAATGATTTGTAGTACCAAGAGCTAAATATTAATCACTTTATTTCACTCGAGGCGCGAAAAGACTATACATAATAAATAATAATATATGACGTAAAGCGTCGACTACTTTATGTAATGGAGTCACACATTGAGATGTCATACAATATCACACACTCTGGTAGGAGGTTTTAGACCTACACCTGTGTCTGTGATAGATTTTAAACCCAGGGGGCACCCAGCTGAGGCCGGCGCAATCTTTTAGAATAGGATATACAAAAATCTTGGGCCGGGTTTTTCCCCTAAGAAGGGTCGGCAATGGATTTCAAACCCATAGGACACCCGGTTAAAGTAGGGGTAGTACATTAGGTCTACGAAAGTCTTAGGCCGGGTGTTTTCCACCTTAATAAGAGTAGGCGGTCGATTTCAATCTCCCGGCGTAACAACCGAGGCTAAGGTGTACAAACTCTTAGGCCGCGTGTCTTTTCTCCCTAAAAAGTGTCAGATCAAATCATAAAAAAACTTATTATAAACCATGTGTGACTGGTTTATGAGCCGATCTATTTGTTTTTCTGATAATGGTAGGCTGGATTCAAGCAATAGAAATATATAAATAAAATAAGATTCAAAACCAAACTGATAATTTTTAAAAAATCCTACCTCAAACATGATAATGTATGAATACGTAACCTTAGATTCACGCATTAAAAGACCGACTGGGGATTGATCTGAACCTCATATGGCCATAGTTGTGTGATAGTGTGGAATATCAAACATGTTTATTTTGATACCTTAGTATTATTCATTTCTGACATCTGTTACGCAATGTTCTATTGAAAGAGTAGATTTGAATCCCCAAACTGTCATAATTATGAAAGGCTCAACTTAACCATGACCCAATGACCTTTGTTTTGAAACTTTAATATAGAAAGGTGGTGGCTCTTGAAACCTAGATATTCTTAGGTGATGGACCCTAAATAAGCATTATTTGTGGCCTTTTTTTTCATCCAATCGTTATCAATATGAAGTTATTGTGTAAAAAATACATAAATTGACATTGTAATCTAAAATAAAACTTCATAAAAGATTACATTTCTAACATCAAAAAAAAAACCTGAATGCTCAACAATAAAACAATAATAAGTATTAGTAAATTTCAATAATTTCTTCATATTTTTAAAAGATGCTTTGATTTTGACGGCAAGTACTTAATTTCATTCGCGGCGACGGTCCAGGAGTTGTCCAGAAGCGACGGTATCCTTAGGGAAAGGGTTCCATATCTTGCCGCCGCTGAGAGCGTTATGGCTCTAAGTTCCTCAGATCTGATGCATTCGTTTGCAGCTAACTTTTTTGCCATAAGTACTTTTGCATTTATGATTGTATTTATAATCACTTTAAAAGTATCTGATCGTTTTTTTTTCTTTATTAGGAAAGCCAAACAATATAATGGCTTTCAAAATGTTATTGTCCAACACTTGTCCAATACCTTAACATTAAGAAGTATAAAAGACTTTATAATTGACACTTGGCCTTTGGATTTGTTATATTCTAAATGATTATTGTAATCTCTGGCAAACACCTCACACATTATTATTGTAACAAATATATTTTAAAAATCTCCAATTATAATTATTAATTTAACAATATTTAATGTTCTTGATATTAGTATATAATTTAATAAAAAAATATGTTTTTGCTTGATTCAAAGGGTACTTACTTATGTCTCTATATTTTTATTTACAGAGGAGTATGACCTGTATAATCCGTCTAGGGCCGACATCTTTCGATTTCCCCTAACCAAAGAAGCCCGACCAGACTCTATAGCTTCTTCATATGAAAATGTTAATAGGCCTCCAAGATCGTAAACATTTTTATTTTTATGAAACGTTCCACTTTAAAACCAAAATAATAATATTTTGAAGCCATACTTATGGTTATATATTTATACGCGCTTTATGTCATGGATAAATGTAATTTTTCGCACACATTGTTAAATGATTTGTTTCATGCCAAAAATATTTTGTAATGAGAACTCTTGGCGCCATTCAGTGTAGGACCTTTGTATTATGTTGTCTATTATAGTTCAGTTTTTAATATATGTTTTTGCTTTATATATTGTTGTTTGTTTGTTTGTTCAACCTGCATGTAACATACAATTAAGTTATGGAATATAATATAATGACGCTAATCGAATGAATGTATATACATATAAACACATATTGTGTTTAGCGGTTTTTTATATAGAAAAAAGAACAAAAAGATTTAATTTATTTTCGTTACACTAAAAAAACATTCAGGTCATGCATTATTTAACAGGTGTTCTTATACACCTAAGGATTTGTCACAAATTTCATGAGTGGTGACCAGTTGAAATTGGTTCTGAAGACTATTAAACAACTTATCCAAAAAATACTCACCGGTATTATAATTATAAACCATTGAATCGCTTTTCCAGAAGCTCATTTTGAGCAATTATATCGTAATGGCCTCTCGGATAGGTTCGCTGGATAGATTTCATCGGTGATTAGGAACTCGCTTTCAAAGACCATATTAGGAGGATCACAGGAAAGTTTGTAATTAACCGAAGAGCGAGACAAAGAGATGTGTTGTCCCCATCTTTGTTCATACATGAACGACCCGCACGGAAAAATGGTTGAAGGCATTGAGCTACAAATATGTAAGAAAAAAATATTTTATCACCAAGCAATATTTATGCAATATTTCTATATATAAATCTAATATTCGTGAGCATACTACATTATCTTTTTTTATTGAGCCATAGAGGCAATCAAAAGCTTTCGAGTAGGTAAATATATTTTTAATTGTCATAGAGTTTAATTTGTTTTCTTTATTGGAGAGTTTCTACTCAAGGAATTATCCGCCATTATATTGACAAGTTCCATAAGAAATGAATAGTTGAGTAACATAAAAAATGGACATAACATTATTTAATTAATTTTTGTAAATGTGTATTTCACAGACTTGTGGATTTTGATATAGGCGAGAATGATCCTTAAGGAATAAAGTATTTTTTAACCTTTTTTTAAATTTACACTTTTATTTTCAATATTTGGATTTAAAATGTTACATACCAAAATAATAATTGGCTCTTCAATAAAGATCAATGTCAGAGAAACCAAGAACTTGATAATAGAGTAATCTTTACATATATATAATAACGGTTTTTTTAATGTAAGTATTTGGTTCTTCTTAAAATATTTTTGATCAATGATGGGCAGCCCGAGAATGTGAAAACACAACTTTTCATCTAGAAATGAGGATTAGGGGGTATTATAGAAACATAATATTGAGATATCAAACTTGCAACCCCCCTCCCACCCCTACGAAAGTTGGGTCATTAGAAACTAAAGGATCGTAGAAAAATGAATTTGACTTCCTGTTTGTATAACTAATGTAAATTCGTAAAAATATTTTTGATCTGAGTTTAAAGAATCTACTAAGTTTTTATTAAATCATTTTACATTTTCCTTCAACTACTTCAAAAATTAGTATGGGATATTTGATAAGGTCTTTTTGTGTGCATCTATATTTTTAACAACTTCTCAAAAGGTAGCTTATTAATATATAGAAGACAAATTATCTACTGATAACTCCCTACATTTAATACAAAGAATATACAATTTATAAAGTTATAGAGGCATCTCAGAAAATCGGAACCTTTGGGAAATTGAACGGATGTATATTTAAAGAAATCAGTGAGAAACTTTTAATGAAAAATGGAGTGGCAGGAGCCAGTTGAAAACAATACAAGATTGACTTTCCTAAAGAACCTTCTATTAAGAAGAAACTTGTTTGCATTGGGGATATTTATAATGAAGAAAATGTTTTACCATAAATGAACGTCTGGAGAGGAGGAGTATCCTAAGTAAAATTAGTTTCGGAAGAAGAGAAATTGGGCCAAGGAACAGTTTTTATAATTTTATTTCAATGATGGAAAACAGTATGATTCGGAACATCTTACTCGAAAGGGAGCAAATAAAATCTTTATTGGCCAGATTGAGAGAAGACGTGAGGAATACACGAGCATGGTAAATTATTCCCATCCGCTAAAGGAATGCAAAGAGGACTTAAAAGACTCTTACAATATTTCAGAAGAGCTTAACTAAACAAAGGATTTTTTGTTCAAGAATGATCAAAAAGTATCTCTAATTTTTTTTTTTACACGATTAATTTCAAGGTTGTAGAATATTATTATGAGGAAAGGCGGTAATATATTCTAGATTATATTAAAATCAAATCTAAATAAGGTAAACAAAGAATTAATCCTACATTTCTTCTTCTTATCGCCACTGTGGCGAAATGTACAAGCTCAAATTTGTACATAATGAATAGGAATGCTAACCTTGGATATGTTGACGGAATGCCAATAAAATGAGATATTTGCTGCAACAAAGGGAAATGCCATTAAATGTTTTTTCCCCATGACAAACAGAAACTCAATATAAATGATGCATTTTCCGCAACACATGCTAAAGTAAAGGACACGGCCACGCCATGGGGTATGATACAAAAAGTAATGAAGAGTTTCTGTTTATGTAGTTCTTTATTCTCTAGTGTCTTGATTTCAACTAACTGTATTTCTCATAAGGGATTTAACATTACACTTTTTTATAATTAACTCTCATTTTACCATTTTACAACTTATTAATTCAATAAATCCTCACACGCCCCCGTGATCTCAAAATCATTAACGTGCATAAACACCTAATACTGAAGCTAAGATCAAATTTGGTAGTCCAAATGAAAGTCATTTAAATAAGAGGGAGCGCGCCTATTCCTCATGGGCCTTGCATCTTCTTGACGTCCACTATCCTCGTATTGCCCTTTCCATGATCTATCTTCTCCCATTTTCTGTCTCAGTTCATCCTCACATCTTGGAGTACCGTCGACCTCGATGTTAAATCTTGAATTCACGCCAGTTACCTTTCCAGTAGTCCATTTTGTCGTGCACTTAGCGTTTGGTGGCTTAACCCACACGGTATCCCCAGTAGCATACTCGACCGAGAGACAGACAACAACAACTCAACAAACAACTGTCCCCCGCCGCCGCAAACAAACGAAAACGACACTTTGAAACTTTGTTTTTTCAACCGAGAGACAGACAACAACAACTCAACAAACAACTGCCATCAGCGGGATGACTCCGTCTTCTACTCTTGATTCACAAGGAATGATCCATCCACTTTTGATCCAACTCTTCACCTCTCCCTCGAACCTCTCCCTGATGGGTTCGGACCGAGAGACAGACAACAACAACTCAACAAACAACTGCCATCAGCGGGATGACTCCGTCTCCTACTCTTGATTCACAAGGAATGATCCATCCACTTTTGATCCAACTCTTCACCTCTCCCTCGAACCTCTCCTGATGGGGTTTGGACGAGCTCGAGGCCTAATACTCTTGATTCGTTTAGAGGCACAGAATCCTTACTTTTAAGACCGTATTTTCTCAGATGAGACTCCGTCTTCTACTCTTTCCTTCATGTCATCATCTCGATTATTCGGATCATAGACTTTGTCCAACTCCTTCCTGAAGAGTACTTTGAGCTCATTTTCATCCCACTGCTTGTCCCCATTGAGGTCATGCATGGCGAAGAATGTCTTTGGATCCCAGTCCTCTGCCCTCATGTGATCCTGTTCCTCCCAGACTTCCTCCAGCTGATCCTTGGTCATGGGGTGGTTCACTTTGTCATGCTTCTTATGCCGGACACGGGGCCCGTCCAGCTTCACACGCTCCTTCTCACGGTCCTCCTCCTTCTCGATGTGACGAAGGCGGCTCTCGTTCTCAAACTTCTTCTCCATCTCGTAGCGCTTGAAGTCATCCGCTCGCTTCCGATCCGCCTCTTCCAGATCACGCGTCGTGGATTGAATCAGACGCTTGAGGTCCTCCACCTCAAAGCGCACGGAGTCGATCTTGAGGTGCTCCGGGGCCACGATGTGCTTCCGGTCCAGTCCCATGTTGAGCTCGTACTGTCGCATGGCCGCGTTCCGGAGGCGGTCCAACTCACGGCGCTTCACATCGTCCAGCATGGAACGAATGTGATGACCCACCAGCTCCAACTCATGTGCAATGCTACCATCCTTGATCTTATCCGCGTCCACGGACTCCAGCTTCTTACGGAAATCCGGGTCGCTCTCAAGGATCTGAACCACTTCCTGGAGGTAGCGGTTGTACTCCAGGCCTAATTCGACGTCAGAGACGTTCACATTGGGTACAGGATGTTCACTGGGTACATCCAGTATCGATGAGGCCCATTACTTCCCTCCCATTGATAGTGAGCCTCCTTAATGGTAGTGATGCGCTTGCTCCTCGGGACGGGAGGGTGCTCGCGCTGACACACTCCCCTCTTCGTTTCCCTGTTCCTGGCAAAAGCGAGCTATATGTCCCTCCTTCCCGCACTTGAAACACGTCCAGGGCCTGGGCGGCCTCACCTCTCTTCTCCTCTGATGTCGTTGACGAGGTTCGATCCCCCTTATCAACGACATCTTAAGGCCGTGATAGCTTGTAGTTCTTTATTCTCTAGTGTCTTGATTTCCACTAACTGTATTTCTCATAAGGATTTAACATTACACTTTTTTATAATTAACTCTCATTTACCATTTTACAACTTATTAATTCAATAAATCCTCACAGTTTAAAATTCAATAATAATAATATGTGAGAAGAAAAATCATTATTCATATTTCATTTCTATGTTTCGTGTACCATATCTCTTGGGATTCAAGAAAGCACTTCCATTTCATGAGAGGGATGTGGAGGTTGATTTTTTTTTGTTTTTTCCCTTCATTGATTTGTCCGCCATTTTCAAAGGACATTGTTGACTGGTTTTTTATTGTAAATAATTTTATATTTTGATGTTTTGTTATCTCTATACATTGTAAGATTTAGATATTTGAAGTGTATTCCTCAAAATGAGCTGAATGCTAAGTGATTCCTGGGAATATTACGATTTTAGTATACACTTTATCATTGTCACGTCTTCAACAGTATCACTACCGAGTCCAGTGTCCTGTTTTTTATTTATACCTCCGCCGAAGGAGGTATTGTTTCACTGGCGTTTGTTGGTTTGTTGGTTTGTAGTTTGTTGTGTTTGTTGGTTTGTCAGCAATAACTCAAAAAGTAATGAACGGATTTGGATGAATTTTTGGAGTTGTTGGAAGTGCCAAAAGGAAGAAGTGATTAAATTTTGCATCTATGAGTGCAGAATTAAGGCGCAAATGAGCTAAATACTACTAAATTTCCAAGTTAGCCAACTCTGCCAATAGATGTCGCTGTGCTGTGAAATTGGGTGCCGGGAGCGTGTTCCTCTCGAAATTTCCGTCTAGGGGAACCCTCCCCCGTCTCTCTACGCTCCCCAGTCGTGAAAAATCCGCCTCGGAAGGCTCATGACGGCGGAGGTTTGCACTCTCTGAGTGTATATATGCCTCTAGTTATTTATATTTTTAAATTTATTAAGATTTTCTTTTCTTCTTTAATGCATCTTTTTCTTTGTGACTAAATATTTATAATAATGAAGTATATTGAATCAAACACCATGTTCTTATTTTTGATTATACCATACATATAACGTTTGAAGGAACCCGAAATATTTAATTATATTCTTATATCATTCTTTGTAAGGAATGTCTTACGAACAAAAAAACAGTAAAATAAGATAGAGCGTTCTCGGAGGTTGCTTTCATTCTACGTATGCAATTTTAAAGACGACCAAAGGACTTATTCATCGGTTTATAGAGTGTAATTTTGGAACTTCATAAATTGTATACTTATATAAAAAATTATCCCCATATATCTCTCTATATTAAGTGGCTTATAACAATCTTGTCATTAAGGAACTCTTCAAGTCAAGCTGTTGAATATCTAGTTAAGTATATAGGTCGGTGCATTAAAAGTCCCAGAGAGTTTCACTACCAGCTGATACTGGATTAAGTTCTGTGTGGTGGGGTTCACCCATAGAGATATAAAGATATAGAGAGCTTATTGGATTCGTCAGAAAAATACGTCATTGTGTCAAGAATACAGCTGAACGATGTTTTTCTGCTATGGAAGGAAGAGAAATGCATCTTTGTGCACAAAATACAGCTGAACGATGTTTTTATTTTATAAGCTTATTAGCTGAGTGTAAGATGTATTTTATATTTAGGCGATTCGAAGCCCATTAATGCCTGATACATATTCTTTGGTTGTATACCAGTGAAGCAAGGAAAATCATAGGATCTATGCTTTTTTGAAAGTTATCCCTCCTTCACAATGATAAACATTTTATAAAACAAACACTTAAGTGGAAGTACTCAATTGCAACCATTTTTTGCCTATTTGGTTCGACGGAATTTCAGTATCCGTCTGCATTTGAATAAGCATAAAAACATCAAATGTAAGCTCTTTTTAATAAAGTAGACCTAAGTTCTCAGAAAGTCGAAACTGCACCCTTAATTTTGAGAGTCGAGCACGCTCCCGCTGAGCTAACGACCAGCCTTTCAAAATTGGAATGATTTAGGTTTAGTTTAAAAAATTCTTAATAGTTGTTTCGGTGAATATGTGTTAAATTAATAGCCACTGCCTGATACAGTATGATATTTTATTGTATGGGTTCTACCCCAGAGCAAAAATGTTACATTATGTTCTTTTTGCCAATTTGCTTTGGTTTTTTTGTATTTATTTTATTTACATAATAAACAAATATGAAAAAAGTGATTAGCAAAAATACTACATAAATTTATCATACAAATAATGAACTTTATTTGATTAGCATCTTAGGAGGATTTTCTTTCTCATTCATTCCTTTCATTCATTCGTTTCATTCCTTTATTATATAAGTATCCCTCAGATTTTACAAGTTAAAGACTAATTGAATCGTTTCCATGGGAAATGGATGCAGCCGTATATATGTATTAATTAACTTTGAAAAAGTATCTTTTCGTTGATAACTATGTTCTTTAAATCGATCGTAGGTAAGTCAAATCAGAGTTCATAGGGATTATATCCTCTAAACTCAAAATTACGTTTAATTATCTATGCTAACCTTGAAAAAGGGATAGGTTGTCCTATTTCTTTTATTATTATTCTCAAACCGAATCATGATATATATGAAAGCTTTTAAAGTTATTTGTAAGGTTGTTGTTTAAAATGGGTCACAAATAATTAAATAAAGCATGACGTTACACATGTTTTTCGCAATATCTCAGTAATATAAATTCAACATTGTTGTTAATATTTAGTTATTTATCATTCTACAATATAAAATGTTTTCCATGATTTTTTTTGCAGAATAGCAAGATTAAAGATTAAAACAGTCATTCAATTTTCTTCAAGTTTAAATCAGGAGTTATCACAAATTCATGCTTTAAAAAATAGACTATGCAGAATAGTAAATATTTTTCAATGTATACATATTTATAAGGAAATTATTGATGACGTAACGTTGTTGATATAAAACGACGTGTCATTTTCTCTCTCATCTACCTAAATAATTAATTCAGTAATTGGGCTAATTATATAAAGACAGTGATTCATTTTTGCTGTCATATCTAACGGTGTGAACAGAATAGAGCCTGACAGTTTCCCAAAGCCGGTCCAGACTACTCAAGACAAGGACGGTACTTGTTCCCCTCATGTAGACCATAAGGAGGCCATCTTTTCAGTTACTAAAGGCAAGACCCGTTGGTCTATCTTTAAATTAAAGTCGAGAAGTTTGTGCAGGATAAATGGCTGAAATAGCCATCTTTAAATGAAGATATCCCTCCTACGATATCACGCATCTGAGCTCAGAAATGGGATCAAGTTGAACTTATCATTGGATTAAGATTTCCAGTTTAAATAATTGAAATATTCAGAAACCTGGAACTACCGTTTCATTATAAGCAACAGGAAACAAATATAATTTTCTCTATCGACATAATAGGCCTAAAGAAGGCTATTCTTGCAACGCTTCACGAGCATTTAAACTGCAAGCCCTACTATTCTTGGGACAGGCATCATAAGAGGAATTGACCAAGACCCTGAAACCTTTCATGGACGAAGCTCGCGGAAAGAGATTTGTCAGATCCGAAAAAATAACAACTTGCTTAATAAACATCCGGCTTTTATAAATTTAAGCACCCAGCCAGGATCATGCAATCTTCTAATTGAAGTTAACGGAATTGTGTCTAAAATTTCAATCCTCTTATTCGTACAAGGAAGCATTGTAAAACTAGATATTTGAAGGAGCCCGTCGTCAATGTTCAAACTATTTCCTCTTTTTGACACAGTCTGTCAAAATGAAAAAAGTACCCCTTATAGAATACTGCGAAAACTCTCTATGGCTCGCCTCCTGTATTGAGAAGGTCAAATGAACCTAAAATAGACTCCTCAAATTTAATTGTTGAATTTAATACAAAAAACCAACAAATAAAATTCCATCAGGAGGGAGTGTCAGGAAAGCCTTCTTATGGTTCTGTGATGGCACTGGGAAGTAGTGGTCATCTAGGAAGGAAGATATTTCGGAAAATACAATGAAAAACTGCAATAGTAAAAGAGCTAGGCGACATTCATCTTTTATTTATTTTCTAAAATAAAATGTCTTAATTTCATTTTTAACAGGAGATACAAAGTAAAAAGGGCAGTAGACTTGTTATAAAAATAATACATAAATAAACTTATATTGCAAACACGAGTGAAATATGTGATCTCTGTTTGGAAGAACCACAGACTGCTCATCATTAATCTACAAATGCCCCGTTTTGTCCTACGAAAGGCACCTAGTTTTCGCAAGAGGAGGATGAGGAAACAAAAATAATCAAGTTTTTAAAATGTACAAAGATGAAAATGTTATAATGAAAATTTTTAATATATAAATATGATTACTTTACTTTTACTGTAGTAACACAGATACCCCAATGTGTGGTTGTGTTCTTTACTTTAGTTTATGTATATCTGTATATGTTTGTCTATTGTAAACAGTAATAAATTTCTAACTAACTAAAACATTATATTGCGACATTAATCTTCTGATGAGCCCATACAATCGTCTCTTTTGAAGGAAGCGGAGATTTTAAGAGATGATCCGTCTCCGACTCCAGCAGTTGGTGGAAAATGTTCAATAAAATTAAATTCAACAACTCAATCCCAAATCTATGATCCTCTAGGAGCATTTAAAAAAATGCATTAAACATTATAATGTCGACCTCACAGAGGGATAGCTTACTTCCACAAAATGGGAGTAACAAAGTAGTAAGAGAGCAAGAAAGATTCCTAATCTCAAAACACCGTGATGCTGTCGATTATTTCCTCCAATGTAAACTCAATGGCCAACCCAAGTTGTGCAAAGAAGATTTTTTAGTACCTAAAATTTCTACAACTTCCAGAAATAATAATTCTAGTGGACACTCGTGTAAAAGATTTTAACTTAATATCTCTTCTAATTCCAAAGGCGGGGCGGAAGCTCGTGCTTATAATAGAAGTGTGTAGTCCCGTTGTTGTGAAAACAGATAAACAAGGAAATTATGTTATTGTTGATCTCACGCTACATGAAAATCGCTACATAATATTTGCTATTTATGGGCCCAACAAAGATACAAAACTTATTTTCAAACGTGGTCTACATCTTTTGATCAAAACAATATTATAGCAGGAGACCTTAACATAACACTTAACGTAAAAACAGATGCCATTGATTGTAAAGGTTCAAATAATAAACGAAATCTAGACAACCTAAAATACGTTATGCTACGGCTCTTACTAGAAGACGTTGCCACACAAGAAAAAAGCCAACCGCCTTCAATGAAATTCCATGGAAATACTAAATTTGGCTAATAATTTGGTGGAATTTACCATACTTTGGGGCCCTTTAGCTTATTAAAGTTGTTGAAAAAATTGGCGGAGTCCTGGAAATTACTTATGGTCCATATTATTCCTTTGCTGGGGCCAAATAAACCAGTAAATTTTAGTCCTAAAATCAATAATTCTGATATTCTTTTAAAAGTCGTATACGACAGATGACCAACTTAGGAGGTCGGAATCCATAGACAATACTTGGCTACTCATACGTGCAAGTGAAGCAAAACTCCCTTAAAAAGAGAAATACATGAGTCCTCCAACCCCTGCGGTTATTGACATGGAATTCATTTTAAATAAATAAATTAAAAGGAGTTTGGATGAAGTTCAAATGGCTAAATCCAAAGTCAACACCAACTTTATTAGTGAAAGCAAGTTCAAACGACTGGAGATAAATGATAATAAAGTTATCCAAGAGACATGGAGAACTATCTTCCGCAAGAAATATAAGAATTCAAAATCAAAATGGCTTAGATATAGATTAGCGATTAGTAAAAAGCTAAGCACCTTCACAGTGGTAAGAACTACTGACTGGAAAAGCATGCATACATCTGTTAATGTAAAAAGCAGTATGGTAACTTTCTAGACATGAATTGACTGATAAATATAGAAAAATACATATCTCTGGTGCTTTATTTGAAACATTGCAAGGACTGACGTTGTATGATTCTGTGCTCATTCCAAAATTCATTCCTCGCTGTCTGTTTCACACGGGGGGTCGAGAACCGGGCCCCCGTGGGCTCCGCCCAGACATGTTTCCGCTCCGCCGAATCCCAGTAGAACCAGGATTTGTCCTGTACTATCAGATGATACCCCAGAAAGTCTTCCCCGTGGTCCTGGAACAGCTTCAGGAGGTCCTGACAGACCTTCACTCGCTGCTTCTTGTTGGCTTCAGAGAGCTGGTGAGGGACGAGCACGTTGGGGAGGTTTCGGAGCCCTAGATCCTCCGTCAGAAGCCTGAAAACAGTTGTCGAGTGGTCATCCGGGGGTTATCCTCGTCCAGACGCTTCACACGGGCCACATTATCCTCTGTCCTCGTCTCTCGGGGACGTCCAGGACGGGTCTTCTTCTCCAGGGCAAAAACACCCTTATCAAACTCAGTGTGCCATCTCTGGAGGGTGGAGAGTCCAGGGCAGGAGTCAGGGAAGGTAGAGAGCAGGTCCCCGTGGATCTCGTAGACTGTCCTGGCAAGCTTGATCTGGATCAATAAGTAGGAGCGAAAGTCGGGTGTCTCCATTTTCAGCGCCGAGTAGAATGAATGATAGAAATGACGCGATTACTCACCTTATCAACTAACCTGAGTGGCGCCATACAGTCTGTTCCCATGCAAAAATATACGATAAGAACGCTCCCGTTGAAATTTTTGAGATAGCGTGTGAACTTTTCGAGATAGCTAGCCTACTTCATTATTTATGGAACAACCTAATATCCAGCCTTATTTAAGTGGTTCCTAACGGTTTTTTGTGCAATGTTTAGCTCCTGGGCAATCGAAACAGTGCTTACATGACGGTCGGACTCGACGATTTCCATTATGTTATATTTCGACAATTGGCCTTCCAGAGCGTGTTGCATCTTTAACATCAAAATTATCAGAACGGAATCGACGAAACCAAAATTGCATGTGATTGGCTGTTACAGTATCAGGACCATAAACACTATTCACATTTTCAGCCGCCTGGCTTGTGTTTTCGCCTTTATCGAAGAAAAACTGTAAAATATGGTGTATTTTCTCTTTGCTGATGTCCATCTTTGACGCGTGATCAAATAATACTGAATCAAGCAATCATAAAACTGACTGAAAAGTTTTTTTTTGTATGAAATCTTATCTTTCCAACGCCATCTAGTGTAACCCGATCGCACTTATACAACACGAGATACAGATTACTAAAGCCATCTTTTGGAAAAATAATGGATTTTTTTTACTACACCTTATATTTCGTTCAAATCAGAGTTTTTTTCCTTTTTTTTTAACGGTTATAATTTATTTTTTTCGGCTATCAAATATTATAAGACAGTGTAAAATCAGAGTTTTATTAAGTACATTGAATGTGCATTCACAGATAAAGTTTTTCTTGCATTTTTTCAGCATAAAACTTTTAACCATTTGCTTGACATATGTATAAAAACTACGTAATCTTGGAGAGTGCTTAAACTTCAGTCTCTTTTCTCCAGCATTACATTCTAGGATGAACTGTTTGCATATTATGCATCAAGGACGGTAGAAGAGATTCAAATTTTGAATTCATACTATTTGTCTTACAATATATATAGCAACATAACAAAATACTCTTGTAACCCCTTGGGATTACAGTACAAGTAAAGTTGAGAAAAGTGTATATTTTTGTTGTATTCCTTAACGAAAAAATATTAAATCAACATTTATGGTGCTCTCAACATTGAAAAAAATATAATATTATTCATGTCAGCCCTTGAGAACACAAAACTAATAAAGTTGACAAAAGCTCATATTTTTGTAGTATTTGTTAACAAAAAAAATGTAATTATTATTCTGCTAGTCAATTTGTTTAAAGCACGAATTTCTTACAACTCTTGACTTAAACCATAAGAAAATTCTAGTCAATGCTCTTCAAATACTCCAGAAAGCTATTGACAATGATCTTCAATTGATCAAAGAAGCCATTTAAAAAATATATATTTCAAACAAGCAGTTACGTATATATATACAGGGTGATCAAATCCGGCGTTTTTCTTCTCACAACTTAAAATACACATACAATCGTTAATTTCTGTTCAATTTTATTTATTTAGACATTAACATGCTCGTACCGATGTGTAGATTCTGCTTATTCAATCCATCCACCTTCTGCGTCGATGACGCAGATGATAAAATTCAACTGAAATGATCTCTCTCTGCGCAGATCGGATGACGTCATCCTTGTTAAAGGATGTCCTGAAAACCCGCCAGATTTGATCTTACCACCCTGTACATAAGCATTATATTTTCCAATTAATGCGTATTGAAAATCCACGGTATAATGGTGAATAAAATTCAATACATATCTAAATGAGCGGGAAAAATGGGTTGTTCATTTAAAAAGTTTGTTTGTTTAGCTCCTAGATCAGCCCCACTTCACCGGAACTTAATCCGGTATCAGCCGGTGGTAAACTGTCTAGGAGCTAACTAATTTATTTGTAAAAATATTAAATTTCGGCAGAAACATATATATTTTAAAAATGAACTCCTAAAGAGGCTTCTTCTTCTTCTCACTTTTCAGGATGATTTCCTCCATTTGTCTCCTTATCCGTGGGCATTCGTATATTAGGTGAATGGGAGTTTCATCTCCCTCTGCACAGAGCCGGCATGCCGAAGATTGGGTTTTGCCTATTTTGTGGAGATGTCTACAGAGGCTTACGTGCCCGCTAATCATCGCCACTATCCGGGAAACATTCAGCCTTGAGAAGTGGTATATATTTTTTTCTAAGATAGGGCTCCGCAATGAAGCATTTTGATTGCTGGCACGTAGTCATATGAGTCCAGTATGTCTTCCACCTGGAAATGGACACTCGCCTCAGGGCACTCCTTGCTTGACCAATTGATGTTGGTATAGTTACATACTTGCCCGTTTGGGCTCCTTCCTTTGCCAGGGCATCGGCGTATTCATTACCCGTGATATTATTATGCCCTTTCACCCATCCCACGGTAATTTTATTATGGGATGACTCCAGGGCCAGTTTACACTTTGAAATGTTCGCGTTAAGAATTCTTCCAGGTCTAGTATTTAAGCTCTCAACTGCAGAGAGCCAATCTGTTAGAATGAGAAGACTCTTGTTTTCAGTCTTTTCCAGAGGTAGACTTCCAACAAGGTCAGAAATATCCGTAACTTCAGCCTGAAACACACTATTTGTGTTATCGAGTCTGAGGGAACCATGGTTAATCACAGCATTACCATCTGCAATCAGCCACCCAGCTCCGGTCTGCCCATTTATTTTTGAGCCGTCGATATATCCAACCAGGTCGAAGTCCTCGATTGACCATTTATTTGCCAATGTAGATCTACGTTGATTGGTCCACACCAACGAGCCATCGCAAGGTGTTGGAATACCATTTGCTTGAAGAAAGTTATCCAAAGATCGGACATGTCCTTTTGATGACAAATCCGACCATACCAGTAATTTGTCCTTCCTCAGTCTAGTCAGACATGCATGCTCCATTATATACAGATGAAGTGGAACTAGACCACATAAGACTTCCATAGTAGCCGTTGGGGTGGACCGCATGGCACCTGTAATGGACATAAGACCAGGCCTTTGAAGTTTACGGAAATCTTTAATCATTGACTGATTCTTCTGGAGTCTAGATGCAAAAACAACGGATCCATAACTTACAACCGACCTCACATAAACCTCATATATCCATTTGGATTTCAACGGGCTTCGACCCCAATCAGTCCCAACGAAGGTTTTAAGAGCAAAAAGTGTCCTTTTTGCTTTAGAGATGACATGTTTTATGTGGTTGTTCCAGTTGAGTTTTTCATCAATTACACTATGCAAAAAAAAAATTGCCAACGGTCAAAACTTTATAAAATTGATTCTATGGAGTCCATGCATTGATAACTCGATATTTCGAACAATGGGCTTTTGTTTTTCTGGCCACAATTTAAATTTTAAAATTTTCATGTTTTAGGCCAATCGTACATACGGATCTATGATTTTCAGGGACAAAGCAGCAATTAGCATTAATGCATTGCCAATATAATTTCGAAGAAAGATCCAATAAATCTATTGGTAAAGTAATATTTCCAAAACTCTGATTATGTAATGAGATAATTGCATTATAGTCGTAAAAAATGGGACAAAACGGACAGTTTCACGTTATAATAGATATATCACTCATGGATAATTTTTTCAGCTGCAAAGTTATATTTACATACGTTCCAGGCTTCATAATAGCCATCGAAACAATTAGAACCATTAAAAACGACTTTATTATCGAATAATTGAGAAAAAATCATTAGGCACCTATGCTCCTCATATCTACGTTCATCGTTCTAAAGGTTTCGTGATTGTTAAAATTTTCTTCGTTCCGTAACAAAAGGATTAATATCAATATACATATATGTATATACATTTGCATGTATTCTAACTCAGTAAGTTACATGTCCTTAAAATTAAAACAATAAATTTTTATTAATGGGAAAATATAAATATTGTTTTAATTTTAAGGACATGTAACTTACTGAGGTAGAATACATGCAAATATATTGATATTAATCCTTTTTTTACGGAACGAAGAAAATTTACCATTGGCCTAAAACATGAAATTTTAAAATTTAAATTGTGGCCAGAAAAACAAATATCACGACTAAATAATCATATATCTGTAATCCCCATTCTCTAAATTACTAGATTCATTTGTTTTTTTTTTGCGTTGGAAAGACAAAAGTCATTTTTTTGTTGCATAGTGTTATTAAGCCGAGATATTTGAAGGTTCTTACTTTTCTATTTCGGACTTTCCAAGATAGAGGTGGACATTTGGTCCCTTTTTTCTCTTGGTAAAGATCATCAGCTTGGTTTTAGCTGTACTGAAGGTGATACTTCTCTTTTTAGACCATTCCAAAAGCCCATTAAGAGCATCTTGCATAAGACTGGCTAAGGTAGATCGATCGCTACCTCTAACACAAAGGGCCAGGTCATCAGCATATGCTACTTTGAAAGATCCACAGCTTCCTGAAAAGCAAGGTTCCACACCAAAGGGGAGAGGATACCTCCTTGTGGACATCCTCTGGCGGGTATTACAGAAACCTGCTCACCATCAAGGCTGGCAGTCACGGTTCTGCTTCTCCAAAGGTTTTCATACCACATTGCACTAAAAAAGTTATTATGAACGACTAAAAATAGTATAAAAAGAACAACAACGTAAAGTTAATTGTGAAATGTATTCCGAATGCTTCTTTTAAAAAAATGACTATTCGTTAAAGAAACTTCTTATGTTGTAGCGCTGTGGATGGAAGATACTTTATGCCGTTGATGACAGTGAACCAAGTAGGATCTTCCTCCTATGGAATCTTCAATTCAAAGGCCGTGTACCTCGCTGCTGCGACTAGTATAACTCATCTGAACTCAAGTGGTTTTATTGGTAAATATGACAAAAGTTTTTTGGCGGTCAGAGCCTTTGAATTGAGAATTGCGAACTCAATAGCTTTTGCTTCCAACGATGATCTTCTTTTTCTTCCGGACAGACCGAATAAAGTAATGGCTTGAATTATATTTTGAGGGCCACGAACGTTAATCTTTATAAAAGTTCTTAGAATAGATATTGCCTGACAACCGGTAAAAGCATACACTGTATCATTTTACACTTTACCCAGTCTTTGCAAGGTCGAAAGAATTTACTACACCATCCAGAATCTGAAGCGGAATATCATACCATATAATTTTTTAAGGAGTTTAAAATTCTAATACGCCAATTATGGGGGAGATTAAGCTCTCTAATATACTTTACATAATTTTGTGCTTCATTGTTTAAAAGTATTACATTCATTTTCATGTGCCAAGGCACCGGCGATAAAAAAATGAGAGATCTAAAGAGTGTAAAATAAAAACAACCATCCAAAAAAAACGAGTGTTTCCCTAAGTGGTGGATACTAAAAATGCCTCTCTTCGAAAATAGCAGAAGGGAAGAGGTTACGGAAAATGAAAGCTTTTTTATATTTTGTATAATGATATCTAATAAATCACTTTAAAAACTGGAGAGGACCTTCAAATTATTATCTGTGCTGCACTCTACTCTGAAGAAACGCAAAAGTATTAGTGTTGGTTAAGATTCTCCTCATCACAAGTCGATGAAAAAGTAGATTAGAAGTGGGAAGTCTTCTCCACTCCTGTTGAGGCTTAGCAGACATATCAAAGAAGCCATTTTTGACGTTAAAAAGAAGCTTGTTTCCCTGCCAATATAGGAAGCTGATGGAATAAATATATTCAGAAGCGGGTCGCCTCTTCTGCTGATCGCGGATAATATTACCACACAAGGAAACACATCATCGGTAAATTGCACATTCAACACCAGGGCATTGATAAGACAATACACCGCCAAAGAAACCTCTCTCTCTCTCTCTCTCTCTCTCTCTATATATATATATATATATTAGGTTGTTCCATAATTAATGAGGTAGGTTAGCTATCTCGAAAAGTTCACACGCTATCTCAAAAATTTCAACGGGAGCGTTCTTATCGCATATTTTTGCATGGTAACAGACTGTATGGCTCAGGTTAGTTTATAAGGTGAGTAATCGCGTCATTTCTATCATTCATTCTACTCGCCGCTGAAAATGGAGACACCCGACTTTCGCTCCTACTTATTGATCCAGATCAAGCATGCTAGGACAGTCTACGAGATCCACAGGGACCTGCTCTCTACCTTCCCTGACTCCTGCCCTGGCCTCTCCACCCTCCAGAGATGGCACACTGAGTTTGATAAGGGTGTTTTTGCCCTGGAGAAGAAGACCCGTCCTGGACGTCCCCGAGAGACGAGGACAGAGGATAATGTGGCCCGTGTGAAGCGCCTGGTCGAGGATAACCCCCGGATGACCACTCGACAAGTTGCTGCATAGGTGTCCCTACCATCTACAACTGTTTTCAGGCTTCTGACGGAGGATCTAGGGCTCCGAAACCTCCCCAGCTCTCTAAAGCCAACAAGACGCAGCGAGTGAAGTGCTGTCAGGACCTCCTGAAGCTGTTCCAGGACCACGGGAAGGACTTTCTGGGGTCTCATCTGTTAGTCTAGGACGAGTCCTAGCTCGGCGGAGCGGAGGCAAGTCTGGGTGGAGCCCAAAGGGGGCCCGGTTCTCGACCCCCCGTATGAAACAAACAGCGAGGAAGACTATGATTATGATGGGGTTCACCTGCAAGCCGAGGCGGGTATTGATCACTGCACTACCTGCCGGGACCACAGCCGACCGGAACACCATGATAGAGTACCTGAGGACGACTGGGAAGCGCTTTCTCAGCCTGAAAAAGGACAAGATCCGGCTGAAAGATTGTCTCCTCATGTGGGACAATGCACGTTCCCACACTGCCACCGATACCAGGGAGTACCTGACCCAGAGAGACGTGGAACCGGTGAAACAATTACCCTACTCACCCGACCTGAACCTTTGTGACAGGTTCTTGTTCCGGAAGTTGAAGCACCATCTCCGGGGGACGAGTTTGGGGGCCACGAGGAGGCTACGCTCGCCGTTCAGCGGTTGATGAGGAGGGCCAGTGAAGACCAGCTCTACGACCAACTCAGGAAGCTCTGGGGACACTGCCACGACGTCATTGCAGTCAGGGTATTATGTGTACTGATTGAGAAGTTTTTTGTTGGTCTGATGAAAATTTTGAGTTCTAATTGGTCGACCTCATTATTTCTGGAACAACCTAATATATATTTGCATATTTATAAATAAAAATAAATAATATATATATATATATATATTTATAAATATAAAAATACCTATTTATAAATATAAACATATATATATATATATATAGTTATAGTTATAAATACATATTTTTAAATACAATTTTGCATAAATATATATTTATAAATATAAATTTATGTCAGTTATTATTTGTCGTTTTGAGATTTTCAAATACAATCAAGAAGATATATGCAATAAAAATTTAGTCAAGTGCGATGATTAAAATACGATTGATGAATAATTAATATTTTAGGGGAGTTTTACCAAAAAAAAGAAGATACACAGTAAAAATGCCAAGTTGGCAAATAATATATATATTCAATCAAGCTATTGATACATAGATATATAAAAAGGATTCGAAAATGATCATTTTAAACATTATTATTTGTCTTATAAAAGAAAAAACACACTCAATTAATTTTATAACTCCCTTTAATATCCTTAAAATTATTTCATAAGAAGTTGTATAGATGACTATAGACAAGGGATTGAATTTAATTTCTTTAAACGCTGTTCTCCTTTTATTGTCAGCAAGGGAAGGTATTAGCGTATTACGACACATCGTACAGCTGGGGATAAGAAAATGGCCCATAGGAGATAGTGACACACAAACGAAGTCAACTTTTTTAATTGCAGCCATATTGAGTTTACAAATATATACCAAATGGATTATCAGGGGCCGAGTATTATAATTATATCAATTTGGGGCTTTACAATGAATCCTTATTAGTCAATAAATTTTGGCTTCAATCAATCATCTTTTAATTTTTTTATGCCTAATCTCTAGTTACTTGTACATAATTGTAATAAAAATAAACTCACTTATGAATCGATCGCATCTATTATTATTTTTGATTTTTTTCGGTTATAATTTTTTTTATTCGGCTATCAAATATTATAAGACAGTGTAAAATATTAACTACACTAAAATACAAGACAACTAATAAATAAATAAAAAATACTCTCGACAGTATTATCGATTTTTGATTACTATAAGTTTCATCCTTACACAACTAATGAAAAACGAATTTCACTTTTTATAACTCTCTTATTTATTCGAAAAAATAATATTATAGTAGTCATTTATCAATCGTCTAAGTAGAAAGCAGCTTTTGCCAAAAATTAATGTTGTCCAAAAGTCTTGTTGATAGTGTCTTTACTTACTGGAAAAACTCGTTATACTTTATGTGATGGCATACAGATTTACATAAATGATTTTTTTTGGTTCGGGAATAAAATACATAGAATGAGAAAAAGTTGTGACCCATTCAAAGTCCATTTCGATATAATCTAAAAGGTATTTTTGTTAATTAATTAAAAGGGCCAAAAAGAGCTCTATGCTCTCAATTAAATTGATGATCATAATAATTTTATTTGTCGGGGTTCACCTATCATAAGATAATATCTTCAATTGGAGCTTCCATTATAAGAGATTGACTTTGTCTTTATTTGTCCCTTCATATGAACCATATTTTTTAATCAACATACCTCAGATGAACAAATGTATTTGATAAAGCCTATTTGAAACCAACAGTAGGGTTAGCTTCCACTTAATGACATTTCTGATAATTGGATTCTAAGAATAAATAAGTTATATTATGTCGTTAGTTTTTGTTGTTGCTTAATTATAAGTGATTATAAAATGGCAGCTCAATTAAAAAAATTCAATGTGTTTCTTACCACGATATACAGGGTGGTAAGATCAAATCCGGCGGGTTTTCAGGACATCCTTTAACAAGGATGACGTCATCGGATCCGCGCAGCTGATTTTTTAGCAGACAGCCAACATATGAGAGATCATTTCAGTTGAATTTTTTCTTCGTCATGGCCGTATATGGAAATCTACAGCCTGTTATCTGGAACGAACAAGAACGCAGGTGTGCCGTTATCCAGATTCTTTGTATAAAGGGCAACACCATCAGCAACACCCAGGTCTCTGAGCTGCTCGGTATCGACAGAAGAAGGGTTGCTGAGCTCAGGCAGCAGTTGAAGGATACCAGGGACCCTCGTGCTGTCGTCGACAGGGCCTTCAGGCACTCCAGCAGCGCCTGCAAGGCCAGGACCCCCGACTTCATCAGGAGGGTGTCAGACATCTTCGAGCACGACCCCAGCAGGTCCATCAGGGATGTCGCCAAGGAGCTGAACGTTTAAACAGGACTCTGCCCCCTGCCATGTGTCCAAGAAGTATCTGGACTGGTTGGCAGCAAACACATACGACTTTGTCCCCAAGACCCACTGGCCCCCTAGCTCCCCCGATTTGAATCCAATGGACTATTTTTTCTGACTCTACCTTGAGCGACACACCAACCGACTGGCTCACAGCACCAAAGCCATAACGAAGCAGGCCAGGAAGTTGGACAGGGCCCTAGTGGCCAAGGCCTGCTCCTCCTTCCGCGCCAGTATCCAGCGCATCATCGATGCAGAAGGCGGATGGATTAAATAAGCAGAAATTACACATCTGTACGAGCATTTTAATGCCTAAATAAATAAAATTGAACAGAAATTTACAATTTTATGTGTATTTTAAGTTGAGAGAAGAAAACGCCGGATTTGATCTTACCACCCTGTTTATATATATATATATATATATATAGATAGATATGACAGAATTCAAAATATAAAATGTTGCAAACATAAATATAAGTACCACTTAAAAAAAGTTTTTAATGATAGTTTCATAAATGAATGATTTCTATATATATATATATATATAGAAAATCATTCATTTATGAAACTATCACTTAAAACTTTTTTAAGTTGTACTTATATTTATCTTGTAACATTTTATATTTTGAATCCTGTTATTATATATGCATGGAAATTGATGTTTCTGAGTCTTATTCTGTTCTGGAACTATAGAGGTACATTCTTGGAAGTCCATTTTTCCTCTATTGAAGTTTTATGATATAGTTAACTTATTATTATTTGTTATGTGGAAAGATGAATAAAAAAAGAAACCCAAACCTTCCAAACTTGTAATTAAGTCATTTATTTTCTCAGTATCTCATAAAAACAATCAATACCGAGAAAAATAAAGTGCAAATGCATTTTTTTTCATCAGCAAGGTTTTTATAATATATATATATGTATATATAAACATAAGGATTAAAATTATTTTCCTTATGGATACCTTCAAACAAAAACGTATATTTGAACTAATTTCTTAATAAAAATTCTTATGATAGATATAAACTAATTTTCTAACAGAAAATTTTTAAGATAAAATATCTAAAAACACTTTAAAAACTGAAATAATATAGGTATATGGATAAAATATTATTAGTTGCTTTTGAACTTCTTGAATTGTCAAATGATTATTTCCAGAGATTTTTTTTTTGTACCCAAAGTACAAACAACTTTATTTCATGGTAAAATGCCTACACAAAAAAAAAATATTTTAATCACAAATATAATTAACAAACACTTTTTTCTAATCAATGTTCATGTTCCTCAAAAAAATATTTATCAAGGGGTAAAATCTACAGGTAGGGGGACTTTAAGACTACGGCATTTATATAAAATTAATTGAACTTGTGCAGTTAAAAAATTGACTTCGTCTTGGTATGGGCCAATATAAAAGTAAACAAACTCTTTTGATCTTAGAACTAATCCGAAAAATTCATACAATTTTTTTCTTAAAATGCCTAATATTTCATCTACTACTGGACACAATAATAAAAAATGACTGTAAGTTTCAAGAGATTCCTTGCAAAAAAAACATTTTCTGTCCTCTTCTGTCTTACCAAAGATGCTTCCCAAGGAAAGAGTTTTGGTAACTATTCGGTATTTCAACCAGTATAGTGCTGAGTTAAGACTATAAGAATTAAGACCCTTAATTATTTTGCTTACTGTAGCTTTTAAATTAAAATCTTCTTTTCTTCTCTCAATCTGTCCCAGATACTGTAAAGCTTGTCAATTAGAGCGTTGCGTAAAAATTTGTTTCTTGTAAACGTTAAAACATTAAAAAAGTCATCCCTTGGTCCTATCGATCTTTTTTTTAAAGTTATTTCATGTAAAATCTTTCTTTTTTCTAAAAGCTCGCTCGGTGTAAAATCATTTTCTTTGTTAAAAACCTCCCCTAAAAAATATATTTTATCTTTAATGAACATTTCCGATATAAAAACTAGTCTATTATTGTCTTGTACTGGTTCTTGCCACTTCATTTCTGTGGCTATTTTCCTCACTAACTCATCATTTGATTCCCTGCATTCCCTCCAGAAAGGACTAATCTCGGCAGTCGTATCAAGAACTCGGGATGGGCCTTTGCCCCTAGCTTCTTCTAATATTTTTCCGTGTTTATTTTTGAACTTTTCCCTCAATATCCCGTTCCATACTGTTTCTTCTTCAAATATTCGCTTAAACCATTTAAACAGTAAAACTCTCCAAAAGATTCGGAAGGGCAACAGCCCTAACCCCCCATATTCCTTTGGACAATTCACCCGTCTCCAAGTGATTTTTTACTCTTTCCTTCAGTAAATAGAAAAGTTTCACACATTTCCTCCACTTTCTTACATATTGTATCAGACATAGGGTTTAAAATTAGTAAATGATTTATCTTTGATAAAATTAAAGAGTTCCAGATTAGAATTCTGGCCGCTATGTTTTTCTTGAGAATACCACCAAACCTCCTCACGCCATGACGTATCCTCGACACTATCTCCTCATAGTTTTCTTCAATATCAATTCCCCTCACACCCATATACGTACCCAGTATTTTCATTGATTTTGTCACCTGAATTCCTTTCACATCAAAAGTTACGTTAAAATTGGCCACTATACTTGATTTTTTAAAATTAATTTGGAGCCCTGAATCTTTCCCATAATCTTTTAAAACATTTATAGATTGATAAAATGAAGAACAAATTTCCTCCTCATTTCCTGTGAATATTAAATTCACATCGTCGGCAAATGCCTCTACTTTTAATTCGCCTACACCTGTTCCGACGCCCTTAATTTTGCAGTCATAATTCAAACGGAGCAATAAAGGATTTATGGCAATGATAAATAAAATAGGAGAAAGAGGATTTCCTTGCCTACAGCCTCTACTCACTTGGAACTTACAATTTGGTTTTTCATAAAAAGTAAAAAGATCGCATAAACTTGTACCAATCATTCTTATAAAATCTGCACCAAATCCGTGCGCTTTAAGACATTTTATTAACCATTGATGTGAGATGCAATCAAAAGCTTTCATAAAATCGATCCCAACTAACGCTGTTTTGAAGTTCTGGCTTTGTGCTTCTACAATTGAGTCGCTAATGTTCCTACATACGTCCTCCATAACCCTCCCCGGAATAAAACCTTTCTGTGATTTGTGAAGTAAAAGTGGAATAAAACCCTTGAATCTTTCTGCCAAGATGCCACAATAAATCTTATATGAAGAGTTAAGCAATGTCAGAGGTCTACAATTTTCAATAAATCTACTATCTTTTCCTCTTTTAGGGATCAAAACCAGTTTTCCAATTGAGATGTGTTCTTCAAAATAGCCGTACAAATGAGCCTCGTTGTATACTTTCTCAAGAAGAGGTGCCAAGAGAGCAGAATATTTTTTATAAAATTCCATCGGAAAACCGTCTGGACCTGGTGCTTTATCTTTTTTGTTGTATTTTTCAATGTAGGAGAGAATTTCCCCTTGATCTATACAACGTTCCAAACGATGTCTGTCATCATCATTAAGTTTTTTAATATAATCCGTATCGTTTTCTAGTATTTTACTAGCAAAGTCTGCTGTATTGTACAAACACTTAATACATTTATTTTCCGAACAGCTCATGCAATCTCTGCATACAAAGAGTTCTTTATAGTATTCTGCCACCTGACTTCTAATTTTCTTGGGGTCTACTTCCACCTTACCATCTTTGCCAACTAGTTCCGTCACCCCTTTCTTCTCCATCGAATTACTGTTCATTTTCTTTATCCTTTCAAAGATTACATGTTCTTTAGGAATTGATTTAAAACCTTTTCTTATCAAGTACCCACCTACAAAAGAGTCACGTACTTGATCTAACTTAGCATTTTCTGCAAGTTCTCCATTTTCCATCTCCTTCATCCTTTCCAACTCCCGTAATTTTGTTTTTCTCTCCTGACTTCTCTCTACTCCCAACTTTATAAACTCTCTTCGAGAACAGTCCAAAATTAATTTGAGCGCGAAGGATGGCGACTTTATTTTCAATTCTCTCAACTTGACCGAAGTATCCACAATTATGCTACTAATTTTTTCCTCTGTAGCCCTGTCACTCAAAAGTGATGTATTTAAGTGCCATTGTTGCTTGGAATGCTTTATTGCCGGTTGCAATATCAACATGATCGGGTTATGATCTGATGTTTTAGTATTTAGAAGCTTATATTCTGTTATATTTGGAATTATATTATGGGAAACAAAAAAATAATCCAGTCTAGATCTCTTTACAACCCTTTCCCCTTCCTTAATACTAAAGGTATGTTCTGGACAGGTGTTAAAAGTAAGAGCAGCATCAGACAATTGATTATTGAGAAGAAGACTCTCAAGTTCAAATCTTGCTTTTTTATTATTTTCTCCCCCTTATAATTAAAAGTATCTCTCCTTTGATCCATTGCAATATTAAAATCGCCGAGTAAAATGCAATATTCACCTGCTAAAGTAAATTTTGACAAAAATTTCGATTCAATTGAATTAAAAAAGAGGGGTCATCCCTGTTAGGACCATAAATTGATAAAATATTTATAAGAATTCCCCGCCAGACCACCTTCAATACCGAATAGTTACCCCCCTCATCCTGAGCAATGCATCTTGGTTTTAATTCATTTTTTACAAATACTAGAATTCTCCTGGAAGGATGTTTTGCTGACTTGTTTACGGCGGGAACCAAAAAAACTTCGTACTTAAGCGGAATATTTAAATTTGAATTGATTTTCCTGAGTCGTGTGTCACAGAGAGATAAAATATCCGGATTAAACGTTAAAAGATGTTTAAATACATTTTCTCTTTTATCGTTATCAAGCACAGAATTGACATTTGCTGATATAAGTTTTAAAGTCATTTTTTACAAATAAAATAGTGGGGAAAATGAAATGAGCCGTGGGGTGGATACTTAAAATTGATAATTTGTGTGGGGTTCAATAGGGGTGTACGGGGCATTACAGATAAACTTACATTTAGACTTTCAAAGATACCTTCAAATGATTATTTCCAGAGATTTTGTGTTCAGGGGAGAAGTAGAAAGGAAATATTTGATGACTTCCGAAGCATGATTCAAGGCCGAGCTTTGTATCATTGAGATCCTCAAGGGAAATGGTTTCCCCTCCCATCAGCTTCTTCGCTATGTAGGCCTTTCAATTAAGTAGCGACGCCCTGACATCGTTTCCCAGTGTTGAAACTGCCAAAAAAACAGTGCCCTTCATATTTTCTTCATTGTTTAACATTACATTTATAACTATCGTATGATGGTATTTGATATTTAGAAAGGATGTTATCTCTAGAAATGGACCTACCAATTGGCTGCCCGGTTCGTACCTTTTAACAACTCTACACTTTTTTCTTTAGGACTACGTGAAACCACCTTCTAAATCGATAATTCGTCCACGTTAAAAGAGCTCAAAATAAATATTCAACATTAATTTTTTTTATTTTTAAATCGACTTTATTTATATTTTGTGTAATTAAATATAAAATATATATATATATAAACATTTTAATTTAAATTATACACAAACAAAGTCATCACACATTAATCGTCAACAAAGAATACATACAAAACAATGAGACAAAGTAAAGGAACAAAAGTCAACATAACTTAAAATCAGAATCTTTTGTAAAAACGTAAAAGTCGCTTCAGGTCGATCTTTGCATTCTCGGCGCAGGAAGAGAAGAATTTAACCAGGTCACCCGCGAAATTCCAACGTCCTGCCCAATTCCCTGGAATCTTGATGCCGAGGGCAGAATAGCGAGCCGCCCCTGATATCATAATCACTCTCAGGTCATTTTCTCTGACCAAATCTCCAGAGGCTAAGCGCTCCGCCAGTAGGCTTTTACAGCTTGAGGGAGCAAATTCCATAGCCCTCGTCTTGATAGGAGCCTTGCGAATATTCGTGGTGAGACCGAAGAGAATTAACAGAGCAATATGTTTGTCTTCGATGTGTTTAATATTTAATCTTATAAAATCCCTCAAAATCTTGAGTAAAGGACATCCATAAAAAGCATGGATGATTGAGTTGTAAAAGTTGCCACAATCCTTACAAGGAGTGAAAAAGAACACGTTTACAGTGTAAATTTGGAACTGAGCTGTAAAGCGCTTTCCAGAAACAACTCTTTGAATGGAGGACAATATTCTACTCTTCCAGCGATTTGGTAAGTTTAGAGCTTTTAAATAGTGAACCGCAATTTTATCAGCTTCTTCTCTTGCGTTCGACTCAAAACTCATCCTCACGTGTCATGGAACAGGGGCAAGATGATAGGCGGCGGCTCTTTTTAGCTGAAAGAGGAACTCTCCACAGTTAAAGAGTGATTTTTCTGAGAGATCATGAAGAGATATCACGTTTGAGGAAATGGCCAATCTTTCTAGTTGTTGTGGAGAGTCTAAATTTGTAAAAAAATTGTTTGTGACTATTAGATCGAATGATATCAATCATGGATGATTGACAAAAACTTGGTTTTCCTTTCCACAGAATCTTTGAATCGTAGCGAAGACGGGTGAAAATTGTCCTAGAATGTCATTAGAGTAGTCCGTGCCTAGAAACAGCACATTGTAAGCCCAGCTCGAAGAAATATAAGCCCTCCACTCCAGATCGGGGTTCTTTGTCAAGTCAATTAAGACTTTTTGATAAATTTTGGGGATTATTTTTGCGAGAAATGACAAACCTCAACCAAGCTGTGCCCTGGGACGTTGTAGAGAAGGTAAGTATTTCCTATAGAACAGTTTTTCCAGCCATACATTTTCTCTCTGATAGCTTTTTCAGCGAGCCAAGGAACGGCGGAAGCTTTGTAAAGTATTCTGGGTACAATTAAGTAGTTGTAAATTTCTACTCTTTTTTGTAAATTGAATTTCCTCCATCTGGGAATATTGCAGTTCATAAAGTTAGATATACTTGTCCAGTTGGAATCCAAGGGGCCATTCCTCCCACAAGAGATGCCCAAGATTTCAACGCTCTCCTTGATGTTCAAGTCGGAAATATTTACGTTAGAATCCGGGAATAATTTTCCAAGAGGTAACACAACCGTCTTCTTACTATTGACAAGTAGTCCCGACCTTTTCCCAAAAGATCCAAGAAAGTTAAGAATTACTTGAAATCGTTTGATGAGCTGGACTTCAGACTTGCTCTCTATGTATATGGTTATGTCATCTGCATACATGTCTAAAATGAGTTTTGACGACCCTAAGCAAACTCCAAATCCACCATATTTTTTGACAATGCTGTTACTAAGCTCCCACAGCCCCGCCGCAAACAGAAGTGGAGCAGAGGGGCATCCCTGGCGACAACTTCTCTTTTGAAATCGATGCTGTCCCTCTCTAAATTGCTCATGGTAATAGTAGAAGTGCCATTTACTAGAAGAGCTCTAATTGGGTTAAAGTACCTTTTTGGTAAAAGTCTTTCCATTGCTCGCAAAATGTGTCCATGCTGAATAGTGTCGAATGCTTTAGAGAAGTTTACGGCAAAAATAGCCCCGTAGGTTCCTCTTGCATTGACAGCTTCGATGACGCATTGAATATTTCTCGAAATATCGGAAATCTTCCTGCCCTTTAGAAATCCCTTTTGATGAAAGCCGAGCTTTACATTTAAAAGGGGCTCTATTTCACGAGCAATGACGCCCAATAAAACTCTATAACTTTCATTAAGGATTGTTATAGGCCTCCAAATATTGACGTCCGTGAGAGAGCCTTTTTTGGGGATTAACACAATCCTCCCCTTTGTTAAACGTTTTGGGAGACTTCCATGCATTTCCAAACCCCTTCCTAATTGAAGAAGGTATGGTGAGACTTCCTTGATGCAGTGGGTAAAAACTTTACCTCCAATTCCATCCGGACCCGAAGCCTTGTCGTCATTGTAAAATTTCTTAATATGTTGAGAGATAATTTCCTCCGTAAAAATTGATGGGACTCTTTTTTAGGACGAGGAAAATGTCTTCTTTCAACTCCAAGTATGCTTTGGAATCGTCTATGAAAACATTTTAAAATCTCCATTTTATCAGTAATTCACGTCCATTCTCTAAAATTTTGTTTACCATAGAAGCGGGTTGACGATTATTGAGAAGAAACGGCTTAATTTTTTTGTTGCAATTGATCTCAGCATCTCTTTTCTCTAGCATTTCCATCTCTCTAACTTCGGAGAATTGAAGATACAATAACGTGTCGTTGGTAATTGTACGGGAAAACAGAGAGCCATCGTTTAGAATGCTGTCAAGTTCCTTACGGAAAGAAGTTATCTTTTTTTTTGGTTTTCTGTATAGTCTTAATTGTTGTGGATTTGACGACATTCATAAAAATAATGGTCTGTTTTTTTTGGCCCGGCCTTGGAGTTGAAATTTTTTTAAAGGTTGACTTGAAGGTTATTTATAAAAGAGGTGTTTTCAAAAATCCATTTGGGGGTTTTAAAAGGCATTTTGCGCTTAAAATAGTGTAAGTCAATTTATAAAATTTTATGGTCAGAGCCAGGTTGAGAGCGGTATTGGGCATTTCTTACTTGAGGCATTATAGACGGAGAAGCAAGTGCTGGATCGATCCGTGAAAATCTCTTTCCAGATCTCCAAGAAATATTGTCCTCAGGGTTGAGGGCTCGAGTGACATCTATTAGCTCCAGATCCACTAAAACTTTTAAAAGAGCGGTTTTATTGGGATAAAATTTCTCCGAATTATAAATATCGACGTTGAGATCCCCATAACTCGGTGCGGAAACAAGTCACCTTTACAGGAGTTCACCATAGCTCGGAAAAACCCAGGGCACTTAGTGTTTGGACCATATGCGTTGATGAAATAAAAGCCTCTAAATTGTTGCTCTTTCACACCATTTAGGCATACAAGTAGTCACAAAATCGAGTTTATCGATTAGACTTAAATATTTTTAATGTATTATAATGGGCAATATAGAAATCGTCGATATCTCAATCCGTTTTCATTTTATTTTTTATTTCAAATGTGAGCACTTTCTTTAAGTGAGTGGAATCAAAGAGTAGTACTGAGACGTTCTTTAAAGGATTTGACAACATCTGCAATAATTCTCAACGCAGGAGTAATTTTTTTAACAAAAAAAAAATATTGCTTAAAATATTAATTAGCATTTAAATTAATATATTTTTGCTATTATATTCAAATAGGCCCTTTAGAAAGGACATTTGTTGGACATATTTATTTCAAAAGTATACTCTTCATAAATATAGAATAAAAATAAAATGTTTGAAATCTATGTTAATAATCAATATCAATAGTTAAAAATAATTAAAAAACGATTTGTGAAGAATAATCTTTGCATTTTTGCAATTTTATTTTGGTCTTGTTATATTTGATTCCCTAAATACTATATATCACACACTCAACCTTATTAAATTACTAATAATTTTCATAATAACACTATTTCAATACATAAATGAAGCTACCTTTCTCAACGCTACTTCAAATTTCTTTATCTATCATCACTTTCAGCAAATTCCCTTAGAAGAAGAAAAGAAAAATCGAGGCTTCAATTATTTGTTTGTTTTTCTTAATATCCCACCCCAAAAACACCTTCCACCCTCCCAAGGAAAAAACATGATAATACATCATCGCTATTATTTCATTATTTTATATTATTATTATAATATATATATATATACATACTTATTTGCATAATTAATGACGAAAAACTGCCCACAACTACTTATATTATCATTATAATTGTTTAATACATAATTGCATTTATCTAATTTTAATGAATACTGTTAGCGTCCTCCCCATCATCATCCCCTGTCAAAATAGCGCTCGGCGTCGACCTCTTTACTATCTATTGTATTCATTCAATATTTTTATTTTGGAGGTCATTAGCATTATTATTATTATTCTTTGTTCCTTTGCATGAAATAATTAATTATATAAACAAAACACTCACAAAAAAAAACAGCTAATTCTTGGGGAATTTATTTGATATATTTTTGCGTTTATACTCTGCATGTTATATTTATTATTTCCTAATGATTGACTGGAGCTATTTTTCTAAATTCCAAACTTACAAAAGAGAAAAAAATCTGCACAAACATAATCAAAGACATATTCATCATGGATAACCAACAAAAAGCGTTAGCACAAAATCATTTTGTGAAAGCATATGTTGAAATGAGTTTATCCTTCACTCTAAAAAAAAAAAAAAATGAGCGTTAGTGATGATACCTTCAATGACGTCAACACATTTGTAAAAAAAGCTTTGTGGTGGTATTTAACGTTGCAAATATATTAATAATATATTATATCTCAATATATATTTGCTTCAAAATTAAACTAATTTATTAAGGTTCTTTGTTACTTATTTTATAGTTACTTATTACTTATTTTATAGATTGTAATATATGTATGGGTAAATGAAAAAAAAAAAGGAGGTTTAGATGTGAAATTTAATTAGATCATATACATTAAAGAAGTTAGTTAAATATTTGTAATAAAATAATGATCTACTGAGACTGAGCATAATTAAAGTGAAGATAGATATTTCAACTTTGTAGCTTGTGTGACTACGATAAGGTATTTATATGTTTTTCTTTGCAGCTTAATATGGATTTGAATCGCTATGTGCTTGTTGAAATTGCATACAAGAATATTATAATTATGTAAAAATAAATCCTCTTCATATGAAAGGTGAAAGCCATAGACGTCAAGAAATAATATCCTTCACACCACAAATTTAGTATCAAGACCTATAAGTAGACGTAATAGATCCGTTTATATAAATCAAATAACGAAAAAAAGAAAGAAAACTTGACGCTTGAGAGGTTATGCAACGAGTCATCAACATCGTAAAAAATGAAAATAAAGAAACATAAAAATTCGAGAGGCCCTTTTCATGTATGTGTACATGAAACAATGAATAGTTTATAGGATCAATGTATATAAGAAAAAAAAAGCTCTGCCAATATTTATACTATTCATATGCCCCGTGTATTTAAAGTATACAAGCAAGTCTATAGTATTTTATAACAGCAACTTCTTCTATAGTTTGAAAATAAAGTCTCTAAATTGATATTAACATCATCAAGCTATTTATACTGATATAAGTTAGAGCAGTTAGGAGCTAAATAGTTGTAGCAGGTGTTTCTTTTTTATTATTACATTCGCAAAACAAACGTATCATGTGTAAATAGTACTAAAGATCAGAAGAGAGTTTTGTGCACACAATCCACAAAACTACATTTTGATTGTCTTAGTTGACGGAGACATTATTATTATTATTATTATTTACAACAAAGTATTGAACTTTATAGCGAGAAAGATGATATAGTTTCTTTGTAAGGATATATATATATATAATATTCCAAATTTTGCAAATTTTCCAAAATAAATATTTGCATTTATATTTTAATAGCATTTTGTAGGGCAAGTTATATTTCCTTAATATTTAAGAATATTTATAAAAAGAAAACAGGTAAAAATCATTTATGTTCATTTTTAATGAAAAGCCTCACAAGTGATTAGTGTTGTGTCGGTCCCAATTTGCATAGCACCGGTCCTATCGGCCCTTAGGACAATTGGTCTTTGATATTGTCTTTTGTCAGTCCTTTAATTTTCCATAAAATGTTGTAAGAGTATTTATTTAATACGTTCTAACTTCTATTATATATATATATTCTATTATAACTTGTTGTTAATTCAATAGCAACAAAAGGGTTTAATAATACTTATATTCGACAATTTGGGAACATTTTTTCTAAAAATATAGGACATTTTAAGTATACGATCGTCTGTCATTACTCATTAAAGTTTTATTAAAAATAATTCAATTACAACCCTTTCGTTTTTTACCGCTATAGGCTAATAGTTAGGTATTGCCATCAAACAGCGACAATTTCATTTAGTAATAAGAATCAATATTTAATACTTATTAATAACATAAGTAAAATATGTTATATTTGTCATCAGCTCATTGAAAATGTCACTTTCCTCATATAATAAGGATTTTTCCTTTTCATATTATTAATAAATGTTGACAACATGACTTGGGGTATGACGTCATAAAGAAGCACTTTTACCTTTTTAACAACAAGGGAACATTATCCTAGAAAAGAAGACACTAAAAAGAATACTATATTTTCCGAGTGAGGCATCTACCCGAAGAGCAAGCAGACAGGGATCGTTTTATGTTGAAATAAAGCTTTGCTGTTCATTTGAATTCTTAATTCTTCGTTGTGTTGTTGTTATTTGGCTCTCATAAGCATAATCATAATCCCCTGCATTGAATGCATTTGGTTACAAGACAATTGTAAAAAAAATCTCTATTTTGTCCTTAGTTTGAAGATTCATTGAAGATATATATATATTGTTTGTTTAGCTCCTAGAATAGACCCACCTCACCGGAACCTATCCGGTATCAGCCGGTAGTGACCTATCTAGTAGCTATTGTCTTTATTAATAAAAATATCATTAAAGTGCATAAACATTTAAATGTTCTAAAAATATATTCCTCCAGACACAACCTTCTTTCACCGATATTTCCCTCGAGTTGTCTTATCTCTGTCGTGTAGAAGGACAATTGTATATGAGGTGATATGGAGTTTCCTCGTCGTCGTTACAGAGCCGGCAAGTTGGGCTCTCAACCTTCCCCATCTTAAAGAGATGTCGATTTAGATGAATGTGACCGCTCACCATTCCAACAATGACAGAAATTTGGTTTTTCTTGAAACTGAAGATCTTCTTCCCAACATAGGGCTCAGTGATGAACTGTTTTGTTTGACGACAGCACTTCATACTTTGCCAAGCAATTCGCCATTCTTTCAAAGATTCTTAAGATATATATATATATATATGTGTGTGTGTGTGACACATACTCAAACAGTGAAGTCGCTGTGAATGAAGGCCTATAATTTAGTACACAAGTGTTTGCACACTTATTTACATATGAGTCAAGGCCAAACAGTTATATCAAGAAGATTTTTGTAGTCATCTCATGGTAGACTATCCAAAACAACAACAGTTGTTTTCTTCTGGAATCAAGATCATGGACTTTATTTTAATAAAAAACTTATTCATTTTGTAGTCTTTGAAAATAGGGTGTACACCTGCTTTTTCATCACGTTTGCATAACAAAATAAAAATGCTCTAAGGGCTTGTGACTTTGATTAGGGCCCATTGTTGATTTTATTTCACTGAGAAAAGCTCAGATCAGATATACATATCTTCTTCTACATCGTACATTTTTTTCAATATCCTACATTTTTACTGTAATATAAATACACAAACATACATATATGGTAGCCTCCCAAGGAATTTCATTAAGACTCAAAAGCTTTCAGTAAAAAAAAAATATGATGTCTGTATATTAAGAGAAATTTCATAAGGAATGCCAATCATAGCACATCAATATTTTTAATATGCATACAAAAAGAGTTCCATGAATACTTTCAAGATCCCAATCTTATGACTAAGAGTAAAGAGAATTGCTAAAGTCAATGGGTTATTTGAATACATTATCCACTCTAATAAAAAAAATCCATAAGCTCTATTAAGAAGAAAATCTACTCGACTTGAATAGTAGACGTAAATGAAAGTAAAATGGCTGCTCTACAGTGTAAAAAAAATAATTTTTACTAGTGATGGTGTCAATGGGTACTTTGTTGTCAACATTTTATATTATTTAAGAATTGATAATCGGACCTTTACTGCTCAAGTCATAAAAACCCATTCCTTTCTTCTCTTCACTGTTTCCTCCACTGCAATATTTTACGTCATAGCTTTTTTTCTTCTAAAAAAAAACAACTAAAATCTTTTAATCGTTAAATGTTTTTCTGTTTTATTTCTGATTCCCGTTTTTATTTACGTAAGTAGCATTACAGCATAGAGAGTAAACTGGCTTAGAAGTGTGGCATTAACTTTATCTGGACTCTAAGGACACAATGTCGATTGTTGACAAAGGCTTTGGATATCCATAGATCAATGAAGGATCTTTTTGACGTGGAGATCTTAAATAGTAAATAATACAATCAATAGTCAAGTGTTTTAGAAGAATAGTCGGCTTTTGTTACTTTGTATTGAATACAATCCAAAAAATAATTATTCACACCTGCTTATAATTCTCATACAATAACTGATAGCATTATTTATACTGGGAATTTTCCCAAAAAAGTATGTGTATTTAAAAACGAAGCTTCCCTGAATAGGCAGGCAGAAATAACTGGTAGTCTTACAATCAACACTGGCGTGTTCTTAATACATCAATGGCGTAGCACTAGGACAACACCCACATGCATAACATAAGTCATCACTTTGTTTGTCAGGTGTTTATTTATTATCTACCTCCTTGTTGTAATTACTTTCGTAAAAAAACACCTTTTTTATCGTGGTTAAATATATTAAGGGAATGATTATCTTCTCTACAAATATGCAGTCTTTTCACATATAAAGTGAAGTACTTCATAAAAACAATTTCAAATATTCTGTAATACAAAATAAATATAGTGTAGAGAGTGATCGTTATAAATGATCTTGTGTAGAAGCTTCCGAATTTTTTTTAACAATTTGAACAATTTATTTATCATAATTGGTTAAAGGAAGAATAAAAACATTATATTGATTTTTTTAAAATTAAACTGAGTGGTTGTAATAAGAGAGGTGTTATGCCATTTTTTTTTACAAACCAAGTGATCCTTATATACTCCATATCCTTATTAAATTAATTGAAGTATTAGGTTGAATCATTATGAATGAGCCTGACCCTGTAAAACTCGAAATTTTCATACTTCTAAATTAGTAAACATAATCCCCTCCGACTGCAGTGACGTCGTGGCAATGATCCCGGAGCTTTCGGAGATGGTGGAACAGCTCAATTTTCGTTGAACCTCTACATCGCCCGCTACACGGCCAATGTGGCGTCTTCGTGTTCCCCAAACTCGTCATTTCGGAGCAGGTACTTCAACTTCTGGAACAAGTACCGGTCGCAGAGATTCAGGTCGGGTGAGTAGGGGCACTGTTTCACCAATTCAATGTCTATCCGAGTCAGAAAGTCCCTGGTATCACTGGCTGCCCTTTGTTGGTATCATAGAGCTGGTGGGGAACGAGTACACTCAAGACGTTTCGTAGTCCAATATCCTCTGTCAAAAGCCTGGAAACGGTTTAATGTGGTATAGAAACCTCGGCGGCAACCTGTTGAGTGGTCATACGGGAGTTTTTTTCGATTTTGAGGTTATAAATATAAAAAATAGCTATTAATTTTCAAAAAGACCACCCTCTGCAGCCAACACACGCTCCAAACGGAGGTGGAAGGCGGCACAGAGCTGTTGGTGGCCTCAGATGTGGCGGTCCACTGCTCGTCGACCGCATCCTTCATGGCTTTGACATTTGGATGGCAGATTCTGCATGCTCTCTTCTCTAGATCGCCTTAAATTCCTTAGTCCAGGGGGGCCAGGTCTGGGGAGGAGGGTGGCCACATTTGCCATGGCCAAAAATCTCCTAACTTGCCCTTACACCACTCCTGAGTTTTCTTGGCTTTATGGGCAGGTGTGGAGTCCTGTTACCATACATATTTGCCATCAGGGTAAGTAGAGTCCAACCAGGGCTTGACAACATCCTTCATGATCTCCAGATACTGCTCTGTGCCAATTTTGAGGTCATTGGGGAACCAGTGCAGGGGCATGGACTTTCCGTCGCTAGCCACGACGCCCAGGGCCATGGCACTAGCTGGATGCTTGGTATGAAGGTGGAGAGGGACTTTGCTGGGTGAACTGACAACATATCTGTCATTTTGCATGTTCCTGGATGGATCCACAACGAAGAATTTCAGAACAATATTTTCTTACCCTTCATGACCCTGGAGTCCTTGGAGACCGCAGAAAGTAGCTGACGACGCCGAGGAACATGAAACTTCAGATCAGCATCCCTCACAGCCCGCCAGATTGTCGTTTTTGACGTTCCCAGGGCCTTGCACACCATTGAGCAGGATGCAGTGGGTGTCTCCTTAACTGTGGCCACAATCGCTGCCTTTTGCTCCATATTGGCAGGTCGTCCAGACCCAGACTTGTTGAGGTCTCTTCCGATCTTTACAAGGGTATTTATCTTGTACACAAGGGTTTTGACCAGATTCTCAGCCTTGCAGATGTCATAGATTTTGTGTCCAGCGGCCAGGAGAGCTGCCACACGCTCTCGTTTAATTTCCATTTTGCTCAATATCTCAGCTCGAAATACTCTTATTTTAACTCAAAATAGCTCGTTTGATAGCTGTGTTTTAATTGGTTACTGTGATTACGGATATTTTTATTTTTTTCTCAATTCAACCTATCAAAAATATTATTTTAGAAAACAAGGAAAACGGATATTTTTGGCCTTAATGTCTTTGATGTCCATACTCAGAGGCGATCAATACTACCAATAGCTATCCATAATTAGCCAAACTTTCACTTTGATTGGTTAAAGCTTGTTGGCACAGTATCCAATTTAATTTATAAATTGTTAATAATCCAATATGAACTTCATCCTAAATTTCAAGGCCAACCTGAAGTCTCACATCAACCTAATGGGTATCATCTGAAAGCTCTTTTAAAGTTGTTTTTATTGAAGTTTAAGTGAAGCCTGTAAACGTAAAAGAAACGCTAGAAATAAGCCATTTTCCCGAGCAAGAAATTTTTTCTCGTTTTTTGAAACGGTAGATTGTTTGACCGAGAGGATTCAATTGGATAAAAACATAGTTGGTTTTTCAGCTATACCTCTTCATACACAATGTCTTTGTTATGCAGATTATATGACGATGATCTGTACTGGAAATCCATTGCAAACCTTTAAATCTTTTAAGCAAACCCTAAAGATTCTTAAAGTGTTCTCCTTCTCATCCGGTCTTGGTAAAAAACGCAGGCAAAATCGAAATAATAAGTGGATATGGTGGCTTAATTGAAAAAGGATGGCCAGTTTTTAAAATTTCTGAAGAAATGAATATTTTAGGATCTTCGATTGGAAACAATTATACGGCTATGAATCTTCAAGACATAAAGGGTAAAGTTTCAAAGGTGTGTGGCTTTTTTCTAGACTCAGGCTTAATGTATGGGAGAAAATACAAGTTTGGAACAATTATATCGTCTCAAAAGTAATTAATCTTTTAAGAGTTACACCTTACACTGAAGAAACGTCCTGCGAGATTAAGTATATGCAATTGACATGCCTCAATTTAGATAAAAAGAAACACATATCGATGAAAAGACATCACAATCCTCTACGATACGGTGTCTATCTGTTGTAAACTTTGAAAATTTATGGAAATCTTTAAATACATACTGGGTTCGAAATATGTGGACAGAGAAGGAACAACTGAGTCATTATCTCTCACAAATTTCTGGAGGAAAATACACGGAGAGGGCATATTTCGGGCTGAGGGAGGTATTGCAAAGATTATCAGAGCTTTCTGGACGATTAGAGAAGATCATACAAGGAGCCACCAGCACTATTAAGTCGTATGAAAAGAGCCTCCGATGGGAGCTTCCTACAAGAGGCTCCATAAATTTAAAAGGAATAAATAGTGTCGGACTTGACTTTGTTGCAGAAACGGCAGATTTCCCCTTGCTTCTAAATAAAATGGCTTTCAAGCAATTCCAGTCTATTTTTGGCTTGTACGAGTCTGTAGACAGACCTGTAGTACCAATCAGATTGCGTTTGGCTGAAACCTCTTCCTCCCAGCCGCGGAAAATTTGTTCGAAGCCTACAATGGAACCTTTCATTAATTATTTAAGAAGACGGTCTATAAATATTCCAGTGGCTAAAGCTATAAATGTGATAAAAAGTGATATGTTGTCTTCATCAGAAAAGTGGCTTAAATACCGTGTTCTCTCTGGTACACTCAAAAAGCAAGACAATTTTTTTACGCAAGATCATAGTAAATGTTCTTTTTGCCGTACGAAGAATGAGTCCAGTGACCACTTTTTATATGACTGCACATATATTAGTCCTTTATATAAATCCGTTTCCGATCTTTTAATCGACAATTTAAGTATTTATCAACCTAAGAGAAGTGACTTTATAGCCTTATATGTTGGACTCGATGAACGTTTTATAAATTCTATAATTACAAAAACTCAGCATGTATTATATGCAAGGAGAAGTGCATCATGCTCCGATATTTCAGGAATTTTATCAATGGTTAAACTCCACCTTAAAGTTTTAAAGGATACATGTCGTCAGAAATGATGTTTTTAGCCAAATGTTCTTTCAAGTTGTTTTTTAAATATGTCTATTGTTTGTTGTTTTGTCTGAAATATAAAATGAGGCCTGTAGGCAAAAAAACAACAACTAGAAATCACATGTGCTTTGTGAATACAGAAACTGTGGACATAAATAATAGTAATTATTGTTATTATTAGTTGTCGACTTATTGCATGTCTTTCAGACTTGTCACAAATTTAATATCAAATTGAGACCTCTATCGATCTTTTATTAAGCGTTATGATTTGAACAAATTATAGGTTTATACAATAGAACCCTAAACCTTTTTTATTTTAATCTCACATAAATAAACAAAATTAAACTATACATTTCATAGTGATCAGTCTGGAGAGAAGTACACAGTTTAGTAGTTCATGATAAATAAATGTTTTACCTTCGGCACAAAAAGTTTATTTTTGGGAGTTGGATATTGCTCTCAATATTAGGCCTTCATCTCCTCTTAAAAAATCAGTCGGACATTGTAGTCTTACGAAACCAAATGAACATTATAGAGGATTCCTTATCATGGGTCAATATCACATTTGAGAACTACGAGCTACGGCGACAAATCTACGAAGACCTTAAGCTACTAGAAAAGGACCCCTTCTTGGCCTCAGGATCAATCCTAAGTGGAGTTCGAAGCGTTCAAGTCCATGTTATGGAAAAACTATTTTATCATTATAAGGGAGGCAAGAAACCTAACGGAGGAAGGAATCGTCTGCCACAGAAGGCATTGATTTGCGATGCACTGAGGAATGTCAACTTATCCATTTACCAACAGGGAAATCCGAATTTTCCAAGGAACTACTCTGATTTATTTCCATTAGAGCCTTTTATTGGGGGAAAACGCTATCCGACCTGTGCCTTGGTTTCCAACTCTGGAAGTGTCAACGGATCACAACTCGGCAAAATGATCGATAGTCATGACTTTGTGTTTCGGTATATCCCATTTGTCTCTTGTGCTATTAACTTATTGAATCATGTCTAAAATAATGTGCTGTATTTGCATCTATACTATAATCGTTTTTTCAAAAAATATTCGTAAAATTAGATTTAATTAATATTCAGAAATTAACGAAGTTATAATAATCATAAATAAATAAGATATGAATCCCCATTCGTAAACCCAACAATACCACCTTCAAACCCAGTACTTTTGAGAGCCTCCATGTTTCTTCTAACCAAGCAATCAATCCCACAGAGAAGAGAACTGCCACTCAACCTAGCGGCATAAATGATCCTCTGGATAGTCAATATAATATGCTCAATATGGAAGGGATGCTCATCTTAGACATATGTAAATATAAGCGAATCCCTGTGATTTAATTACGCTCGGTAAACCTTTTGGATTTCGTTTTCTACTGCACGAACAAGAGGTAGGATTTTGGGATAAAAATATAAAAAATGGAAGGTTTTGTGTGGACACATCTATCTACAGCTTACCTAACCTTATAGGCTTCCTTTATGTACCAATGGCATGATTTTTCTTCTGAAGTAGCCTAAGACTTGTTTGTATAGGGTGAGAATGTTGCCAACCATTTACCATTTTTGTCTTGGGTCAATGAGTGTATGTAAGTCAGTTTTATGATTCAATAAACTAATATATATAATAGAAAATAACAATATATATTTATACTATTTTTTTATTAAATAAATATTTTTATTCGATTTTATATATTCTTTTCGTATCTATTTATTATTTTCAGGTTTAACCATGCAACTGTAGATGGATATACATCAGATGTTGGTTCCAAAACGGACTTGCGAATATTGAATAGTTTGATATTAAAGCAAAGCAGATTTGACTATCTTAACCCCAACAATACAATATATCACTCTGAAGAGACTATTTATATAGCATTTGAAAAATCAAAACGGAACCAGACTTTTCCGTCCTGGTCCACACAATTCAAAGATTTCCTGACAGCCTACGCCAATCAACGAAAGCTACAAAGGGATCAAAGACTATACATGCTAGACTACAAATCATTATGGAGCATGCAGGACTGGTTAGGCTCTGTATCGGAGTTCCCTGTCAAGAACTATATCCCTTCTTCAGGATTCATCGGGCTTCACTTGGCTCTAAGAGTCTGCGATGTGGTTCGTTTGTTTGAATTTATTCCCTCGGGGAGGGAAACGAATCGCTGCCATTATTTTGAAGGAGGCTTAAGCGATAAATGTGGATACGATGGGGATCATTCCTTTGCGGCAGAGAAGTTGGTATACTACATTATGGGCAATGTTGATCGAGAGGAAATATTTAAAAGTGGGTATTTAACCATTGACACACAGCACTGTTACGAAAAGTTACAATAAGCCATAATATTAACTTTATTTGATTAGAAGCACTCTAACAAACATGCCATGAAGAAGTGATCTAAGTCAGCTCAATTATTTGAATATATTTGCATTTCTTGATCAATTAAAGTCGGTATAATGTTCGAAAATAACTATAATATTTATTTATATTTTACTATGTCTTTATCCAGATTTGATTTTATTAATGTTAAGTGTATTTTTTTTTTAAAAACTGTATTTCACTCTGTAAGAACATAATAAAATGATTTTAACTAAAAGAAAAAAGTTGGAAAATTTGTGAAAAATAATGGGGGTGGAAAATTTCAAATAATGTTTATGGGGAGAAAATAATTCAGGATGCTCACTTGTCCATTGATACAAAACATTGTAAAAAATATATTATATATATATATATATATCAAGAAAGAAACAAAACCTGAATACTTTGTAATGTTGATGGAAGGAACAAAACTTGAAGGCAAATAATTAAACCGGAGAAACAGAGGCATAATTTATATATTTTTATTCAAAACTTAAAGACATTGTCCATTTGTAGAGACATAAAAAACATTGACATTAATGAATAAAGTGATGCTTAATTTTCATCCCATGTTTCTTTTAATCATCAAATCAAATATTTCTAAGGGTTTTACCATTGATTCATAAGTAATTTTCATTGACTCAGTAAGGCAAATGGAAAGTAATCAGATAAGCCAAAAGGAGATGGATTATTTTCCATAAACATGCATCATATCACGGCTTTATGAGGGGAATAAATTATTTTATAATACTAAAATAAATACTTTTGGAGTCCCCTCAACAGAGCTTAATCCGATATTATGCAGAGGGAAAGTACATAGTAAGAGCATACTACAACAACCCGTAACAACAAAATGGCGGTTTGCAAAAGAACCATGAAACATTTGCTTATGCAGCTAGGAAGCCATGAAAGGTCTCTGCAAATGTTCAGTCTGTTCACCGACCTATCTAATAATAACTGGATGGACAAAATTCCTGAATATAAAAAGGAGGATCATGTCCATGTCAGCAACTTATGAATAAAGAAGAAAAGAACGGAATTATTATTATCCAATAAGAAGTCAAATTCTAAATACCAAGTATAGAAGAATAGACAAAGGGAGAACACACAAAATATATACCAAGTGACGTCATTTTAAGAACATAAAACTTAGGATTACGTTTATCGCTGAATTTTCTTTGTTTCTATTTCCCAGAATACTTCATTGTTTCGCCAAGTTGCACAGTTCTTTTTACTCCATGTATGTATTCATCCAATTCTATTTAGTGGCCTGCATTTTTCTCCTCTGTTGAGTACCCAGCTATAATATAGGTCGGTGGTTTTGCTATAAGCCAACGTGAAATAAAAAATATGATTAGATTCATAGCCAACTCTGAGCAAATGAACTCTTTTGTTAATAACATTTTCTATTATTTTGTTATTTATACACTATGTGTATTTGTTGTAAATTAACACTTCTTTAGAAGACAACTTAGCATTGCTCAAAATGAGTCCAGAATAAAATAATAATAAAAACAGTGGAAAAGAACATGAAAAATCCAGAAGATAAAAAAGAGTATATATATATATATATATACATATATACTTTATAGCCTTATTTTTTATAAGTTTAGTGACTAATATAACAATGTGAAGAGTAGGAAGATGCAATTCTAATGTGAAAATATGTAAACAGAACTAATAAATAAACTATAGAGTATAAGTTTCTTTTTCATTAATTATTGATTTTTTAGAGCAGATTGGCTCATCTTCTCCACTCCCAAACGTCCCAACCACTGGAAAATAGAGGAGTTAATATGTTGCATCCAGCGGATTATTTACGCAGCGAGAAATAACTTTTCAAAACTCCCATGTGGGATTGAATGTCTTTTAGACGGGAAGCTTTCCTCTTGGAGGAAATGAATAACGACGGAGGTCCGAAGCAAAAGCGAACACCAAATTTAATCCAAGACATCTCTTAAAGTTGTATTTTTTTAATAGTTAATATCTAGAAAAGTTCTTGATTTACTATTTTGTTAATGTTTTATCATCATTCTCCTTTTTGTCAATCTTATTATTAATTGAATGAGCAAAAAAATATTTTTTAAACATGTTTAGCCATGTAACATTTTTAACGTTTGCCTCAGTTTTAGTGCAAATCTTTTATTTGAATGTATTTTAAAACTCTGGACTAATAACAATAAAAAATAACGATTTTTTTACAGCATGTGCAAGACATATTCTAAAGTTATTCATAACATTTAATTACATTTTTTAACATTGTAAAATACTTTGCCGAAACTTTGGGGTAAAACTTAAATAAATCCGCCGCATATTGCTATCCAGCACCAGAAATGTTGGGAAAGAGAAGGATGAATAACGAGCAGCAGAATATATTAGAACGGCTCTTATTTCCTCCGGGTCCACACGATCATTTTTGCAGAGTTTGCTCGCAATGAGTGATTTAGCACCCAATAAAGCACACTCCAGTGCCTTCAAATTCTCGGTCGGGGCTTGGCCTTCCACCTCAATGTTATTATGTCCGTTAACATTTAGAGCTACCAACTTCATCAAAATTTGAACATGACGGTAGTCTACAAAGGCGTGTATAGTTGAATTATATATCTTTCCGCAGTTTTTGCACGGAGAACTGAAGCATAGCAGGTTGCCCGAGATCTGAAGTTGCGCAATGAATTTTTTATCATTGTGGATGCTAACCAAGGATTGCTGTATTTTTTATGTCATTCACCAGGAAGGTCTAAAAGAGTAGAATAAAACTTGCACAGTTAATTGGCTTCGTCGTCATGTTGGCGGTTAAAACACATTTTCAGGTGCTAAGGAGAGGATGGCATATGAGTTCTTGCAGTTCTCTCTAGAGGTAAACAATATTTGCCATGTGAAAAGTCAGGGGAGTGTCGTTTACTAATATCATGTATTGTTAATATGCCACTTTCTAAGGCTAGATTTTCTAGATAACGGGGTTCGCTATGGTTCTTGAAGAAGGCTTTCTTTGATGAATTCTGATGAATTATATCAACGATCGTGTCGGATTTATACATGGGTGTCCCAGACCACAGGACACGATGAGCCGCACTCCATGACATAGATAATGACTTTATGGATTCATTAGATAGAATGGTTCCCATCATACAGAGTTTATAGATATTTTTATTTAAGAATGTTGATCTCCATTCAGAAAGTGGCAGAAGAGTGATGTCTATAAATATTTTTGGTACATCCTTGGAACTATTTTAGATAATAAAGCTATTCCACCCCCATATGTTTTCTAGGTCTTTTAAGGCAGGAGAGGTATCTTCGATGAAAGAGGGTTTCCAACCAGGATTCTTCTTCGTTTATGGCCTTCTCAGCTAGTAGGGGTAATGAGTGGGCTTTGTATAACACTAGTGGAACGATATGTATGTATATTGTACAAGTCGATCCGCCTAAGTATGCTTAAGTTTCTCCATTGTTTAATCTTTGTGCGAATTGTAGAATCTAATGAAAACCAGTTTGCTTCCGTTTCACCGTTTCTTTCCCATTCAATGCCCAGAACCTGAGTTCTGTTCATTATGGGACACCCCATTATCTTACTTGAAACATCCGGAAAACATTTACCGATTGGGAGAACAGCAGTTTTGTTTTTATTCATATTCAACCCAGACCTATTATAATTTTTCATAAAAGCATTTAGCAGAACTTCAATCCTCCCGACAAGTTGAACGCTTGAATTGTAGCTTCGACATATAACGATATATCGTCAGCATAAGCATCCAACAAATGGTTTGTGGGGCTAAAAGAGATTCCAACCCCCCGTATTTTCTCTTAAAGGACTCACAAAATTCCTCAATAGCTGCTATAAAAAGTAAAGGTGATGCAGGACATCCTTGCCTGCAGCTTCTCTTAAGTTCAATCCTTTCACTTGAGTGACCATCGATGCTGATTTTGGAAGAACCATTATACAGTAAGGCACGAATCGGATTAAAGAAACACTTTGGGAGTAATTTTTTACCCCTCTCAGAATATGAGCATGAGCAATTGTGTCGAATGCTTTGTGGAAGTCCACAGTTATTATTGCTCTATATTTGCCTATCTCCGTTACAGAATCAATCGACGCTCTTATGTTGCAGGAGATGTCGTGAATTTTCCGTTTTCGTAAAAAACCTTTTTGATGATGTCCTACTTTCTCACTTAAAACTTCTTCGATTTGCTTTGCAACAATACCAGCCAGTACTTTATATGTTTCATTCAAGACCGTTATAGGCCTCCAATGTTCAAATTTTGTGCCATTGCCTTTTTTTGGTATGAGTGATATTCGCCCCATAGTTAATGCAAAAGGAAGCTCGCCATGTTTTTCCATACCAAGTCCAAGTTTTAAGAAGAAAAGGTACGCATGCATCTGGAAGATACCTGAAGATTTGTCCACCAGCTCCATCCGGTTTATTACTTTTGATCTTGTTCGCAATGTGTTCGTGAATATTTTGTGCAGTAAAAACAGGGGTGTGAGGGTTAGGTTTTCGTCGTCTTGGAAAACTATTCTGTTGTCCTCCAAGTATTTTGGCAATTTTTTTATGAAAGTATCTAAGAATTTCGTATTTATCGTCGAGTGTTTTGTGGTCTAAAATAATTCTCTGGACTCCAACAGAAGTAGTAGCACATTTAAAGATAGATCCCCTCCTTCTGAATACGGCATCGTTTTCTTTTTTGCGCTTTCGTTCCATCTCTTCTTCTGCGATATCGGATACTCTAAAAATATTGAAAGTATCAGAGACGAAACATCTATTAAAAATAGACCCTGTATTTAAAATGTCATCTAAATTATCGCTAAAAATTCTTGCTTCTCTTTTTTTGGCTTTGGAAAACATGATCGCCGAAATTTTGATGTTATGAATAAAAGAGCTCAGTAAAATATTTAAAGGTTTCATCGGTTTATAAAATAACTTTAATCGATATCTAAGAGCACTTAAAAATTCTTTATGTTCAAGGATCCATTTTGCTATTTTGAACTGATGACGGGCAGGCGAGGAACCAAGTTCAACTTGAATTACTTTATGATCAGAGAAGGGCTCCGTAAGATAAAATGCTTTTTTCATGTCTCTAAAAATACACGGTGACGTCAAAGCTAAATCTATTCTTGAAAATTAGTTTCCACTCCTCCAAGAAAAAGTTTCGTCCGGGCTAAGTATTTTAGTCGTATCAACCAGATTCAGGTCTATAATAATTTTCAACAAAAAGGCGGCGTTGGGGTATCCACTTTTTTATCGACGTCCACATTCATGTCACCAATTAAAATACAGGGGACTGTATCCATTTGTACATTATTTAAAATTGATTGAAAAAAGAAATGAGACTTTTCATTGGTCCGTAGATGTTACATAATTAAATCGTTGAATTATAAATTTTAATATTTATTCCATGCCATTGACTTTTTGACGAGTATTCTTTCAATAAGGAATATGCGTCAATGTTTTTTTGAAATATGAGTAAGAATTCCTCTCGAATTTCCGGGTCCAGTGAAGAAGTATATTTTACTTTTGAGGTAAACAAAATGAACACTGATTTTGGCATGTCGATGAAACTTTACTTCTAATATCTTGAAGACAGACACAATCAGGATTAAGTTTCAACAGTCGTTTCATTAAGGCGTGTCTCTTTTTACGGTCACGTCCTCCTCTCGTGTGTAGAGAAATTATTCTGAGACCATTCATTTTTCTTGGACCTGAAGAATTTGGTTAATTTCTCTGGACTTTATCTGGAGTTTCCATACTTTTTGGTGAGAGGCCTGAATCTGGGGTTAATCTTTTAGATCCCGAACCGGTCCTTTTGCGTAAGGACATACCAAGTTCTGTGTTTATAACAGACTTTTTATCCTTTTTAGGTACTGTAGTAGTAGCTCTTTGCTCCTGCTCTCAACCCAAACTCCCAATTAGATTATCTGTATTTCCTCCCCCTGCTCCTCAAACTCTAATCCTCTTCTTCCCTTAAAAGTACACTTTCCCTGTTTGAGTATTTAAACCCTTGCTCCCTCCATTCTGTAGGTCAGTCACAAGAAGAACATCCCAATCTACTGTCAAACTATCTCGTCGTCATTTGGTGAATAAACGAATCTCTTTTACTGAATAACTCGCTGTCTCGCGGATACGTTATTTCAGCTCCCCATTCGGTACATACTCGTACAGGTACTTTGAGGGAGTTTGTATATAATTTTTAACGTTTTCACTTTTTTCTTCCTCAGATTGGAGGCTATCTTCTCTTAAGCACGGTGAGGTGATCTTTTCCTCGTAATTTTTGTAATCTATTTTAGAATGGCATTATTCTCCATCTATACATTCGGCATCCTCTTATTCAGTAACCATACCACTTTGTTGTAGGGAGTCCCATTTGTTTGTCTCATCTACAGTCTCTTTTGTGTTCTTTTCAGTCTCCTTGTTTCTTTAGTTAGAGTCTCCTCGATACACTCAATCACGTAGTTTGACTTTGAGGTTTCAGTCTCATTATATATATTTTATTAAAAAATTTGAAATTCACTGATATTCTGAAAAGAGGTCTAGCAATCGACTTTTAAGCAAGTGACATTTGTGCTTTTATAAACTAAGACTCCAGCACACTAACCATTGATCAACTATGACTATCTCTTGGTTTGGGAAAATATATTTAGATTAAAACATAAGACTGTACCTTATTATTATATTAAGTGAACTATGGCCTATACAGTCTTCCATTTTGATATTAATATACAAGTATACAAATAAGATAAAATATATTGTAACACACCCTTATTTAAATAACTAAGCCTTGGATTACAAATTCATTTACCTTTAATATAAAACTTTTATATAACTTTTTTGATAAAACTGACACGATGGCCTCAAGGCATCATAGGTAATTAATAAATGGTTGTCTTATTTTAGAATTTATTAAGCAAAAAAAAATATTTTTGTATCTTCCTCCATATGAGAGAGGCTTAAGTTTTGTTATTCATACACCTATTTGTCAAGTATTTCTTCCCTTCTATATAATATATATATATATATATATATATATATATATATATATATATATGTGAAGAAAGCGGCGAGAAATAATATTTTTCCACTATACGTAAAAAAGACGGAGAAGGAAATAAAAAAATGGTAAAGAGAATCACATCCTTTTCATTTTGTTCCTCTGATACTTCAGGTTTCTTTAAGGACCCTGATGAATGATATCGACTTGGAGAAGTCCCCTTTTGAGCTGTTCACCATGAATGAGGCCCTCTCAAGTCTTGATTACCTAAACGCAACGGACATATCAGAGGACTTGGACGTTCTCCTTAATAACTATACGGCCTTTGCATCAGGAGGAGCCGAAGTAAATAATTCACTCCTCAAGGGAACCTATCTCCTTCTCTTCTCCTTCGGACTCGTTGAGAACATCACCATTTTCATTTGCATCATCGAAATCATGGCAAAGTCAAGGAATAAATACTCTCAGCTCGTTCGCAATCTCTTTATTCTTCTATCTCTTGGCTCAGACATGATGATCCTCATCTTTACTTGCCACTTTCCCTCTGGGAAGCTCTGGAGTGAGTTGGACATCATTTATTTAATATGTTTATGTGTTGTGTAGATACTAAGTAACATCTAAAAAATATATTTAGTTAAAAGAAAAGGCATGTAAAGGCAGGAAATTTATGAGAATGAAATTGATGCAAAACAGAACATTGCTTACAGGAAGGAATCTAGCATTTTTAGTCACTTACAAATTTAATATACCATATTCCCACTAATTAGATACATTTTCTAAAGAAGCCTAATTAATTATCCGGACACTTGCTTTTTATGGAGAAAAAACAATGGATAAATTCGTTATGTCAGCAAATTCACATAGATCAAAATAATGGAAATACTTTAAATAGTCATAAAATATATATGATAAAATACATCGACTGAATTCAATTTATTTATTATCCTTTATTGGCTTCAATGGAATTTATTTGTTTGACATTATTAATTTGTAATTTTTTCCTTACGTCGAGAAAAAAAAACGAATCCATAAAATTATTGTGTTTTAATGTTAATTTAAAAAAATACGTAGTATTTCAGGTGTATGAGTGTGGTCTATTCTATTCAAAGATGCTTGAAAGAGGGTTCATTGGCATGGACTATTAAGACACACCTTCTTGTATTCCAAGTGGACATTATAACTTTATATTTTTGTTCAAATGATTGCCTCACATGTTTGTTGTGTGTTAAGCTCATAACTGTTATTTTTGTAGCTTGCTTAAATACTATTATTTACATCTCCAATTTTATGATTGTATTTGTAAATATGACAGAATACGGCTTTTACTTATATACATATTGATTACTTCTCCGACCGTCATTTTACAAAAGTAAGACTTTTGAAGAATCCGATGCTTAATAAACCGTTAAACGGTAAAAACTTTTTTCTCCTTAACTATATCATCATAGATACCCTTACATTTGCGCCTAAAAAGGATTCAGTATTCTTACCAGACTTTCTGAGTAATTAAGACTGAAGCAAGGTGCTTTTGGGCTTATTAAACGTATCTCTTTATTTATAAATGTCTGACCAAAAAAAGTATATATTGAAATATAAGAGGGTAATAAGGCTATCCTAGGCAGTCATCTTTCGTATAAACTGTTTTTCACTTTAAGATTTAAAAAATGTATCCAAAGAGAACAAAACGTATATATATTCTTAAATTGAAGTAGCCTCGCGATTGTTGATCTATTTGAATGCAGATGGCGAATAAATAAATATATGATGATGATTACCTACAAAAGCATAATCGGTAGGTTGTACTCAAAGAAAATATAATATAAGTATGTAGATGGACGGTGGAAAGAAGAGTAAGAGCAAATAATGTACCCTCTCTAAATTAAAGAGATACAGAAACTGTTTTTCGTTTTTAAACATGATTGGTTGAAATAATAGGAGATTTCTTCTTTGTATACTTGCTTCAAGTTATTATCTTGGTCATTAAAGTAGACTTAAAATAGAAACCTCTTCTAGTGAGAGATTTCACGATTAAAAAAGAGCCCTCTAGGCCAAATATAAAGTTGTTTTAAGAAGAAGGAAACTTTTTGTATTTACAAAGAAATGATAAAAAATAAAGATCCGACGCGCTAACTGGGACTTTATTGTAGCCAGTGCCTGAGGTTTTATGTATCTTTATTCCTTTCACAATTCTAAAATATATAAATATAAAAATCAACTTGATAAACTTATATTAAATAACAAAAAAAATAATACATAAGTAGCAACCTTTAAATAAAAAAACCACCCATATATTTACAAATATAAATATATATATATATATATATATATATATAAATATATAATGTACATATAATATATATATATATAAATGATAACAAATCTTACATAATTTAAAAAACAAATCTTTCAAGAGAAGAAAGATTATCTTGTTTTTTCAAACTTAAAAAATATTGAATATAAAATATATTTTCTATGCAACTTTAGTTTCTTTAAATCCTTAGTATTATTTTTCTTTTGTGATTCATCAAGTTATTGTTTAAGGTTAAATTAAATACCTTTTATGCGACCATAGCTTCTGTCCATTGAATTTATAGTGAACTTCATGCAATAATATACTTTCTCCATATTTGTATATCTATTATGGGGAATGGGACAATTCAGCGCCGCCGACTCAGCGCCACCGATTCAGCACCGCCGATTCAGCATCGGCCAATTCAGCGCCGTCCGATTCAGCGCCGGCCGATTCAGCGCCGTCCGATTCAGTGCCGTCCGATTCAGCACCAGCCAATTCAGCGCCGGCCGATTCGGCGCCAGCCTCAATGACTTTGATTTTAAAAAATTATAACCTTTTTCAAAGAAAATTATGTTTTCTGTAGCAGTTAAATTGGTCAAATCTTGCAGAAGTATTCAACAACAATGGGGTATTGGGGTTTCAAACCTACCTACATTGGGTAAAAAATACGAGGAAAGAAACCCTCAAATTCCTTTTTGTGCACCTTGGGCCTCGGCTCTGCCAGCCGCAACAATGGGGTATTGGGGTTTCAAACCCATCGCAAATTGTAATAATTCGAGTAAGGAACCCCTCAAATGCCATTTTGCGCGCCTTGGGCCCTCGGGTTCCGCCAGCCGCAACAATGGGGTATTGGGGTTCAAACCCATCGCAAATTGTAATAATTCGAGTAAGGAACCCCTCAAATGCCATTTTGTGCGCCTTGGGCCCTCGGGTTCCCCAGTCATCCTCATTTACGTCTCTCTCTTCGTATCCAACAAATTAAAACGAAGATATCGGCTAAAAACCAAATGTTTGACTTATTTATTTCCCTTTATGTATTTTTTTTTAGTGGCTGGTGGATATTGGGAGCGAATATGAGTTTTTTTGTAAGCTCCTCAAATTCCTTCAGGAGTATCCGGTCTACCTATCAGCCTTTGCCATCGTTTGTGTGGGCTTGGACCGCTACAGATGTCTCGTCAGTAGGATAAATCATTTGTACGGCAAGAAGGAGTTCCTAAGGCTTGCCATTGGTATCAACATCATTTCATCCATTGCCTGTTTCCCAGTTTTATGGAATGCCAAGGTAAGCAAATCGTAATAATCAAACTGAAATCGTATGTTTCCAACAAGTGTTTGTTATTCTGTTATTGTAATCCATTGCGAGTTGGTTGACTCTTATTCGTTTTAAAAACTATAAAGGCATGTAATGGGATTTTACCTATCTACTTATTAACTAATTCAGTTCATTATTGAGTTATTTAATGACTCTTTGTGACACAATTTGTTGGATTGGGGAATAGAAAAAAAAATTCACCTAATATTTTTCAATTAATGTCACCCTTTGTTTGTTCGTTTAATTAAGAATTATGTAGTCCTTTAAAATGGGGTCACTGTGATTTGCTTCACCCATTTCTCCTTTTTGCTATTCTTGAAGACTTTGTTTATATTTTGATTGCTCAAGGGATACTAATAATTCCTTCATTCTCTTTGTTGTTTCATTTACTTTAATAATAAATATTTTATTAAAAAAGTATGTAAAATGGCCCCCAGTAGTTGATAACTCAGTTATTGCTCTTCACCTCTTTTATTCAGTATTTTGTGCAATAAGTTAATATATAGGTCGCTAATTATACCTTTAGCTAATTATGAGACAAATGTATAAACTTATGCAAATTCTCCTAATAATGTTTGGAATAAATTTAACAAGTTAAATAGTTTAACTTTAAATTACACGTTCTTTGATAGTATAAAGGCTATTTGTTGTTCAAGAATAGCATAAATATTTATTAATAAATTTGTTACTGGAGTTTTTCTAGATAATATGATGCAAATAGGGAAAAGCCCTACAAAAACATGATTTTAATTTATTTATTTGACTTTTTAAAAAACATCAAATTTACTAGGATGGTAAAGGTCCAGAAGAAATGGACCAGGAAAACACGGCCTTTGAAGTAATGACCCAGGAAAAATATGGTCTAGGAAGAAATGACCTATGATAAAGTAGTAAATGATAACTCTTGGAAAAATGGCCGAAATGCAAGGGTAGGCAAGCACTTGAGTGGAATAGAACCAAGTATTGAAGAAATACTATGTATGATAAATTGTGTCAAAAATGGCAAAAAAATTATGTTATCTTACCAAATTTAGATAACAGTGTACCTTGATGTTGCTATTACACGGGGAAAATATTTATTTGGGCCATTTTCTCCATGCATCCTCCTTTTTTTCTTGAGTCATTTCTTCCGTGGCCATTTTTCCTCAGCTATTCATTTATAATATCTACTATAAAACATAGATTAATCGATTAGTTATTATGTCAATAAAAGAATTAGGAAAAATACTGTAACTCCATCAGAACGTAAAACATATAATTATTGTCAAACTTTATGAGCTTGAAGGATTTTAGATTTCTCTTATGTATGTGATTGATTAGACCCAAAAATAAAATTTTCAAAGAAAAAAAAGAACATATATGTATACATATATATGTTTTTTTTCATAAAAGGAATACAGGATTAAAATGAATGCCAGGCTGTCCTTCATAATATATTAATCATGGAAATAAATAAAGAACATAAACTTAATTACGAGCAATGTGAGAAATATATATTTAATCTATATTTTTTAATTAGCGTACTGTTTTATAATTGAATCCTCAATGCATTTAGTTAAAAAAGGAATATGGGAAATATGAAAATGAAATATACATTAATTTTTTATATTTTCTTAACTTTTAGAAATCTATAAATAGTATTTAAAAAGGTAATATGCATTAAATAAAGATACATTTGAAGCAACTCTTTCAATTCCTTTTTAAATGTTTTTATTATTGCAAATTATCCATCAGATTTTATATTATAACTAGAGACATATATACACTCAGAGAGTGCAAACCTCCGCCGTCACGGGGTCCTTATGAGCCTTCCGAGGCGGATTTTTCACGACTGGGGCGGCGTAGAGGGACGGGGAGGGTTCCCCTCGACGGAAATTCCGAGAGGAAGACGCTCCGATTTCACGGCACAGCGACATATTTTGGCAGAGTAGGCGAACTTGAAATATTTATTAGTATTAGCTTCATTTTGCATCTTAATTCTGCACTCAGAGATGCCAAAATTTAATCACTTGTTCCTTTTGGCATTCCAACGACTATACAAAGTTTCATCCGAATCTGTTTCGTACTTTTGAGTTATCCTGTTGACAAACAAACCAACAAACCAACCAACCAACAAACAAACCAACGCCAGTGAAAACAATACCTCCTTCGGCGGAGGTAACTAGAGTGGGAAAGGCTTTTAAAAATAAATGATGATATTTTTGAAGAGCAATATTTTTTTGGGATCAGAGAAAACCAATTCGTTTATTTATTTTTTATCCACAATCCAGATGTTGTTGTTGACAATAATATGACTAAACAAAAGCGGTAGACGGCCCAGAAAGCTTGATTAAAGTGTTTCTCTGAGAAGCTCAAAATAAATGCGTAAACGAAAAGGATTTGATTGCTCAAGAGAATTATGTTGATAATATGTATATATATATATATATATTGTATATGTAGCTTATGTGTATATTTCGGATAAAACAGTAAAAAATAAAAATAACTTACCACTATTTGGGATTTGAAATTATCCAGTTTACATAAAAAATAGAATTCTACTCATATTTTCTAGATATAAATTATTGGTAACATATTGAAGGACGTACAAAAGGGAAGCAAATAACATTGTGACAAAAGAAGATCTCATTTAATTTTATAAATGGATTTTATTTATGTTTTTAATATTCGGCTTTGGTTCAAAAGTAACTTCGATATCAACTATATGTTATATATATTTAATATCTCCTGACCCAAAACTGAATTTGTATATATCAAATACAACGATGGAGTTAATATGATTAACGGGTATGCAAAGGATATGTTCGAATAAAATTGCAGCCTATATGTTTTTTTTACCACAAACATATTTTATCTTACATGTTGTAGAATAATGATAACATCTAATTCATCAACATTTATTATTACTTTTTCAGACGGTAAAGTATTGGACGTAAAAGGTATTGATACCATGTATGCCAATTAAGCTGGAGCCCTGGAGTCGGGATTTTCATTTCCCTCGCGACATTTATTGTTCAATTTTGTATACCTCTCATCGTTATCCTTGTTGTTTACATCGCGGTTCTCCGGAGACTCAAATCAAGAAATGCTGTAAGTTGAATCAAAGGCCCTCAATGACAAAAGAAATAATAAACGGAAAAATTGGCATACGAATTGTTTCCATTAGAGCTACTGAGTTTTGAAGGAGGTGAATCAATAGTAATTACAAGATATTTTCATTTATGTCAATGATATACTTTAGAGGTCCACATAATAGATAGATTATTGACTTTAATTTTTATAATATATCGATTTGGAGTATCATATATACCTATTTAATAAATTCGTCAGACTAGGACACATTATATTTTTAAAAGGGATTAATAATGCTTGATGATGTCATGATCTTCACATTTTAATATATTAACTAGAGGCATATATACACTCAGAGAGTGCAAAACTCCGCCGTCACGGGGTCCTTATGAGCCTTCTGAGGCGGATTTTTCACGACTGGAGCGGCGTAGAGAGCCAAAGGAGGGTTCCCCTTGACGGAAATTCCAAGAGGAAGACGCTCCCGGCACCCGATTTCACAGCGCAGCGACATCTATTGGCAGAGAAGGCTAACTTGAAATATTTATTATTTAGCTCATTTTGCATCTTAATTCTGCATTCAGAGATGCCAAAATTTAATCACTTGTTTCTTTTGGCATTCCAACAACTCCACAAAGTTTCATCCGAATCCGTTCCGTACTTTTTGAGTTATCCTGTTGACAAACAAAAACCAACAAACCAACGCCAGTGAAAACAATACTTCCTTCGGCGGAGGTAATAATTTCATAAATAATATATAAGTTCAATGAATTTTCATAATTTTCGCAAATATATTTTTGTCAAAGTTCATTGGAGGGCATTAATTAGTCATTGATCCATTATAGGCACCCTAGCTGACAATGGGGAGGGTAAATGGTCGGAGAGTTCGAAAGCCTTAACATGAATGAAAATATATGGATTTATCCCTCCCCCCGAAATAAGAAACAATCTGGTTTCTATCCTAGTTAAAATAATTTAAAACGAATAAAGTCACTATGTATTTAATCCTCTCTAAATCATAGTCTTTCGGATAGTTTGAAATATAAATATTCTAAGGTGTGGATCTTTTAATTTGTCATAAGGAAAATAAATTCAATGAGTATTAGGGATTTTTTACTGCATATAATTAGTTTTTTTTTTTCCTTATTTATTCACATATAAAGATAATAATTAGTCCCATTTCATAAGTACGTATAATATGATGTATCAAAATAACACGTTCCATCAAAGAGAGTTAAAGGAGCTAAAGGGTGAGAAAGCAATCCAATAGCCGGATCGTCAACCAAAATTATATTTGCAAGATATTGCAAGTATTCAGGTAGAGCGGTGGAAATGTCTCAATATATAGGGTGCAGGTTCGAAAACTCTAGAGAGGGGAAGGTTATATTGGATCAACCTAATAGAAAGTACTTTACATAGATCTGATTTTTTTAATGTTGTTTTACTTTTCTACAAAATTGCCTCGAACCAAGACGGCAAAAATGTTATTCATTTCTGATATAAATATCATATTCCAAATACCTAACCAATATTACTACTACGATATTAAGCGTTAAAGTAAAGTAGCGCATGTAAGGAAAAAGTAAACAAAAAAAATTGACCGAGATTTTGGTTATTTTCTTTAACGTTATCAGTGCCTTAGAGTAGTAGAGTCTGGACGAGATGCTGATGAGTCATAACAAAAGCTGACAAAATCCCATAACAAACAAAATTTCATATCATAAATAAATAGGTGTTTGGATTGAATAGAAAATTTAATGTTATTTGTAAAAATCAAAGGGGATATATTTTAATGTAAAAAGATGGCAATTGAATTGAATTTGCTATGAGTTGCACTATTTTTATGATTTTGCCACTATTTTGAGCAGAAATAGGATTTATATGTTGAATAACAATATTATTGCATTACTAATTTATTCGTAATGTGGGAAGCCCTTCATTAATCACGAAACCTTTTTGTTTATATATCTCTAGAATCAGTCATCAAAATGGGTTTCTCGTAATACTTTACCCAGAATAAGAGCAGCAAATGATCGTTCCGGAGTCCAATCAGTTTCAAGAGTAGAATGAGAATATTGGGAGTAGCCTCATTCTACTCTTGAATTGTGCGATGTACGATAGGATTGCCTGTAGACATAAGTTTTCTCCAATGGCAGTATGTGGGATGCTTCCAATGTTTGTTTTTTTACCCCAGAAAGATCATTTATTGCTCTTATTCTGGGTAAAGTTTTAAGAAAAACCAATTTTGATGACTGATCCTAGAGATATAAAATATGAAAACAAAAAGGTTTCGTGATTGATGAAGGGCTGCCCACATTACGAATAAAATTAGAAATGCAATAATATTGTTATTCAACATATAATTACTATTTCTGCTCATAATAGTGGCAAAATCATAAAAATAATGCAATTCATAGCAAATTCAACTCAATTGCCATCTTTTTACATTAAAATATATCTCCTTTGATTTATAAGAATAACATTAAATTTGCTATTCAATCCAAACACCTATTTATTTATGATATGAAATTTTGTTTGTTATGAGATTTTGTCAGCTTTTGTTATGACTCATCAGCATCTCGTCCAGACTCTGCTACTCTAAGGCACTGAACGTTATATGTCGCTAGTCCATGAAATTACGTCACAATTCTATTTAAAACCAATTTAAAGGGATTAAGTTGATGATTTGAAATATATCAAATCACCACAACATCGTGCGAGATTCCAAATATAAATAATAAAAGGACTTTGTTTTTATTTTCAAAGAGCTCTAGCATCAGAGCGCCCTTTACGGACTAAAGAAGAACTAAAATTTTGGCCAATTCCTTTTGGAAAAAGGAAGAATTTTATGTTATGCATGCGCTACTTTACTTTAACGCTTTACTACGATATATGTAGAAATCAAAGAAAAAGAGATGCACAAATATTCCACGATTCATTAGTGCTTGCTTATGAAACAATCTAGGTATGTCCCCCTAATTAATAGGAGTTTCATTAATAGCAATAAATAATATTGATACAGAGACTTTGATTGGTGGACTATTTGTATGAGCTGAGTAATTAAAATATATAGTCATAGAATGGTATTTTTAATTTCGATCCCTTTTGATAAGAAATATATTTCATAATATATGATTTATTTTTCTCCCTGAAGCAATTAGAGAGTAAGTATTTGTTTTGAGTGTGTGTGGAAAGGAACTCACCAAAGGGCATTTATTCTTCCAAAGACATACTTAGTGTCCTTGCAAGTTTCATTATGAAAGTTGACGCTGCATACGTAGAAGAAGAAAATAACAGTTGTTAGAAAAGGAGGAAAAAGAAGAAAAAAGATTTCTCCCTGGAAAGATGGAATGCTCTCATGTAAACAAAACTTTTGTCAGGACTAACAAATTCCTTGTATGTCGTTGCTCTTGGCCTCATAAATGATTATATGCACAATAGGAATATAAAAAATAGCGAGTTTATGTTGTTCTACTATTTACTTAAGAAATGATTTCCAAGATATAATAAAAATAACTTTGAAGGGTAATTTTCTAATTATTTAATAATTGTTCTAATTTGTGATGAGGTGGCTGCAGTTATAATTTTTTTAGCGTTCTTGATGATCAATGACTAAAAAATAGTAAAAGCACTTTAATATTATGAAATACAATTTAGTTCTTACTTATATTTAGTAGTAAAAAAAATGGTATTTAGTCCTAATTCTGAAAGAAAATATATATTTAATCTTAAAACAATTTTGAATCATTATTATCCTCAGTGATCATTTTTTCTGGAGAAAATGTATCGATTTTCATACTTGCGAACCTCAAATCCAATAGTATCGTAATTAGTATCCATTTTTGAAATATTTAATATATATGTAATATCATCAATACCTTGTGTGTATGCGATATATGATCAAATATTCCATTTTAACAGTCGAGCTATTTTTATAATATATTATTTTACCGTTCATAAAAATATATACAAGCACAAAAAAAGAGAATGCATATAAAATGATATTATGCGTAAAAATATAATAAAACATTTAGTTTAAAATTTTAATATCAAATATGAACAAACACTAAAATACAATTATACTAAAGTAACTTGACAAAATAAAACAAAAATAAATAAACGATAAGCCTTTCTATTTAAATCCTTGAATTAGCGTAAAAGCTTTTAATAATTTTTCCATAAGGCAGGGAGCTATTTCAAAAATGGTTATGGTTAATATTTTTGTTTATAATCTGTCGACCTGTACCCATACCAACATTAACCTTAAAAGTAATTAATTCGTAGAACTAAAACACTCAGACAAGGAGATAAAAAATCTTCCTTATTGCGAAGATGACTTTCACAAAAGTAATACCTAACTCACAGGGGATTGCATCAGTTTTTCAACCTTTTTCGAAGAAAATACGTGAAGGAAAATCCATTTAGAGGCACAAATTTATGTTCAATCCACTCTCATAAACGATTATTATTATTACCTCCGCCGAAGGAGGTATTGTTTTCACTGGTGTTGGTTTGTTTGTTTGTTGGTTTGTCAGCAGGATAACTCAAAAAGTACTGAAACGGATTCGGATGAAATTTTGTGGAGTTGTTGAAAATGCCAAAAAGGAACCAGTGATTAAATTTTGGCATCTCTGAGTGCAGAATTAAGATGCAAAATGAGCTAAATACTAATAAATATTTCAAGTTAGCCTACTCTACCAATAGATGTTCACTGTGCTGTGAAATCGGGTGCCGGGAGCGTCTTCCTCTCGGAATTTCCGTCGAGGGGAACCCTCCCCCGTCCCTCTACGCCGCACCAGTCGTGAAAAATTCGCCTCGGAAGCTCATAAGGACCCCGTGACGGCGGAGGTTTGCACTCTCTGAGTGTTTACCTATATGCCTATTATATATATATATATATATATATATATATATATATATATATATATATATATATATATATAAGGGCTGTTCTTATTTTGCAAATGTTTGAAATGTTAGCAACCTGTGGATTTCCTGTTTCTTGGTGATAAAAGAAGACGACATACAAAGTTTGAACAAAATCGGTCAACATTACGAGGTCGCGCAACGAGGTCAAAGTTTTAAAAATTTAGTAAAAATATAGTTTTTCGCAAATTTCTTGAAAATGGTGGGCGTTACAGACTTCAATAATTTTTATTAATTTAAAGAAATCTAATTTACTACCAGACGTATGTTTGATGTTTTTTTTTAGTATAATTTTAGTAAAAACAAAGAAAAAATGGAGTGTGTTATTAGCATATTTCATAGCTTTTTTGTATCAATTAACTTCACTCGCCTGTAGAAGATGACTTGTTCGCTTCAGAGTAAAATAGTACTTTTAAGTTTAGTAAACATTTGAACGATAAATCCAAAAATGACCTTGGTTGCATTCTATCAATTCAGAATTCAGTACAATCTGAGTTTACATCATATGATTCAGAGCCTGTATTGACCTATAAGAAATCGATTATGAAAAAAAAAAAATAATAATGTGTTTCTTAGATTTGCGTCAAGGTATCCTCTCAAAATTTTACTTTGTCTCTGACGCATTTATAATCCATTATATGCGTCATTTTGTACGCGAGATAGGATTTTTTTAATGTACATATAACTCTCTACTTATTAAATTGACATGATTTAGTATACCAAAATATTAAAGCTGGTTACCAAGCTTTCATTTGATATGTTTGGTGTTCTAAAAATCGCTATACTTTAAGAGATATAAGCAAATACATTTTTGCACGTACTCCCCCAAAAAATTGATCTTTTGATATGAGAATATACATTACCACTTGGTAACTGCTGTTAGTGTTACCTGGATAGAAGAGAAAGAAAAAGGAGGGAGAGAAGTGAACTTCTCTCCCTTCTTTTTTTATCTTGCTATCCAGCTAACACTAACAGCAGTTACCAAATGGTAATTGTATATTCTCATATCAAAAGATCAATTTTTGGGAGAGTACGTGCAAAAACGTATTTGCTATATCTCTTAAAGTATAGCGATTTTTAGAACACCAAACATATCAAATGAAAGCTTGGTTAACCAGCTTTAATATTTTGGTATACTAAATCATGTCAGTTTAATAAGTAGAGAGTTATATGACATTAAAAAAGCCTATCTCGCGTACAAAATGACGCATATAATGGATTATAAATGCGTCAGAGACAAAGTAAAATTTTGAGAGGATACCTTGACGCAAATCTAAGAAACACATTATTATTATTTTTTTCATAATCGATTTCTTATAGGTCAATACAGGCTCTGAATCATATGATGTAAACTCAGATTGTACTGAATTCTGAATTGATAGAATGCAACCAAGGTCATTTTTGGATTTATCATCTAAAGTTTTACTAAACTTAAAAGTACTATTTTACTCTGAAGCGAACAAGTCATCTTCTACAGGCGAGTGAAGTTAATTGATACAAAAAAGCTATGAAATATGCTAATAATACACACTCATTTTTGCTTTGTTTTTACTGAAACTTTGTTTTATTAAAAAACATCAAAAATACGTCTGGTAGTAAATTAGATTTCCTTTAAATTAATAAATTTTTGAAGTCTGTAACGTCCACCATTTTGAAGAAATTGGCGGAAAACTATATTTTTACTAAATTTTTAAAACTTTGACCTCGTTGCGCGACCTCGTAATGTTGACCGATTTTGTTCAAACTTTGTATGTCGTCTTCTTTTATCACCAAGAAACAGAAAATTCCACAATGTTGCTAAAACATTTCAAACA
>CP045895.1:11917841-12025364 GCA_013387185.1 Caligus rogercresseyi | reverse complement strand
ACCCGTTTGGATTGTGACGAGTTCTTGCCAATTTTTAAAGACATTTTTGTTTCGTACAGAGTTATTTCCTCTAATTATCTTACTAAGTGACAATAGATCCTACTCTAGGGCCGTAAAATATATGCTAAACTCTGAGAACTTACTTTTTTAGTGTATTTGCTGTAAGCCTTAACATCTTTATAGCCCTAAAGGAAAATTAGTTCGTATATCTTACCATCAAATAAGTACTTGGGGATGACATAGCTTATCAGTTGTTAATATGGAGGGCTTGGTCGTTCATGGTTCTATAAACCATTTATTGTCCTAGTTGATCCATAGACACCTTATTGTTTATGCTAAGTCTGTGTTTGATTTCTTTTGCTAACAGCATCGTTAAATATTGACATTTTTACCTCCGCCGAAGGAGGTATTTTTTTCACTGGCGTTGGTTTGTGGTTTCTTTGTTTGTTTGTTTGTCAGCAGGATAACTCAACAGTTAACAAGTGATTAAAGTTTAACATATCTGAGTGCAGAATATTAAGATGCACAATGAGCTAAATACTAATAATATTCAAGTTAGCCTACTCGGCAATAGATGTCGCTGTGCTGTGAAATGGGTGCCGGGAGCGTCTTTCTCTCGGAATTTCCGTCGAGGGGAACCTCTCCCGCCCTCTACGCCGCCCCAGTCGTGAAAAATCGCCTCGGAAGGCTCATAAGGACCCGTGACGGCGGAGGTGCACCTCTGAGTTATTATTATTGTTCAAACGAAAAATAAATTCCTAAAAAGGATAACTTTTTGCACTGGTTACTTTTCGAAAACGATTCCTATTTCTTGCATAGAAGTCGCAATTTAATCATACTTTTTTCAAGCAAAGACGTTACATCATAGTTTTTTTTTGGATATAAGGCTAAATAAAATGGTATCTGACTATAGGTTATATATAATCATTATAGTGAAAAAAATTGTCTAAAGAATCTTATTAACGATGTTGATCAATCTGATCTTCCCCTCTCGGAAGTCAATCTGAGCCATCGAGATTTATAGTTGAAATTAGGGTGTCCATCGGGTGCAATTTTCGAGCCCGCCCGAAAGACTATAATTGAGCCGAGCCCGATTAGTTTGATATGCGCCCGACTTGGCGCCCGCCGACCATTGGGAAAATATATTAATAGAAGAAAGAAATTCAATTCACCAGATCCGCGAAAAAGTGAGGACGTTTTTTTTTGTGAAAGAGGTCCGAGGAAAAAAAAAGTGAAGACATTTTTTTGGAAAGACATTTATTAAATATGTAAAAAATGAAAAAAGCCCGCCGCATAGCCCGCCCGACTTTCATATTTTTTGCGCCCGAGCCCGGCTGTCGGGCGGGTTTATGCCCGCCCAATGAACAACAATAGTTTGAAATCCAAGAATTTCCCTCATGTCCGCGTAGCTTACCGGTCACACATTTTCAGTTATTTGCTCTTATATTATCTTTCATGCTAAATGGAGTGTTTCTCAATTTAAACTTAATATAATAACTTTCTCACAAAAAATAATCAGACATTTCATCAAGCATTTTGAAAGGTTGGGTAATTTATGCCAACTAGATACATTTTACGACATGATCATCATTTGATTTAGGATCATTATTGCACAATTATTAAAGATGATAAAGATTACTACTCTTCCAAAAATTACAGTTGCCTGAGACGCTCGCTCTGACTTCTTCAAAAAGCCATGCCCATCTTATACTTCAAACGAACTCCCTTTAGAATACTATTTGTACCTATTTTTTAAGTTAGTTGAATTTATTATTTATCGAAGCAAATTTATTTGAGAGGAACTCAATGGGATCATCGACTAATAGGTACTAACTACAGGTATATGGAATATTTAATATCATCTCTTCTTCTTTTAAATACGTTATTTATATATATATATTATATATATAACTATATAATATATATATATATATATATATATATATATATATTATATATATATATATATATATATAATAATATATATTAACTAATAAAAGTAGAAGTTTGTCTGTCTGTTTGTTACAAGTAGGCGGCCACCTGCAGGGCCAATTCAGCTCAAAATTTGCCATGCACGTCGCTTATCATCTGGGGAAGGACATGAGAAAAAAATAAAAGGCCTTTAAGGCCACACTGGGCTAGAAATGGCCTTTTTCATTTTTTGACTAATTTGACTAATAAAGCGATTTTTTTCATAAAAATATGTTTTGAAGAAACTTTTTTTCTAGAACTTTTCTCGCTGCATGTTGGTATGTATCTTCAAAATTGATGAATTGTCGAATAAAAAGGGAGAAAGAATAATGAATCCAGGTAGACATTAACCCGAGCAAGGCAGAGTTTCACAGAGAGCGCTCAAAGTTAAACAAAACAGGTTCTTCTCTCTCTTCCTATTGTCAGCAAACCAGATCATCTGGGAAGGACCAAAGAAATATAAAAGAACTAGAAGCGCAATGCAGGCTGGAAAGGAGTATTGGCTGTGTTGCCTTCGATAGAGTTACACAGCTGACCTCATAAGATTCACAAAAATGTAAACAAATTGAGTTAAGAACCTTTTTCAGTATAAGTATGACTCTCCTATATTCAGATCAAGGTCTGTATAATAAGGTCTGGGCAATACAAAAATAAACATGTAGCAGTGCGACTATCAATGACGTCACTGGAGACGATTAATTTAATCTCTCTATATATAAATCAATCTCTATAAAATATATACATACATATGTATATATATGTATGTATGTGTGTTTGTATAAATGAATAAATAAATAAATATTTATATAAATTAATTATATAGTATATATATTCGTTCTACACTGACGTCATGGAAGTAGTCACTACTGCTAGGATTACATGATGTTTTTGTATTGCCCAGACCAAACGAAAGGCATATAAGTGAAAGAGGAGTGAAGAAGAAATGCAAATCCTTAATTAAAAAGATTTTAATTTATCCATCACAGATGTAATAACTGTTTGCAGAAGGGAAAGTCTTTTGTCAGTTTTAACAGGGTTGTTGATTTTTTGATTTTTTTCAAAAAAATCAAAAAATCGGATTCTTTTGATTTAAATCGGATTTTTTTGATTTAAATCAGATTTTTTTGATTTTAATTGTTAACCATATTTTATGAACCAAAAATCTTTTTTTCAATGTGTAAATTTTGTCCATACTTTAAATTGTAACTTTTTAAAACATGCCCAATATACATATAGGCCTACCTATTACTCAGGGGACTTTAAATGCTGTCTTTGATTAAATTCTAGTTGCCTTACTTAATGATTTCATTTTAATAAAGAATGCAAAGGAGTAAACAATAAAATTACAGAACTTCAAAGGCCTTGTAATGAGTCATACTCGCTAATCACGTGACAGTTCGAAATCCAAGCGAGGATCGAAGACTCATGACAATTTTCTACCTTAAAAATTACTGGGTGGAGCTGCCAACGGCTGATCAAAGATGACTACAAGATGGGTCACTCTCGAATCTAGGACGCGCCAGGTACGCTTGGAAAAGGAGGCGCAAGACAATCGGACAATTGATAACTCGTTCCTGTAATTGTCAAATTTAATTGAGTTTACTTTTTCATTCATATTGTACAAGCAGAATAGAAGCCAATTGTTAAATATGTTCATCAAATCTTAAGCTAATTAGAAGATTTAGAAGAGCAAGAAGACTGACAATTAATAACTCGTTCCTGTAATTGTCAAATTGAACTGCGTTAACTTTTCCATTTACATTGTACAAGTAATAAACAATTTATTTGATAAAACATGACTTGATTTTAATCATTGATTATAAAATGTCTTTGGAAAAAAAACTTAATTTAGATCGCAATCCAAATTGCTTGATTTAAATCAAATAATCCTAACTCAAAGCTTAATATGATATATTATATGATATAGGCCTATAGTCTGAGGCTATAGATATAATGAAAAAGGCCACTGCTCTACTATTAAGAAGACAGACATGAAATGTTTTGTTTCTGTTATTGAGAATTAGAAGCATAAAATTAAATATCAATTTAATTTATTGAAAAAAATATGAATTGATTTAAATCAATGATTTTAATTGGAAATCCACTTGATTTAAATCGCGATTTAAATCAATGATTTAAATCAGCCTGATTTAAATCAAACAACCCTGCTTTTAATCATTGACAAAGCTGCTTTATTAAAGAAAGATAAAATTCACTTGCATATTGCTGCCCAAGTTTTGCAAAACATTTGTGAAAAGAACGGTAGGTTTTTAATTATCTTAATGAACATATGCTAGACGTTAGCCCAACAAACAATCACGTTTATAAATTCATAAAATATTCGGCAGCAACTTATTCCCGAATAAGACTTTATCATCAGGAAGAGTGACGAATATAAAATTATGGACTACATAAGAAAAAGTCATGATAAAACAGTATTATTCAAAGGACAGTAAAAGTATTCATAATAGTATTAAAAACTATCACATTGTTATTCTCATGTTTATTTATGTAATGCAAAAATATTTATACAATAATTACATATCATTAAAATTGTACCATGATTTCCCTAAATATATCAATAATATTTTCTATTTTACAAAAATTATTATACGACTAATATTAAAAAAATATAGCGAATCTTTTAAAATCGTACTACATAAAAATCTCAGTTTTCCTTCTTCATTATGGTTACTAAGTTTTTCTTCTCTTCTGTGGTTCATGTTTTCCTTCGTCAGCGCGTTGCGCTTCTAGTCTTTATATTTCTTTGGGAAGGACATGAGCTGCTTTGAAACCGCCTACAAACTCTTGAATCGGCAAATTGCATGTGCCGACCTTGCCCGAGCAACGCTGGGCACATTGCTAGTATATATATATACTTATAAAAAAGAATTCCGTTTCGTTCGTTCGTTTTGCCTCTATATAATTTATTAGGAGATAAATGATTGCTACGAATAGCCCATTCTAAAAAAAATGCCTTACCCTACCAAAATATTTGCATTGAGAGTCGAAGCAAGCAACTAATATTTTATACAGCCGTCCCTATAACTCAAAAAACTTTTATATTTTTCATATGGCATTGCAAAAATTGTATATGTTTTTTAGCTTATAAATTAAAGCTAAGAAGGAAAAACAAATTACGCAAGTCACATTTTTGCAAAGCATTTATTATGATACATTTATTGAGGTCAGAGCAAAAAAAAAAATATATATATATATATATGCATAATGTAATCATAATACTCTTTAGTAAATATTATTGTCAAATATCGCATAAAGAGTATGGGCTACCTAAAGTGGAAGCGTGTTCAACTCTTAAGTCGAGGGCAGAAGCTAGACTACCGAGAATGAAAGGTCAATAATATAAATCCTCCCTCATTAAAAATTCCAAAATTCAATGGACTAATGGCATAAATATCCACACGATTGCAATTCCTTGGAACTAAATAGGCCAAAAATTACATTAATGTATTCTTTTTTTCCGTTTCAGGAATGCTTATTCAATTTATGAGCCCTGACATGAACTGTGGATTATTATTTTGAATAATACTTATCACGCATTGTCCACTTCTTCCAATAATAAATAGAACTAGAGGCATATATACACTCAGAGAGTGCAAACCTCCGCCGTCATGAGTCTTCAGAGGCGGATTTTTCACGACTGGGGAGGCGTAGAGAGACGGGGGAGGGTTCCCCTAGACGGAATTCCGAGAGAAGACGCTCCCGGCACCCAATTTCACAGCACAGCGACATCTATTGGCAGAGTAGGCTAACTTGAAAAATTTAGTAGTATTTAGCTCATTTGGCGCCTCAATTCTGCACTCAGAGATGCCAAAATTTAATCACTTCTTCCTTTTAGCACTTCCACAACTCCACAAAATTTCATCCAAATCTTTCAGTACTTTTTGAGTTATCCTGCTGACAAACCAACAAACCAACAAACTAACAAACCACAAACGCCAGTGAAACAATACCTCCTTCGGCGGAGGTAAATATGAAACTTGTCAAAAGTATGACATATCCCCGAATAGTTTAAAAACTTACATTCGCTTTAGAAATAATATTTTTTTAAGTGCCCCCTAATTTACAATATAAAATCTTAACTAGGTCAAACAATTACGACAAATGCCTACGTAGTCGAAGAAGACCTAAGGCCATTCATGATTAGTGCTTCTACTCGCTACGCTGCTCTTTCCATACAACTTCCGGATTTAGGAGCACCAACGTAGAAATGGGCCTGTGACATAAATAAATATGAGCCAGCAAGATCGAAACTCTACATACAAAGTATCAAAAGGATTTTAAAAAGACATTGCGAGTTTTTAAACCAATGTAATAAATAATGCGTCCTATTATATAAGTAAAATCTTCAGGGTAGTAAATGTGAACTTAAATGTTCATCTATGTATCTTTGGAACTGCCCTGAATAGTTTTAATTCGTTACCTGTATATAATTTAGTGTATTTAATTTTTACACTATATAAAATTTTCGCAAATAAAATAATAAAAACTTTTAAACGGATATAAATATTTTTTTCGATCATTATATTTCAAATTTGTAGAGCAAACATATTTTCTTTATTTAATGTATGATATAACTAGTACATTAAAGAGTAAATAATTTCAGGTTTTCGGGCCGATGCTCGCACTCGCATTGAATGAATAAGTATATCCTACTTCAAAAATGGAGATAGTCGAGCTTAAGATATCTTTTTTTACTATTCTTTCCTTGTGAAAAGACTTTACTTTTAATATTCCTCATACATACTTGCATTATGTGTATACAATAATATGTATGAAAATCAGTAAATCCTCTCATCTTCAAAAGGGATTATACTTTTCTTTGTAATGGAAACGAGAGTGAAGAAAAAAACTTTTTATTGTAAACTTTTTTTATACTTACGAATATATTATCGTACATTACAGGCATATTTATTATATTAGAATAATCTTAATATTACTTTTTACTATTAAACGAAGCTTCAATGCTCCTAAGTTACAATATCATATTTTTTTTCATACAAACAAATTATAAGGATGGAAAAGAGATTTACAAATATTTACTTTTTGCAGGATTTACATATTTATACTTAAAGATTAGACCAACTGCATTCATGTTGTAAGGAAAGTAATTTGTAAAGCACAATTTGTCAAACATTTAAAACAATATATATTAAAATATAAAATTAAGAATTAGAAACGCCTTAGAAGAAACTTTAAGTATTTAAACGGAATAAAAACGCCTAATTGATCTTCTATCTATATTCTTAATTCACTTGGGTTTATATGTGAGCAAAAAAAAATGGTCAATTCAATACATTACCTGTTCTTATTTTCTTCAAAAGAAAGTAAAAGGCAACAGAAGAGTATTATGAAGCCTGATGTAAAGGAATAATTTTGAAGAAAAAAGAGAAAGTAGCCTTAAGAAAAAAGAACGTTTTTCCCCTTAAGTTTTCTTGAATTATAAAAATGAGGATCCAAGAACAAAATATTTACTTTTTCCATCACTATCATGACAAACATTGATTTATTTTGTTTGACTAATTCATCTATTTAATTACAAATAACCTATTTAAATCATGTGTATGCCTAAGGCAAGGAGTCGTGTATGTTTATCCATCAGAACAAAGACTTGTAAACAAAGTTGTTGACGAAAGTACTCTCATAAATCCATATATTTTTCCCTTAGTAAACTTAGCTCGCATATTAGGGCGCCCATATGTTTGCCCTTTTGTATGGGTAGGTTTTGGGGCTAGTTTGTGAGTGAAACAGACCTTAAGAATATAAGAGAGGAGGCAAAAGTTCAGTGTTTTAAAGCTTATCAAGCTCAATGACATTTTTTCTATTTCTGGTCTGGTCATCAAGTCTTCTTCCAGCCCTTCCCTGAGATTATTCTCAGATGAGAAGCTGTTCAACCTGGACCACACTCACAACAGACAGAAAACCAGGTGGATCTGCCAGGACCCTGAGGACGTGCCCATGGTCTTCTAGTCCAAGAACCCGGCCTCAGTCATGATCCTGGGCGTGATCTCTTCTAACGGCGAAGTGATGGCCCCCACTTCTTCTCTGTGGGTCTCAGGATCAACCAAGAAGTCTACCTGGAGTTTCCGAGGACGTGGTGGTGCCCTGGATGAACAAGGTGCCCAAGGGCAGGAGATACACCTTATAATTATGAAAACTCGCATACTTTTGCGCCTACGGCGCCCATATGTTCATATTATATAAGTTTCTTAAAATTTGTATCATGGATTTTGTGGAGATAAAATAGGTTTTCTAAATGTTTAATGAGTTACAATAATTTTTTGTTTTGTACAAACATTCCTCATAAAAAGTTTGACTTTGTACAAAGAATATGTTTATGTCACATGAGATGCTTATCTTTTTTTTTTTTTTTCCTCTCTTTACCTTGAAAAGTAGGTAATAAATCAGAAAAGGTAATTTTTGGTTCATTTCTGGTCCCATCACTTTGTAAATATTTTTTTTATTTTTTTATTGACTTTATTTGATTAGAGTTATTGTATATAGATATGTATATATAATTGAACATTATAGTTCAAAATTAAAACCTATCTAAGTCATAACAATTGAAATCACATATAAATATACAATCAATCAATAGCAGCTACAGCTATATCTATCACGTAAAATAAAATCTGAGAAAAATATTCAAATAGTTTTATTAGGTCTTCCTTGACCCAAGGATTCCTTGGTACCTTCAAAGTTCAAATCTGACCATAAATGTGGGAGGAGAAGGCGTGCGGACATACAGACGAACGGACGGACAGAGATTGGTGAATTATTATATAGATGTTAAGAGGTAAAGTGTCCTTTCTTCTAAGAAATCAGCATTACCTTTAGCATTATTTGAGGCATTTCCCCTCCTGCGTCACACTAACATTAAACTTTAATATAACTTGTCTCCGAAGTTATTTCAATTCAAATGTATTGATTAAATGTTTGGGTTGTTCCCCCTCAGCCCCCTTCTATTAAACTTTTGATATAATGTATCTATTAATAAAATTCACACTCCCATTTAAATTAAGGATTTCCCTTTAAAACACTATATAAATCATCCCTTGGACGATACTAAAAAGTTCATAAAGTCTTTAAATAAATTTGCTTAATCGAACCGATTTTTTAGTTTATTAGTAATATTATATTATAATGTATAAATCCATTTGCTTTCACTAAAGAGCCTATATGAAGCAGGGACCACTAACAAAATAAAAATAATATTTTTGACAGTTTGCAAATATATATATATATATATGTATGTATATATATAAATACAAATATATAATTCCATTAATAAAGTGTAAACAAAGATATACTTTATGTTTCGATTATAATATTCGATGGAATTGTAGTATATGTGTAGATATGTAAAAAAATACATGGACCTAAGAGTTTTTGAATGAGTTTGACCTTTCCACCTCGTGATTCTAACCTGAGCCCACAAAATTGGTAGTCGAGCACGCTTCTAATGAGTTTTTTTGTTGTATTGATTTGTCAAAATCATAAACACATCCAATTCGCTTTTTTATACAATTATTAAACTCCAAAAGAGTTTTTATCTACTTTACATAATATTGTTTTTTTTTTTTTACATTTACACAAAATACAACTATAATTTCAAGAAATCAACTTTTTAACAAACTATCACAACCGTTCAATAAAAACAATCAGCGAACATACATGAATTAGGGGGGGGGAGGGAATTTATCATAAAATTTCTTTTATAATATTCCTTATATAGGCATCAAAACAGTGTGGGAGGGGAGTCTTTGTGCTTCTCAATTTATATAAAACACATTGAATTTTGGTAACTATTAAATTTATTTCTTCATTAAAAGGACCTATATACATGAAAGCAAAATTTTTAACTTTTAAGTGTAATCCCAATTTAAAGTAAATTTCTTCTATTACAATGAGCCAAACTTTTTTCAGCTCCTGACAATCCAGCAAGAAGTGAGAAGACGTTTCGAGATCAGTTTCACAGAAAAAACACAATCGATCATCCTCAGATCGCCCATGAATACTTCCAAAGGGCAACGTATTTGAAATTAAACGATACTTCAGCCAATACCATTTAAACGACAAATGCTTACTCTTTAAAAACTTTAATGCATCTTTTACAGTGCATTTAAAATCCATTCTTCCTATTCTTCTTTCAACTTGGTTTAAAAAGACATATTTAACATTTTCTTGAATTAAAACTTCTCTAAGATTCATATTGTTAAAATTCCTCATGAAATTAAAAAAACAGTCTCTTGGTCCAATAGGTCTTCGAGTAAGTTTAATTTGTTGTTTGACACTTTCCTTCTCTAAAATCTCGCTTAAAGTAAAACAATCGTTATCATTTAAAATGTAGTCTATTTTCCTCTTTAGTGACGTACCCTGAAGACATGTTAATCTACCATTATCTACAGTTGGCTCTTGCCAATTCATAAGAGCAAGAATCTTAAATATAATTTCCTTCCCTATCGTAGCACATTCTTTCCAAAAAATATTCATGTTCTGCAGGGTATTAATAATCTTATCCGGTCCTTTACCATACACTTCATCTATTGAAAACCCGTATTGTTCTATTAATTTACTATTCAATAATTCAGCCCATATTGTGCGTGGTCTAAGTATCTTCTTGAACCAGGAGAATGTAATTGTCTTCCAAAACGACTCTATATCGATCATACCTAGTCCACCATACTTCTTTGGGAGGGTAACTCTCTTCATTGTGATTAATCTACTTTTACCATACTTAAAAATAAATTTGAAGGCAATTTCTTGTACTTTTTCTACTAATTTCCTGCAATAAGTGGTAGTTCTCAACAGGTGAGTAATCTTGGGGAGCACCAGCACATTCCAAACGAAAACTCTAGCCGGTATGTTCGTCGTTAGTATAGTTGAATATTTGGCAACTGTTTTGTTCACCTTGTTAATGATGTTTTTATAGTTTTCAATCTGACCATATGAATCTAACGAAACAAAAGATCCCAACACCTTAAGACTCTCATAGTTTTTTAAACCGTTGACAATCACAGCTTTTGCACAGTTAGAAATGGCTCTAGACTTATTAACATTTATTTCCAGACCTGAAACGTTCGAAAATGCTTTTAAGATCCTCAATGTTGCTTTTATGGACTTACTCATATCCTCCTGATCACCAGAATAAAGAACATTTAGATCATCTGCAAACGCTTCTACTTTGTGTTCTAGCTTTCCTATTTCAACTCCTTTTATGTTTGGAGCACCATCTATTGCATTTATCAGTGGGTCAAGAGCCAGAATGAACAGGTATGGGGATATTGGGTCTCCTTGACGGCAACCTCTGTTTACCGCAAAAACATTTGACTTCTCCTCAAAATGCGTAAGTAAGCCCCCGAGGCACATACCGATCATGCGAATAAAATATTCCCCAAAACCTTTCTCTCGCAAGCAGGCGATTATCCAACCATGGTCGACACTGTCGAAAGCCTTTTTGAAATCAATGGCTACTAAGGAAACCATTTTCTTCTTTTCCTTCACTGTTGCTATACTATCTTGGATACCCCTTATGACATCCTCCATACATCGGCCACGAATGAAACCCTTTTGTGATGGGTGAATTAAAGATGGCAAAACAGACTGCAATCTTTTAGCTAATATGCCACTGTAAATTTTATACGACGTATTGAGCATGGTAAGGGGCCTAAGATTTTCAATATTTCGTGGATCTTTACCATCTTTAGGTATCAAGATGAGATTACCTCTCGTAATGTGATCATTAAAATATCCTTTTTCAATGCCCTCCTCAACTACTTTATATAATAGGGGCACCATAAATTTATGGTATTTTTGATAAAATTCTATGGGGAACCCGTCAGGACCCGGTGCCTTATTTTTTTCTTGTAGGAGAAAATATATTCTTTTATTTCTGCTTCCGAGATCTTCAAATTAAGAACTCCCTTATCAGATTCGTTCAAATTGAATCCAATTTGCGGATTAAGGAACTGGGAAAAGTCATTATCTTGAAGACTATGCATTTTCAAGAAGCATTTGGTTAGACTGCTTAAACCGTCTTTAAAACATATTCTACATCTATACATCTGATGAAAGTGCTCCGAAATAATTTTTGAAACTTCAATTTTATTCTCAACTAAGTTTTCTTTATTGTCAAAAATAGCATTTACTTGTTTTTTGCCCATTCTATTTGCTTCCCATTTCTTCAGTCTATCGAGCATTACATCTTCTTTGGGCAAATTTCTGAGTCCACTTCTAATTAAGTATCCCTTCGAATTATAGTTTACTATATTTTTGAGATTTTCCTCCCCTACTTCATCTAAACCACGCACTTGTTTCAATTTTAGTAGCTCTTCTTGTCTCAACTTTCTCAACTTACTCAATTTAATGCCCAACTTGATGTATTCCCGTCTTACACAGTCTAAGGCCAACTTTAAGGCGTGAGCAGGAGATTTGATTTCTTTTTTTTCTAATCTGAGCAGTATTTTCTGAATTATTTCTCCAACTTTACATTCCGTGGTTTTATCCGCGCTTAAAAGAGACACATTTAATTTCCAAACTTTTTTACGATAATGCTCAATTGGAGAAATCTTTGCTATAATTGGATGGTGATCGGATTGAAAACTTGGTAGCGTGCTAAACTCCTTAAGTGAAGGATATAAACCACCAGAAACAAAAATATAATCTAATCGAGCACTTATAAAATCTTTATCTTTTTGCTTTCTAAAAAACGTGTGGTCTGGCAATATTTTGAACTTAAAAGCGGCATCTTTGAAACCCAACTTTGCTATGATATTTTTCATTTGATTCGAAGCTTTTTTATTATTTTCTTGTTTATAGTTAAAAGTGTCTCTCTCTTGGTTCATTACCATATTCAAATCACCTAAAATAATGCATTCATCATTCGAAGAGTCGTCATTTGACAAAAACCGCTTATCAATGTTTTCATAAAATTCAGCATCGTCTTTGTTTGGGCCATAAAGAGCCACTAACTTTACTGTTTTGTTTTGCCAAGTTATTTCCGCTATGCCGTAATTTCCTCCGTCATCAGCAGCAACAAACTTTGGCTTCAGATTTTTTTTGATAGCTAGCCAAATTCCTCTTGAAGGATGTTTTCCCTTTACTCTAACCGCAGACACCTGTAGTAATTTATACATGGATGAAAACATTGTGTCCTCACAAACACCAACAACTCTCGTATCACACATTGCTAAAATGTCAGGGTCCATATTTAAAAAATGTTGACTCAACAAATTTCGTTTCGCATAGTTTGCCATTGAATTGACATTAATTGATAAAATTTTAAGACTCATATTTAATAAAATGGGAGGGGCTACAAAAAAAACTTTTAAAACACTAAAAGGTACTTACATCGAGAAAGTTTAAAATTTAGATTTGACTTCAAGCTTCTTCTCCATCGTTTTCAGATAGGTAGCTTTCCATGTGTGAAGTATTCATTTTTTGGATTTTTTCTTCGGGGCTGTCCTTTGGACCTTTGTTCTTTCTGGAACCGTTCTTTTGCAGTTTCAGCACTTGTCGTTTCCTGAGAACCATTTTATAATCATCTTTGGGGGTAGAACATGATGATTTAGTGGACTCCTTATCCCCTTCCTGAATTGTTACTATTTCTTCTGCCTCTCCAGGGCTTTTTCCTTCGGTTTTTTCCTTATTTATCTCCTGTGTCACACACTCGGCTACTCCACTCTCCTCGAACTCCAAGCACTCTTCTTCTTCTTGATGAGCATTTTCCTCTGTTTCACGTCTCTCTTCTGCACCAGTTGTATAGAGTGGAAGACCGAACACCATTCGGAAGTTCTTTTCAAACTCCCCGTAACTAATTTTTTGTCGGGCTTGGCACTTCGCTTTAGTATGGCCAAACTGCAAGCATTTGTAGCATTGCAAGTGTTGGCGAGTTGATAGCAGTTCAACTTTCTTTCCCCTTACGGGAACAAACATAGGTAGTTTTTTACCGAGTTTAATTCGGCATTTTAGTTTTCCTGACATAATGTGATTAAATTTCTCCGAAAATTCCTTGTCATCCTCTTCATCCGGAACCACAGTATGGGGAACGCTTTGGAACTCCCCAACCATATCGCCAAAATGAGACAATATTTGCTTTAGTTCCGGGAGATGAACTTCAGACCCATTTTTCACAATTATATCCACGGGTTTTTGTGCTGTCTTTACATTTTGAAGGCCTCTGATGGAAAAATCCACATCTCCGTCCACTTCAAGTATAGGACCGAGAGACCCAAACTTTTCTATCACATTCCACGGTTGTTTGAACTCCATTGTTATAAACCCCGCTTGACTTTTACAATCGTTGATCAATAAGATATCATCCATTGTCACATTCAATACATTAAAGATTCTCTTAAATTGGGACAGCTTCGGCTGAAAACCTTTCAAAGCTCGGCCCTCTTTATCTTTCCAATCAATGAAAATATTTTTCCATAACGGACTTATTTTTATATCTTTGTTGACATACTTGAACCGAACCGATTTTTAGTTTATTTAGTAATATTACATTACAATGTATAAATCCATTTGCTTTCACTAAGAGCCTACAATGAAGCAGGGACCACTAACAAAATAAAAATATTTTTGGCAGTTTGCAATATATATATTATATATATGTATGTATATATATAAATACAAATATATAATTCCATTAATAAAGTGTAAAAAAAGATATACTTTAAATACATGGACCTAAGAGTTTTTGAATGAGGTTGACCTTTCCACCTCGTGATTCTAACCTGAGCCCACAAAATTGGTAGTCGAGCACGCTTCTAATGAGTTTTTTTTTTGTATTGATTTGTCAAAATCATAAACACATCCAATTCGCTTTTTATACAACTATTAAACTCCAAAAGAGTTTTATCTACTTTACATAATATTGTTCTTTTTTTAAATACATGTATTGATTCAATAATGTATCTTATTACCTCCGCCGAAGGAGGTATTGTTTTCACTGGCGTTGGTTTGTTGGTTTGTTTGTCAGCAGGATAACTGTGTATATATGCCTTTAGTTTGGTATAAAACACATGAAGATTCATTAAAAAAATACAATTATATCAATATTCTCACAAAGAGTTATTTGGAGATATTCGGTTAACAAGCGGGTGTTTAATTTCAATATTATTTTCTTTACATCATGATTTTATAAATCCTTATGACAAATAATTATGAATAAATATTTATTTTTTCTCTAGTTCTATTCGAGGCTCTTTAACTTGAGCCATTAATATTTTCAAATAAAATCTAGTTCTGTACCTTGCTACGAAATAATTGTCCACTTATAAAAAGATAAATTTCTCTTGAGGCCCTAGTCTCCAACATATATGTCAAATAATGCTCAACCACTTATATAGTATATATATATATATATACATTTATATATATATATATACATATATTATATATATATTTATATATATATTTATATAAAAGTAGTAATATTTTTTTTTCGCCATTCGATCGCCTCTATTATCTTTAACTTCAATTCTATTTTCAAACAATTTGTCGCAAAATGTAGGTATGATTGCAAGGATTCTAATTAGTTTTTTTTTGATGTACAACCAAAGTTCGACGAGAAATTTAGTTTTGAAATAGTCATATTTTCAATAATGAACATTTTGAAACTTTATTATCTCGTTTGATTTGGATGTACATAAGAATAAAAACTGATTCGGAATATATATACATCGATAAATGTATATATATATATATATATATATATATAATTGAATATGAAGCCCATAGATTTAATAAAAGTTTTCAAGACCATACTTCTTATGAATTGCTTTTGAGTGAAGGTTGATATGCCTCTCTCTTTGTGTTTTCTTGTCATTCTTAACATGCTTGCCTTAAGGCAGTGCCAAGCACAGCATGTTTTCTGGAAGATTAATCATCTCTTTAAGAAATATGTATATACAGAGTACGAAAAAAGAGTCCTTCTAGATAATAAAAAAATTCCTTTTTTTTTCTTTCTTTCCCGCGCTTTCAATTCTAACAACAAAGCAAATGAGGGGGCTTGAGTACTTGAGGGACGTTTTACAAACAAGATTAGAATAAAGTTTGAGAAATATCAAGTTGTAACAATTAGATATCAATAATTTATGTAATAATTATTTTTCAATATAAATATTTGACTATAAAGAAAATATAAATCAAATAATAAGTCGTTTTGATTAACATTTTAGTTACGATAGTTATTTATCCTTTTCAACATACCCACCCATTGTTTCACCGATAACAAATTAAGAATGTTTGGGTCTTTAACCAACGGCCAATGTACTTTTGTACCCCTATAACCATCTTTGACGAAGCTGGAATACAGCATTATTGTAACTGAATGGACCCATGAGCCCATCTACAGTTTATTGGAAATCCCAATACTCCTTCCAAATTATTGCCAGGGATAAAGGGTTCGTGGGAATTGAATTTGAAATCCAAAAACCCATCATTGTAACTGGAATGACCGAGAGCCTCTTATTTGTTGATTTTACTTCCCATTTTTTCCTGAAGGTTATGAGCAGGATATGAGGCAGATGGTAATGGGTTTAACCACCCAATATCCCATAAATATGACTGTCAGGACATGATAACGATTTTAGTAGGTTTGAAACCATAATAATCCGTGTGTGTAATCGTCTATATTTTCCCTAGAACATCATATCACTTTGGCTAGTCTGGGATGTCAGGAATTTTAAAATAAGTAATACAATGTATATATATGTATAAACTTATATTAATTAAAACAAATAATATAAATATATGCACTGAGGTCCTGAGGTTAAGAAATGCTTTATGGGGTCTGTGGATTATTGCTTGCCCATGTGGTGTTTCCCTTATACTACGCCATGATGTATTGAGAGACACCCAGTGTTGATAGTTTGACTACCAGTTTATTTCTGCCCCCTGATACAGGGAGGCTTCTTCTTTATATACACATACATAATAATAATAACTAGATAAGGTGCAGGAGGGTGCAAGGGGAGGTGAGAATATGTTTTTGTATAGTGTCCTTTATATACACATTATAGATGCGTGTACATACAGGACACTAAGAGCAGAGGTCAATGATGTGGGGTGAGATGCAGGAGAACATGACACTAAGAGCAGAGGTCCAGGTGAGACCCAGATGTCTCACCTAATAATAGAATATAGTATTGGATGGTATCCAATAGGGTCCATTTTTAATTTATTTATATAACTATTTATTTTTATGGGGGTCAAAATTTGCCAGACAACGAAAAAATATTTATGCCATATGAGAGGAGATTGGCTTAAACCCCTATAATGCTGTAATTGTCCCTTGGCGGTGGGTCTAACACTCTAGAGGGCTTACAGCCATCAGGAGTCATTGATGTGGTTGAAAGAATCCGAGGGCTCATTGTCCTTAGGTTTGAAACACCATAATGTCATAATCCCGATCCACAGAACCTTTGTGTTCACTTGCAGTGGGTTGAACCCTCAAGGAGTTATTGTTGTTATTGGCAGGACCCAAGGGCCCATTGGTAGTAGATTCGAACCCCCACTCCCCCCATTGTGCCATAGGCCTTATCGATCGGCAGAACACAATTGTCCATTTGTTGGGATAGGAAGGACCCATGGAAATAAACACATATAGGTAAAAATAACAAAACAATGAATATCACAATTCTGTTACTAATTAATTACTTAAGGAAGGATATTTATAACTTTTCAATAAATATTTGTAATTTTCAGTAAGTGGGGTTCTATTGCGTCTCATTTTATATAAATCATTAAATATTATGGTAGCTATAACATTTATTTGGGATTGATAAGGGCAAACGTATAAAAAAGAAAAATATTGTTTTTGTAAAATGACGTCATATTTTAGCAATATTGTCATTGTTATCTGATCCCGAATTGGTCTTGTGACTTCATATTCTACAAGAAAATGGCTCGTGGTCTCTTCTTTAACTTTGAAGAAAAAACAGAGTCTCTCTTCTGGTGTTTCCTGTATATACTTCCTGTGATCAATGTATTTGTTATAATTTTGTAACTTATCCAGTACAAGGACAAATCAAACATAGTATTAGACAAGCTCTTTATAGTATTATAAATTCCACATTCATACCCTTCCGCTTACATTTCGTTCTATTGCCCAACGTATTTGTTTTTTGTTGTTTCCTCTAGTTGTAGTTGTCGATTTATTTTATTATCTAAAAAAAAATATATAAAAGCAATCTCGTGGACCAATTGGTCTATGTTTAAAACTAACATGATATAAAATTCTTTTGATTTCAAGAGTTTGGTTAAAATTTGTGTGTTGAGTAAAACCAAACACTACGCCTACAAAGTCTTTTTTTTTGTACCTCAGTACAACATGGCTTTATTCCATCTCGTACGTGTAAAAAAGCACAATATCACACATTTATAATACAAGAAAAAAAAAAACGTTCATAAAAAAGGAGAAAGGATTGATCAGCTGAACACAAAATTAAAGTTTACGTGAAATAAGAAATTACACATGAAAAACGCGTTTAATATTTTATCTAAATATGTTATAAGATTTGCTGTGTTTTGAAAATTTTGTTTCTTTTAAAGTTTTATATAATTAACTTTTGTCAATAGTGCTGCTAGATTTTAGATTAGAGGTTTAATTCTAAATTTAAAATGTTTATTTATTTATATTTTTATATGTAAAATCTCTACATCAATAAAGTCTTAGAAAAAAAGAAAAAACTTCCTCCTATAAAGGCGAAATAAATGGTTATATTTAAAAAACAAATCCATGGTAAATCCATCAGAGCCTGGAGATTTTTTTTTCTTATTAGCTTTTATGTACTCCTTCATTTCCATAACATTAATTCCATGTTTACTGAGTGTTTGGGCGTCCATGGGGCTTGGGGTGCACCATGTTCTAAATCATTTAAATTTGTTTTGTGTTCTTTAAAAGATACATCATCCCAATGAACAAAACAGCAGCTTTGTGCTGAGTTTATATCCCTGAATGACATTTATAGCATTGATACAGGTTTTCATAAAAGTTTGTTATTTCTTCTGAACCTTTTTTGCACTTTAATTCTGCCCCACTCGAATCTATCATAGGGTAGATGTTGCTTTTCTCTTTTGGTTCTATAAAATAAGCTTCAAGCGTTCTAATATGATATTTTCTTTCCCTATTCCACTAAGGTCACTCTTAATAAAATAGTCTTCCGCGAAAATAGAGGAATACTTATTAAGAAAAAAATACTACAAAGTTTATTATTTTATTAATAAAGTGCCTCGAGGTCTTTTGTTTTTCTTCGTTGGCTCTTGTCATCCTATTAGAGGAAGGATTTTTACTGTAAGATCTTCGATTATATTTCCTACATTTTCCAAAAATGGGTTTATTGATTTAAGGACTTGTTCCGATGGGCTTTTACCACTAATTTTGTTAAAATCTAGTTTTCCTTTCGTTTATACTTTACTCTCCAATATCTTTATCCACCAAGTGTTTCTTGTAATTAATTTACCCGGCCTAGAAAATAATAATGTCTTCCATAAAACTTGTACAGATAAGAGTCCTAGACCTCTTCTCTTCTTGAGACATCTAATTATTTCCCAGATGATCTGTGAAGATTTTTCATTTTTATTACAAAGGATCGACAAATTTTGTTGATTCTCTTATATAATCTGACATCAATTTTGTAATTCAAAGGAGATGAATTATTCTGGGGAAGATCAAAACATTCCAGCAATAAGTCATTGGTGGAACCTGAGGGCACATGGGTGGTGGGTTTAAGCCCCAAAAATGTTATTGACGTGATGGCAAACCCCAAGGGCCCATAGTAGTTAGTTTTGAAATCCCATAGTCCCGATCGGTGGAACCGAGTGCCACTGGCAGTGAGTTTGGAACTTCTTTAAATTATAGTTTTAATTGGAGGGACCCGAAGGCCCATTTGTGGGGTTGAATCCCAAATGTCATTGCTTTGATTGTAATAACTGATTATTGGGTTTGATACCCCAATATTTAAATAATATTGCGAAATAAACCTATGTTCCCAAAAAATACTACTTATCACTGAATGAAAAGAACCTTTTATATATATATGTGTCTCTTGAATCATATGTATGTAATAGATATTTACTTTTTTTACTGAATATTATCAATAAATAATGCTTTCGAAATTTTAGTCATAAAGGCAATTATATCATTAAACTATCTGCACTCTTTGTCCATCTCTCTTTTATAACTTGGATGCATGCCGTTTTAACATCAAATTCAGAGAAAGGGAGCTCGATAGCCGTGCGTGCTAAGGCATGTTCAACTCTCAATGTTGGGAGCGCAGGTTCGAATCCCGAGAGGGGATGGTCAATTTTGGTCTACCTCATTAATAAGATCCTAGGTTCGATAGACTAATTTTAATGCTATAATGCTTATTTATATCCTGTTGGATGGCAATTCTATCGAACCATATAGGCAAAAAAAAAAAATCAAAGATTTACAAACTCTCTTATTTACTATAATATCTACAAATAAAGGCAATTGAATGATGAAATAATGCTTTTGTGAAATATCGTTATTATACTATACTTTTATTTGTTTTTCTAAAAAATCTTGAAAATAGATGAAAAAAAGGCTCATTCTAAACTTTTAATTATACTTTGGATACACAATTTCACAAACTTCTTTCTTAAATTATACTATTATTTAGGCTTAAAAAGTTTTTTTAAGCCAAAAAAGTTATATTGCGAATATTTTTAAATATACAAAAGATGTAATCCTTTTATTCGAATCGTGAAAAAATAATTCGAACTTTAGACGCATTTTGTATTAGATTAGTATTTTAGTTGTCTTATTATGACCTATATAAGATTACTGTTGGACTTATTTGAAAGTTTTCTTGAGTAATGATTAGGAATATATACATATGTATATATATATATACATATATATATAACATACATATTATATAAATACATATAATATAGAAGCCATTATTTGATATCAACTGTGTGTCTGTAATACTTTCTTAGTTTCATAGTATTTTCTGACTGAACATATGTACTTTCACAATTTAGTAAATGAATTGAATTCCCCAATTATAATATATTAAACTTTGTTAGTGTGGATAAACAATCAAGGTTCAGTATGTAAACTCACCTGCATAATTGTTCATGTCTTTTTTGGTCTACAATTTGATTTCATAGGCTAAATACACCGTATCATGTTTTGTTATTTCCGAACATGCCCAAGTTCAATGAATTTTGTTGACAAAATTCGACCTACAAATAATTCTAGCGGAGTCAACACATTTATGACATCTGAAAGTTTTTCAGTTGATTGGCTAGTCTTGATTAGGTTCTAAGTGCTGTTGTTTTTTACTAATAATGATTCCTGCATATGGAGTGAAATTTACGAAGAAATTCACTTAAAAGGTTCAATAGATTAACTATACTAGTATTGAATAAACCAAAGAAAATTATGAAAAGTAATTTGAAGTATAAATGTATCAATATTTACGTCAATTAAGGGTTTTGGCGCTTAATATTTAAGAAAAAAAAATGGCTTCAAAACATCAATTCCTATCAATGATACAAACAAATTTCGTAGAAGATTAAAAGTAACATAAAAATAGGAAAACTGGGGACCAATTCGTCCAAATGGATATCACTACAGGATTGGTATGTTCAAGACCCGCAACTGGCAAATTTCAAAACTCTCTACAATGACGGCTTCTCTTTTTTTGCTTTAAAAATGTACTGGAATATGTGCTCGATCAAAGTCGTTTTCTTGTTAGGTGAATATAAACATTTTGATGAAGATACCCTAGCAACTCTATAATATTTATTAGCTGGCTGCTTAACCAAAGATATTTTTAATAAGTATATTTATTCAAGAGTACAATCTATTTTTTGGACAGTTTATTCCTATAAATAAATGTATGTATAATTCATTCCTGAAAATGTTTATTCATGTTCCAAAATCCAAATAGTTTAACTTTGGCAAATCATTTCTTATAACGATACACTAAATTTTTCAAGTATTTTTATGGATATTATATATAAAAGCAGTTTGATCTATTATTTCCATTTGATACAAGCATTAGATGTGATTTATTTAGACCCTTATGATAAAAGTACAATGATTTTATGAGTAGGATAAGTATGAACTTTTATGATGACAGTTATATAAATTACTATTATGAGTTGATTTGCTTGTCATTGTTATATATTTGTTTGCATATGATTGAGTGTTGACTTGGTGTGGATTCCTCCTCCTTGAATTAAACAACTGTGAACAGGAGGAGTGGCAAGAGAAGAAAGCTGATTGGCATCGATTCCGCTCCATTCTTGATCTTCAAAATGTCTTTAAACTCATTCTGGATGCTTCCGCTACGGAAGGATCCGAAGTACAGTATAGAACGACCATGAGATTCTTATCAGAAACCGAGTCTGGGTCTTGAAGATCATCAACGCAGTACTCATCGTTGCTATACTCAATTATTTTCCCGTTCGCAAAGACAAGGTCTCCATTCATGCTGATCTCAAAGGCCTCCACGTCAAATGCCCGCTCTACTCCAGGGCCACAGGAGTTGCTCTGCAGCTTCTTAAAGAACTCAGAGCCCTTATGAACCACGTTTTCATAGGGAAACTGAATGAGCTCCTTGAGAAACTTCTTGTAGCCGTTGACTCGGATGTTCCATTTGAGGCTCCCTTCGGATTTGATACAGCCATTGAAGAGTGGCAGTCCCAGTTTCTCCCCAAAAGGACAGCACTTTTTGATTTGCGCGCGCTCTAACTGAGTCTTCTGGCAGAGGAGAACCTTACCCTTGAGGGAGTCGTGAAAGCAAAAGGCGGGAAAATAAGTCGAGCGGCCCGTGGAAAAAAGGGTCATCCGCTCTTCTCTATACTACCCTCCAGCTTGATCTTTGTGGCATAAATATCGCCATAGATCCGCTCGTAACTTGGCTCTCCTATGAAGGAAACGAGCTTTGGGTCCTCATTTGTGCAGGTGGGTATGTTGTTGGAGGAGGGGGGACAGGTGTGGCTCCATCTCCTGAGAGGGAAACGGACTTTGTAACGCTGCCCAGGATGGGGCGGCATGTGTTCATGTCGTAGACCATCCCCTCTGGACAGCATTGAGGGAATGCAGGCTCACAAAAACTTGACACTGAAAGGATCCAGTGGCTAAGGAGCAAGAGAATCGTGCCTTTCATACCTGAAAAGAAATAATAAGAAATGAAATATTGGACTTAAGTATAGACAAATGTAATGAAAACAAATTTATATATATATATGCATGCCTAAAACGTGAAATAGTATCTAAATATCAATTACATCTCCTTTTCTATCAAACATAATTTTATGTAGCACCATTAATTCAGCGTTACCTCTTATTCATTCAATTACATAAAGGCTTTTTAAAAAATAAAGAGATCAAAGACAAAACCACAAGCCGATTTCATCATATTATACTTTTACAAGTTGCAAGGCCTAAGTTGTTTTATACCAATCTAATATCACAATATAAATTTATAATGTTATCAAGCTTGAACGTAAAGATGATGTCTAATTATAATTGCAAAATATACAAATTATATAAAAGAAAGTTTATTAAGAAGGATTGTTTAGTAAGATTTAAATTTTAATGCATATCATGTTTGTCGTGTGAATCATCTTTTTAGTTTCATTAGTTAATGAATATAATACATCTTGACGCTGTTCTACCTTCGGGAGATGAATTTGAATATACACATGCATATTAATATTTTATAGCCAAAAGAAGTTATACTAAGTCCCCTTAACCCATTAGAGCTGAAAGTTAAAAATGATACCACAACATTGAAACTTCTCACAAAATTCAGATATGATGAAAAACTTAGGATGTGAAAAACTATTGATTATGATAATTAAATATTGAGAAATTAGCTGGTAGAAAAATCTACGCTTCGGCACTTATCCAGACTATGATTTTTTGTGCTGTTGTGTCGAAACGTAGATTTTCGACGTATTTTTTAAAAAAAAAAAATACAATTTATTTTTTTATTTGAGGTTTAAGTTCATAATATAATTGAAAGATATGTAATTTAAGAATAATTTAGAAAATAAAATTAAAATTACTTATGACATGAAAACCCTTTCAATCACAAATAGTACTTACCCGTCATAAAATAATGAGGTACTTGCAACCATCGCAAATCAATTGCTTATTTTCAAGTGGAACAAATAACCAATGGGGATTAACTTTTTTTCGCTGTTTCTAAATACTCAAACAGACATTAACATGCATTTTGCATATAATTTATCCATTTAGATGTGCTGGAGAGCTGTTTTACTACCGCGTAGAAAATCTAAGTTTCGTCTCTAATGGGTTAAACACTAAAGTCACTTTGATCTCATATATCCCTGCTCAGGTCTATCAATAATGAGAGAAATTGTATAGTAATCATACGAAATTCGAAGAAGTTACCAAAAGTTGCTTTTTATGTCAAATATACTTACAAACTAAAACGTCAATAATGAATAAGAGAAAAACAAACCTTGACCAATGTTACTACAGAGCACCTAAATATATGCCCTTTTAGAATACGCAAGCACTATTTTTCTTCTTAAAATAGACATTCAAGTATTTGTTTTGTATTGCCTATCTTATTGGACAAATCATTTATAAAACACACTTAAAAGTAGAGACAATATTTGTTTTTTTTTAAAAAGAGAGATTATGAATATGATTTAACTTGGGAGAAATTTTTTAATCAATTCAGTACAAAAATATATGATAGGAAGCTTTTTCATTTAGTAGAGACAGATATTTTTATTTTTAAAGTATAGATACACTTAACTACATGGAGACTATTTTATCAATTTTCAAATCTATTCAAATAATGTTGATTATTAAAACAAACCATCCGGAATAACAGCAATTTAACTGTGTGTGATAAGACTAAATATATTTTACAATTAAAGAAAACATAAAAAGTAACACGGGACTGAATATTTTTTTAAATCTAAATGAGAAAGACTTGAGGCTATGATTATTAAAAAGACAGGCCTCGCTTTCTCCAGGTTGATGCATAAAATGAAGACAATTTATATGCAAATGTTGATTACATTTATTACAAAAACATGTTTTTGTGTAATAATTCAAATAATCTCCGTGGTACTTTATTATTGACCCTTAGTATGTTTCAGTGTATCGATTAAAGTTTGCCTTCTGACAAAGATAATATTAAAAATCTATCAATTTGTTAACCAATGTTGATGACAGAGGGAGTGAAATGTATTTATTGATATTTACAGGGGTTTAGCGATAAATCTGGAATCGGAAAAAAGTGGAATATTTTTAGAATATCTATATAATAATTCACCAATCTCTGTATGTCCGCACGCTATCTCCTCCCACATTTATGGTCAAATTTGAACTTTGAAGGTACCTATGGAAATCCTTGGGTCAAGGCGGGCCTAATAAAACTATTTGCAAAGTGATGGGACCAGAATGAACCAGAAAAATTACCTTTTCTGATTTTACTACCTTCTTTTCAAGGTAAAGAGAGGAAAAAAAGAAAAAGAATAAAGCATCTCATGTGACATAAAACATATTCTTTGTACAAAGTCAAACTTTTTATGACGAATGTTTGTACAAAACAGAAAATTATTGTAACTCATTAAACATTTAGAAAACCTATTTTATCTCCACAAATCCATGATACAAATTTGAATAAACTCATGTACTCATGTTAATGTTTTTAAATTATCTTTTTAATACAATACACCCACCGCCACACTTGGTACCTCACCGGTCGGAATGTCTTCTACGCACTGTTTTTCCAACCTCGTTGACGATGTTTCCAAAAGAAAGATTGCCGACGCAATGATTATGCCGGAGAACGCAGCTTGGAAGTTCCGACGGGTAAACCAACCTACCGAAGATTTTTCCTGAGAGCAATCTTGAAGACTTCGTTGACAGTGAAACTTGGAATCTTAGCCGGGTAAACATTCCTTTGATAATTGTAATAGGCTATGATTAATTTACCAAAGAATAACAAGAATTTTTACCAAAGTCCACCACCTATATCTCATTGAGTGTTTCTACCTTCAGCTTACAAACATCCATCCAACCTTCTTGGAGCTTCCGGTCGCACAATGGGCTTCTGAATCAACATTCATTGAGTTAGCGGCATCGTCACCTCTCTTCAAGTTCTCAATGACGCGGCAGAGAGGGCGTCAAGTTCGGGTCTGATTTACTAAAGTGCTGACCAAGAGCGAGAAACAGCGTCAGAACATTCTTCAGGTGTTGAACTTTCACGTCGTGCGTTTCCTCACGCAACCCGAAAGTGTTTCAATCGTGTCAACGCTACCAGCTCTGTGATTGAGCTGAAGGTATCGTCTGGCTATGACGCCCGTTATATTCATTTACGGAATTCATAGTTCAATCCATATTTTTTGATTGTCAATATAGAATATATATAATATATTATATATATATATTATAATAATAATAATATGTTGAACAAAATGTCTATTGGCGAATTCACGAGATTACCATAATGACATTTCCATTGAAAAACTGCATTTTGAGAAAAACAAAAATTAAAAGAATTTGTATCAATACTGATGAGAGGGATTCAGAGGGAGTAGATTGGGATTTGATTGGGAAAATCTACCATCATTAGTCGTTTTAAAATCGTATTTAAAGATAACTTTAAAAAATCCACATGAGTATCCTCTTTTTCTTTTCCTTCTTGAAACTATAAAGAACCCTAGTAGGAGCTGTTATTTAAAAAATGGTTGGTGCGTCAGCACTTATGTTCATTTATTGGCACTAAATATTATTTGACGAAAATTTGCAAAAAAATCATAAATCATAAATTGATCATAGCTAAATTTGGTAAACTATTTTTTTTCAAAATAAGTAATAACAAAAATTTTTGCTTCATAACGAAACCTTTGAACCGAGTGACGTCCGATTTCTAACAATGCTAGAAATTTTTAAGTTTAGATATTCGTTTTCAGCATCAAAAAATGAACCAGAATCGCTGGGTATATGTAAAAGAACTAAAAAAGTTTTTTTTTGGGAGGTCTAATATAATATATTATATAATATATTAAATATAGTTTTAAAAAAGTTTAATATACCACACAAAATCGTGACTTATGAGTTATTGTTGCATATTACTGTGTCAAGGTGACACTAGCAAATGACTGGAAATCGAGTACATGAAATAAATATTTTATCAAAAATTTGTTGTATAAATTGATTATGCTAATAAGACTTCACAGATATAAAATCTACATACTTATAACTTATTTTTTCTTTGGTCACATTTTTATTATTTAGTTCAAATAACACATAACATTGTCAAATGTAATTTACACTAAAATCCAGATACATTAAAAATAAAAAATAAATTCGTTTAAGTTAAAATAAATACATAAGTGAACATTTTGGAATATAGTTACTGTCAAGAAATTATAACCTAATATACACGACAAAGCACATTTATTTACTCTTTAAGAATAACAGATGAATCCTAACCCCTTATTCAAAGCTTCATGTATAATACTGAACGAGATGGCACAAATCGAATAAATTCAAGAAGGAGATCTCGAGAGAGGAATTTTAATCGAGAGAGCCAGTAACTTACTGCTGCTACAAGGAAATAAATTATACACTTAATTATTTAAAATTTAACATATTTAGGATTAAAATTACACATATCTTCTTGATTAGATACAATTGGTTTTTACATAGCTTTCATTGATATGCAATACAGCAATACTGCTATTAAAATTTTATCTCTTTTTACATAATTCTTTGTGTGTAAGCATAGTCGACTCTCAATGTTTAGAGCGCAGGTTTCGACTTCCGAGAGGGGAAGATCCAACCTCATTCGAAAAGTCCTAGGTTCAATTGACTAATTTTATAATAAATTTCTTATTACCTCCGCCGAAGGAGGTATTGTTTTCACTGGCGTTTGTTGGTTTGTTTATTTGTTTGTCAGCAGGATAACTCAAAAAGTGCTGAACGGATTCGGATGAAACTTTGTGGAGTAGTTGGAAATGCCAAAAGAACAAGTGATTAAGTTTTGGCATTTCTAAGTGCTTTTTTAATATGCAAAATGAGCAAAATACTAAATGAATGGGGTCTCTATTCAGGGAGTAGGAAAGAACAAACGCTAAAAAAATTTCATTGACGTATTATTGTTCATATATCAGCTCAGGACTATGTTAACCCAGTGACGTAGCTTAAACTTCTCCCTCTTCCGTCTTTGAGTGCTTTTTTAATATGCAAAATGAGCTAACGAGAGAAACAATGATTAGAGATAGAAAATCGGGCATGTGAAAGGGAGAAATTTTGCATGGGAATGTTTTGGGGATCGGTGGAGGTACACACTCTTTGAGTGTATATATGCCTCTAGTTACCTCCGCCGAAGGAGGTATTGTTTTCACTGGCGTTTGTTGGTTTGTTAGTTTGTTGTTTGTCAGCAGGATAACTCAAAAAGTACTGAACGGATTTGGATGAAATTTGGTGGAGTTGTTGGAAATGCCAAAAGCCAGAAGTGATTAAATTTTGGTATCTCTGATGCAGAATTAAGGCGCCTAATGAGCTAAATATTAATAAATTTTTCAGTTAGCCTACTCTGCCAATAGATGTCGCTGTGATGTGAAATTGGTGCCGGAGCGTCTTCCTCTCGGAATTTCCGTCTAGGGGAACCCTCCCCCGTCCTTTTACGCCTACCCAGTCGTGAAAATCCGCCTCGGAAGGCTCATAAGGACCCCGTGACAGCGGAGGTTTGTTACCTCCGCCGAAGGAGGTATTGTTTTCACTGGCGTTTTTGGTTGTTGGTTTGTTTGTCAGCAGGATACTCAAAAAGTACTGAACGGATTCAAATGAAACTTTGTGGAGTTGTTGGAAATCCAAAAGAAACAAGTGTTAAATTTTGGCTCTCTAATGCTTTTTTAATATGCAAAATGAGCAAAATACTACTAATAATAATATGAAATGGGGTCTCTATTCAGGAGTAGGAAAGACAAAACGCATAAAAATATTTATTGACGTAATATTGTTCATTTATCAGCTAAGACTACGTCACTGGGTGCTAAGCTTCTTTTTCTTCCCTTTCCCTCTTAATATTAAAAAATATAACGCTAATATTAAGAGCATGATGGAGAAAAGAAAGAAGTTTAAACATCCAGTGACGTATTTCTGAATTGACGAATAACTGGTATGACGTCAATGGAGGTTTTTAGGAGGGCTCTCTCCTCACTCATTATTCACCACACACCACTTATGTTAAACATATATGATTGGATTGTAATTCCGTTAAGTGATTCATTTGGTGGGGATCGGCGGAGGTTTGCACTCTCTGAGTGTATACATGCCTCTAGTTATCTTTTTTTCTTAAGTAAGCCTTCAAAATGCTCTGCTTATTTATTTGTTTAAAGGAATACTTAAGAGCAAAGAAAGTGGTCCATTACCATTTCACACTCCATTAAATATATAGGTTTTGCTAAGTATTTACAGTCCAATTTTATTATTTCACAATAACTGAAAACATTAAAGCTTTAATTATAATTAAATAACTCCTTGATTTATTTCCAATGTAGAAGAACATATAATCTTTTTGTGCTAATATAAATGAGTTATTTATCTACTTTTATGAAATATTTTAGTGTCTGTTGTTCATGCGCGTAAAAATAGAATAAACAATGGAATATGAACTACATTTTTCAATGTCATAGTTTCAAATCAATGCTTCGGAAAATAGTGTCCACAAAAGTAGAAGCCTTTATTATTCAAACCGCAATAAAAAGTTATAGCATTTAACACATTAAAAAATATCAACAGTTACCTACACTGAAAGTGCTAGTGATAATTTAAGAAAACTTAAACAGACAGGCCAGTTAAGTAATTAGAGTATTAAAAATTAAATCCGCAGCAAGGCCTTTATCAGTCACATAAAAAACATATTAAAGCAACTAAAGAGTGATAGAAAATTTTAAATTTACAACAACAATAAACATTATAGTTTATGATAAATTTTCTACTAAAAGGCCAAAATATCTTAACAATACATACAAATCTAAATAACAAACACAATATCTAAAAAACATAGAATAAAATTACGCAAAAAAAAATTATCAAAAGGTCAAATTATTTTTTCTATTTTTTCCTTGCGGTTTTTCATTGTCCTTAGAGTAGATTTGTTTGTAAAATCGAAGCACCTTTTTCAAAGTATGGAGATGTCGTGCAGATTGAGAAGGGTAGAACTTAGTAACTTCAAAAGCATAATTCCATGAACTGTCCTGGTTTTGGGGATTCGTAAGCGAAGAGCACAATACCTCGCAGCAGCGGAAAAAAAAATTGCCCTCAGATGTTCAACATTTACTGGCGTGTAGCTGGTCAAATGTTTGGCAATATAGGCCTCACAGTTGGAAATTGAAGCATTTATAGCTTTGCCTTCGACTGAGATGGGCATAGTGTATGGTTGCACACCAAAAAGTAAAATCCTTAAGGAAGCTGGGCCTAATTTTTTTGATAAAATCCTGATTCAATATTATAAAAGATTTTAATAAAGCTAAAACTGGACAGTCACTAAAAGCGTGAACACTATCATTATAAGTTTTACCGCAGTCCTTGCAGGGGTGAAAAAATCGAAGCAGCCCAGCAGAGATCTGGAACTGAGAAGTGAATGTTCTACGTCAATTAAACCCACCAGAGATCGCATAATCACTTTATCTCATGAGGAGGAAGAAAAAGGACTTTTTTAAAGTTATTTAGGATCTGTTTTGGTTACTAATTTGAAACACCAAGGAGTTAAGGAAGATGATGGGCAGCAGATCTATTCAAAGGAAAAACAAACTTTCCAGTATGGAAGATGGAGTCTCTCTTCAGGTCATGCAGTGTAAACACATTTTCACTAATGACAGTCTTTTCAAGTCTATCCGGACATGGTAGGTTTGTAAAAAAGTGCGCCTTTTGAAGTTTTTACGAGTAATGTCGATGATCCCGCTCGAATCAAAACAAGGTGTTAAAGATCAGACAATTCTCTGAGCTGCCTCCCTTCCTTTGATACTCGGTCTACTGAGTCATTTGATAGAGTAGTGCCGAACATTAAGTGTTTAAAATACTGGACTGACATATAAAATTTATCCACTCAACATGGGTTTGTACAAAATGTCCTTAAATTTATATATATATATTTTTTTTTCGCGGTAAAATAACTTTTAGCAAGGATAACCCTCCGCCCAACTGAGCGCGAGGCCGCTTCAGCGCCAGAAGATAGCTCTGACTGAATAATAGCCTTAGCCAATTTTATTCCTCTTTAATCGCTTTTTCAGCTACTGAAGTTATTGCAGTTGCCACGTATAAAATTTGAGGAATTAGCTGGTGTTGTATAGGAGTATCCTTTTTTGTTATTGAGATTTCTCCAGGATTTGCACCATTTTTTAACTTTCGAGACCGCTGCTCATAATTAGAGACAATGGCCCATCCCTCTGCCAATCAATGCCAATATATGACTTTGTCAACCACACAACACCCACAGATTTGAGTGCATTTCATAGGGGACCAAAGACCTATTGGTAGAATTGAAGTCTTCTCTTCATTGATTTCCAATCCAGAGCTTTAGAGAATTTCCAAAATAAGAGAGCCATATCTCAATCCTTTTATGTAGTTGGGCGTTTGAATTGCCTTCCACAATGAGAGTCACATCATCTGCATAAAAATCTACCAAATGTTTCTTTCCTCCAAAACTAATGCCAAAGCCCCCATACTTCCGAATGAGGGATCTGCAAAACTGTTCCATGGCTGCAGCGAAAAGAAGGGGAGAAGCCGGACACCCTTGTCTACAACTTCTACCCAAAACAATAGCATCACTATGAACTCCATCGATACAAAGAGTTGAAGAACCATTGAACAACAGAGCTCTCACGGGATTAAAAAACCGTCTGGGAAGATACTTTCTAACAGCTCGTAAAATAAAATTGTGATAAATAGAATCGAAAGCCTTTGTAAAATCTACTGCTATAATTGCTCCATAAGTTTTCCTTTGGCAGATTGGATAATTCTTGAAATATCTGAAATATGTCTTTTTCGTAAAACCCCCTTTTGTTCATTTTTTAACTTTCTGTTTAAAATTGGCTCATGTGCTTAGCCAGGACTCTTGCTAATATACGATAAGTCTCGTTTAAAATTGTTTAAGGTCTCCAATGATTTGCTTAATTTGATTAATATGCTTATTTAGTCCCTTTTTTGTATGTAAATATGTATTATTCTGTTTTGGTGATTTTATATTCCTTCGAATAAATGAAAATCTTGATTGCAAATAAATTACATAGTTTGAAATGATATTTACTAATTACTGAAAATTATAAAATACTCATGATAAATAATTAATGTAACATTTTTTTTTCACGCAACATAAAAATATTGATAGCATATCAGCCAATTGACAATTAACAGAACAAACAACAATTATTTATGTTAATTACCTCCGCCGAAGGAGGTATTGTTTTCACTGGCGTTTGTTGGTTTGTTGGTTTGTTAGTTTGTTGGTTTGTTGGTTTGTTGTTTGTTAGTTTGTTGGTTTGTTGGTTTGTCAGCAGGATAACTCAAAAGTACTGAACGGATTTGGATGAAATTTTGTGGAGTTGTTGGAAGTGCCAAAAGGAAGAAGTGATTAAATTTTGGCATCTCTGAGTGCAGAATTAAGGCGCCAAATGAGCTAAATACTACTAAATTTTCCAAGTTAGCCTACTCTGCCAATAGATGTCGCTGTGCTGTGAAATGGGTGCCGGAGCGTGTTCCTCTCGGAATTTCCGTCTAGGGGAACCCTCCCCCGTCTCTCTACGCCTCCCCAGTCGTGAAAAATCCGCTTCGGAAGGCTCATGACGGCGGAGGTTTGCACTCTCTGAGTGTATATATGCCTCTAGTTATATTTGCATTACTATTTTTATATAAAGTATTTTGTCTAAATAATTTGTTAGGACACAAACCTATCTGTAAAACCAATCAAGTATACAGTACTTAATTTATAGCACAATCCTACTTCATTATCTCCTCTATTCCTGGAAAGGTTTATTTGCCGTTATATTATATGTTTCTTTAATGAAATAGGGGTTCCACATAAATTATTATTCACCAACCATAATATATCTGGCACAGCATTGTGTGTTGTTTTTTGTTTTGATGAAAGTCTGAATACATTATTATATAATAGCTGATGATATCTTGGAGGATTATGGGCAAAAGGAATTGATAAAAGAAATAGATACAAATATCGGTGCTCCTGATCTATATCTTAAAATAAGAAAAGAAGAAGTAGAACAATCTCACTACCATAAAAATGAAGACGTTCATATTAGGGGGTAATTTTCTGTAAAAACATTAATTTCTTGTAAAGGACAATATTTCTAGCTAATGTTGAAGGATATTTCATATATTTGTGTGACTTAGAAATATGGTACTACTCTTATCTTATTAATTTGCTAATGGTTTGTCCTGTTAGATTTTTAACTCTTTTACTAGTTGATCTCTGTTTTTTGTTTCGTATATGATGATTTTAAGATTGAATTAAAATGTTGAAATGTTAATATTATATTCGCATAATTTATTAGGTATTTTATCCATGATATATATTATCATGCAATCTAATCTTCTTTTTAGATATGTTTATAACAAGACAATTAGTCGTATGGAGGCAAAAGCAAAAAAACATTTAAGGTGTATTGGTTTGTTTCATCAAAGGTATGGAAAATAATATGCTTAAATACTTAAATATTCATAAAAAAGGTTGTAGTTTTTTAATTATTTCTGCCCCCTGATATAGGGAGGCTTCTTCTTTATATACACATTATAGATATGGCTACATACAGGACACTAAGAGCAGAGGTCAATGATGTGAGGTGAGATGCAGGTGAGACTCAGGTGTCTCACCTGATAATAGAATATAGTATGGTAGCCAGGGGAGGTGAGGTGAGGTGAAGGGGAGATGCAGGTGAGACTCAGGTGTCGCACCTAATAATAGAATATAGTATTGGATCGTATCCAATAGGACTAATCTTAAGAATACTTTAAGATGTTTCATCAATGGATGCTTGAATTAGGAAAAATGAATGCCTTATGGATTCTCATAGACCCAAAACCATTCATTCATTTTTAACAGAAATTCACGCTGGTGTATTCTCAGCAGTATCAACCAGTATATTACGCATGATTAAAAACTACTTAAATATAATAGATCAACTAAATTCAGCAAACAGCTAAAATTTTTAAACATTAATCAAGGGAAAACAAATTTAAATCATAATGTTGTCGACTCAATGAGTATGAAATCTACAATTATGTATCCGTATACTTGATAATAAATGTTTTTTAATTATATATTTTCTTTTAAAGTGCATGTATTTGATGGGTCTATTTATAAATCTAAGCTAATAAAGCACCAAAGACCTCAAATGTTTACCTTAGCAAAACCATCAAAATAATAAGACAGACAAGTATTGGAGTGGAATCACTCACACACACATATATATGTATACGAGGTATGATCAAAAAGTATCCGACTTTTGGTTTTATTGGTCAAACGAACACAGCTATGGGGGTGGGACTTGCTGTGTGGTTGGGAGCATGACTACTGCGCATGCTCCTTTTTTTCTACAGCTCCAATACAAGTCAGTCGGCGTCAGGCCATTCATGATTGAACAGTGCAAGTGAGTGTCGTCGGATTTTATTTTCTTTAAAATGTCAGAAAAAGTCGAACAGCAAAAATTGATTGAATGGAACCAAAACTAATATTCACCTCGTCTACAAGTTCTCTGATCGTGATTCGGCGGTTCTGCATCACCAGGTTCCTCACTTGATCAATGATGGCATCGTTTTTCGATGTTGAGGGCCTCCCTGAGCGTGGTTCACTTTCAACTGACAAGCGGCCATCTTTGAAGCGGCTGTACCACTCCTTTATCTGTGTGGTGCCCATCGCTTCATTTCCAAACACTTTTTTAATCTTGCGAATTGTTTCCACTTGCGAATCACCAGGATTAAAACAAAATTTTATGCAATAACGCTGTTCAACTTTTTCTGACATTTTAAAGAAAATAAAATCCGACGACACTCACTTGCACCTGTTCAATCATGAATGGCCTGACGCCGACTGACTTGTATTGGAGCTGTAGAAAAAATGAGCATGCGCAGTAGTCATGCTCCCAACCACACAGCAAGCCCCGCCCCCATAGCTGTGTTCGTTTGACCAATAAAACCAAAAGTCGGATACTTTTTGATCATACCTCGTATATATATATACGAGTAATATGCATTTGAAACTGTTTGGACAATAATTAGAGGATCTCCACTTAACTACTTGCTTATCACGTATTTCGACTGTTTTTCATGGTGTCATTCCTCTATTATCTTGACCAGTTTTACAAAAAAATTAAGGCATGTTTACGTCAGAGACACTGATAATATGAACATATTTAACAAGAAATAGAATTGGGAGCTCGAAAGCCGTGCATGTTAAGGCGTGTTCAACTTTCAATGTTGGGGGCGCAGGTTCGAATCCCGAGAGGGGATGGTCATTTTTGGTCTACCTCATTGATAAAATCCTAGGTTTGATAGACTAATTTTAATATTATAATGCTTATTTATATCATGTCAGATGCAATTCTATCGAACCATATAGGCAAAAAAATAATTGAACTCCTTTAGTCATTCACTTGTTTTTAATGAAAATTTAGCTACTAAAGCCCTTGGTTTTGTGGTATGTTGTAAGTTACATGTAAGTTAAAAATTAATAAATAAAACTCTCTTCTAGATTGAATACTTCAGCTTACTAAGAGTTGTTTATTTATATTACTTTTTTTATTTCCTTAAAGTTCATTTCTGTATTGAGTTTTTTTATTATTAAAATCGATGATTTAAATCTACGGAAGTTTGATTATCTAACAGAAAATGAAGACTAAAAGCTGAGTAGGTATAGCTCCTATCAACTAATAATACCCATCCTTGTCATGATTGCATATTCATTGTGTGAACATTTAACAAACTTTTATGAGAAAATATGGGATCCTTAAAATATATATTTCCCTCATATTTGTGTTAATGTTTGCTCCATGGTCCATCAATCAAAAGCGATTTATGATATTGGGTATTAACTCTTCAATGCTATTTCCCCATGGACTTTGCAAAGATTCTCTTTTTATGCTTCATTTCTTCCGGATAAGTACCTATATCTCTTCATTCACAATTTTGAGAGGCCTTAATAGTTGTAGCATAAGGAGATATGCTTTCATTTTAGAAGTAAAAGTATTGGCCAATCATGTTCATAATTCATCTTTATACGTAAGATCATGTGTACAATTAATTATATTGTATGAAAATCTGAGAGCTGAAGTAAATTATTCTATTTGTTTTTCGTGACTGCGAGATAATACTTTCATATTAATCATTCTTATAAGGCCTGAAAAAAATGTGCTTTATCCTTTGTTTTTTCAATGAGTGTTCTTAAAACTTAGTTGTTGTTTTTTGAGCCATTTTCTTAGTACCAAATACATAATTAAATGATTTCTGTATCACTAATATTAGTATAATGCATTAAAAATCCTTGGCTTGATAGACTCATTTGAACGTTATTTGGCTCATTCATATCCAAATGAATGTTTATATCGAATCAAATATATAAACAATGTTATACACATAATTAAAGATGTCATAACAATTTTAATGAGAAATAAGAAACTCACCATCCCCAAGAAAAGAAAAACATACTAACTCGACTCCACTTAATTTGACAAATCCAAAGTTTTATAAACATGTCTTACTGTTAAATTGTAGGAAAACTATTCTTTTTGAGTGAAATCACCTGACATTCATGTGAGTCAACGCATGAAGTTTGCTCAATAGACCAAAGGTTGTTCCATAAATAATGAGGTAGGTTAGCTATCTCGAAAAGTTCACACGCTACCTCAAAAATTTCAACGGGAGCGTTCTTATCGCATATTTTTGCATGGGAACAGACTGTACAGCGCCACTCAGGTTAGTTATACGGTGAGTAATCGCGTCATTTCTATCATTCATTCTACTCGCCGCTGAAAATGGAGACATCCGACTTTCGCTCCTACTTCTTGATCCGGATCAAGCTCGCCAGGACGGTCAACAAGATCCACGGGGGCCCGGTTCTCGACCCCCCTTGTGAAACAGACAGCGAGGAAGACGATGATTCTGATGGGGTTCACCTACAAACCGAGGCGGGTATCGATCACTGCACTACCTGCCGGGACCACAGCCGACCGGAACACCATGATAGAGTACCTGAGGACGACTGGGAAGCGCTTTCTCAGCCTGAAAAAAGGACAAGATCCGGCTGAAAGATTGTCTCCTCATGTGGGACAATGCACGTCCCACACTGCCACCGATACCAGGGAGTTCCTGACCCGGAGGGACGTGGAACGGTGAAACATTTACCCTACTCACCCGACCTGAACCTTTATGACAGGTTCCTGTTCCGGAAGTTGAAGCACCATCTCTGGGATGAAGAGTTGGGGGCCACGAGGAGGCTACACTCGCTGTTCAGTGGGCGATGAGGAGGGTCAGTGAAGACGAGCTCTACGACCAACGCAGGAAGCTCCGGGACACTGCCACGACGTCATTGCAGTCGGAGGGGATTATGTGTACTGATTGAGAAGTTTTTTGTTGATCTGATGAAAATTTTGAGTTTTAATTGGTCGACCTCATTATTTATGGAACAACCTAATATACAAATTATTTGAGATCTCTAATAATAATAAAACGTCAGAACTTTACACAATTTTATGGACACTTTTTATTTATAACTTTCTTTTGTGGCCATTAGTAAATACTATATCATAGCTAAGGAAGTTGCGGGATTAAGGGAATGGTTACAGCTCTTTTATTCTAATTTCTATTCGTTTAAATATATTGATAAAAAAATTGGGAAAATTGTAATGTTTTTTTTTTTTTTTTATATCCAATATATATTCCAATACAATTTTTCAAATACATCCAATTATAATGACTTGTGATATGTTAAAAAGGTATAATACAAATAAGGTTGGTATTAAAAGATTGATAGGGAAACAGGTAAATTCATTATTAAAAAATAACAATAATAAAACCAAAAGTCTGCAAAGCTGTATCAACTCTTAAAAATAATTATTTATGTGACATCGTGTTTTGTATATACTTTTTAAAGAAACCACCCCGTTTGTTGACTATGTTGTTGCATATCTAAGAGTTTCTATGCTTTGGACCACGTATTTTCGTATCCCTGCTGGAATGCATCTTCCGTTGACCCTGCATGCGTAGAGGAGCCCTTGCACCGAGGAGATTATATGCTCTATATGGAAGGCCTTCCCATATCGAGGTGAGGTAGAAATTAGCCATCAGACGGTTCCAGTGTTGTTCCATAAGCTCTTACTATTTCTTCTTCCACGGCACGGATAACTGGGAGGATTTTCTGACAAAAGTAAAAGAAGTGAAAGATGTCTCCTTCACTTCTTACACCAATGACAGACCTGATCTTCTGGGTTCACCCTGGATTTACTCAAGAAGAGCGAGGAAGTGGCTAGCCGGTACCTCAGCCATTTTTGTCTTGAGTCGGTGTATGTATTTCGCATAATAATTATTGGATCTAAAAATGACATTTCTTTTTCACATCCTAGGTTTTCTCTTCGTCTTTTTACTATCGCAGATGGGCCTGGACTTCGCGTGTCTATAAGGGATCTCCGAATGGCTTGGTTTGTTAGAGCACCAATAGCTATATAAAATGGAATGGGCGGACCTACAATGTTTATTCCAAACGATAAAGGTTTGCAATATCTCTTAACTCGTAAGAATAGGATATAGTTTTTAAGAACCTTTTCATCTTGAATGAATTGACCTATTGAAGTCGCTTGACATTCTTCTAAAATTCCGAGGCACTATCAAAACGACTGTTTTTATTTAATGGCTCATTTACGCCAAGGAGAGGAAGGATCTTATCCATGACTGATTCCCATGACCTACTCATTTTCTTCCAATGAGAGCCACACCGCTTAAGAGTTTTTAAAAGCTCTGAGGGGCCCATAAAAATTCTTTCGCAAAAGTGCCGTCCTATAACATCATGGAATTTGTTTTTGATTCTCTCTGCCCAAAATCATTGCTTAAAAAAAATCGCCTCAACCATGATAATTCAATGACTTCCACATTAATTCGATACTTAGGGATCCAAGACCCCAAGAGCAGACACTTGAGTTGAGTCTTTTTCTCGAAATATATGGTCTAGAGCTTCCCCATATGAGGCTATCCCTAAGTTTATATATTTCTTCGCAAAAGTTTCCTGAGAATGGGATGTGCTTTAATATATGGAAAATTTCTGGGAAGATGTTGCGGTTCCAAGCAGTAAGTTTCTCGTATCGCGAAAGGGGAGTGTTTCTATAAAATAAGACTTTTTTCCTCAGTGACTCCAAGATTTTGTTTTTATTTATTTTATCGGATTCATTCGCTGAAGTAGAAACACTCACTCCAAGCAAATCTGTTGAGTTAACATAGGCCAAGTCATTTGATATTTCTCTTAACGAGTCTTCACAATTTGTAATGATTTGACTTTTCTTTGTATTTATAATCAGTCCAGAACGATATTTAAAATCCTCAATGATGTCAAGAGCTTTTTTTAATGAACTTTTTAATTTACTTACAGAACCGGACATACAGAGTGTAAGATCGTCGGCGAACATAGAGGATTGAGAGTCGTACTGCCCGTGTTATGCCCTGAATTTCACATCTGAAGACAAGCGTTCCAAGAGTCCGTTGACGGCAATGATGAAGAGAGTCGGCGATAAAAGGTCCCCTTGTCTCGCTCCTCTATGTAATGTTTTTATTCATTCTCCTTCAAGGAATCTAAACTCTTTAGCATGTTATATGTGTGATAAGAAAAAGAACAACAATTTCGCTCTAATAAACTCAGTCAGTAGGAAAATATGTTACTATATCTTACAGGAAAAAAAATATTCTTCTAGAAAGCATTTATTAAAAAAATCTTAGAACGGATGTTATGTGAGGATATATGTAACAATATCTTCATAATTTCTCGAGACATAAGTTAGGTCGTACATGTATTTACATATGTTTTTATCCTTGAGATATGGCAGAATAATACATAAATATTTCACATTTTCCAAAGGATTAAATCTGTCGTTAAATATTCATTCATTTAACTTAAAGGGGTGTTGAAAATATAAATGAATATGTCTCAATTCTTTCAGAATTTTCATGAAATTGAAAAAAAATAATAAGTAATTAAATTGTTATTTAAATATGCTAAAGCGCAGATTCACCTTCAGGGGGTAAAAGTTTTGTTACACTAATTTCATATAAGAGATCAGAGTAAGATATATCAAATTCAATTATCTACTCTCAGTTTATATCCAAATGGATGCAACTTAATCTATCCATAAATGTACTAATGCAAAAAACGGTAGGTGCTTTTTTTCAAAACAAGTGTATTTTATCAAAATGGTGGTATCATGTTATCTCATAAAAATATTTTGATAACATATACTGTAGAATGTAATAAATAAATAACACTAGCCGCCGATGAAATCCAATACTTCCCTTCCCGGTCCCTGTTTTATAATGACGCAATAAAGAAGCTTTTAAAGAAATTTAGAAACTACAAATAGACTTTTTATAATTTCCATGTTTTTTCGTTTATTTTTGTCATTTCGGTTTTATTTGCTTTTAATTGATATATATTTCTAGGATTGTTCAGCTCGGATGCTAAAAAATTTAAACTATAACGTTTAATAATTTATTTTTTACGTATTAGCATCTTATTATATACCTTATACTTTGGTTATTGTATATATTCCATGAACTGTGAAAAATAATTTTTTTAGTTTGATTATTATAAAGTTGTAGATCCAATGGTCATGGGGGCTAAGAATAAATAATCGAAACAATTGATTGGCAAACAAGGAGAGCATTACATATCAATATATTAGGGCTAATACCATGCGACTTATATGAGACTTGTTATACGTTAAAATTAGGAATTAAACACGCCTTAGTTCCTTTAGTTAAACCCCGAATTTGGTCAATCCAAGGTTGGATTTTTTTAAATACCAAACGATTTATACTCTTAAAAATAAATATCTAAAACACACACATATATATATATATATATATATATATATATATATATATATATATATATATATATATATATAATATATATATATATATATATATATATATAGCAGCCAATAAGTACCCTTAAATATGAGGTTTTAAATGTATTTTTTATGCAAATGAAGGAGGAAAACTGCATGCATATTTAGTCGTGCATGAAGTATTAAAGTATATGGTATTTTTTATTTTTGATGGATGCCTCTAAGTAAAAAAGGTTGAGCCTTGTGTGCACTCATATTCGAGAAAGGCTCTTATTACTAGAAAATGTTTTCGATGGTTAAAATATTTATTTATTAGTCGTAAAGATATTCTACACCAAATCAAATAAACTGACAAAAAATATATAAATGCAGTGTTAATTCAATCATGTGAAAAACATCAATGAATATTTTATCTCATAATTACTCTCCATAGAAAAATATATACAGGGTCTTGCAGGTAAATCCGCACAAAGTTCAATATCCTCCAGATCCAAAATGGGAACAAAATTGATACCTAATTTAATTAAGAAAGCTGTTTATTCGACATATTACAAGATTAATATTCAATGTGGCCGCCCTCAGCCTCAAGGATGTCCTTCAAACGACGCCTGAACCTCCCAAAGGCCGTGGAGACCTCCGCAGGATCCAGCTTGTTCATCTCCGACTTGATGGAGACCTTCAGGGACGCCACATTGCTGTGGTGTGTGGCGCACACCTCCCTCTCCAACTTCCTTTACAAGTAGTAGTCGCATGGGTTCAGGTAGGGGCTGTTGGGGGGCCAGGTGTTGAAGTCCCAGAAGTTGGGCACATTCTTCTTCAGCCAGGACTGCACAAGTTTGGTCTTGTGGGCGGGCGCCGAGTCCTGCTGGAATGTGTACGGGGTCCTGGAGGCCACAGAGTCTATCCAGGAGACGACGACAGGTGGACCCCACGCTTCCTGGCGAGGATGAACATGGGCGTCCCCGGATTGGCCATGATGGACCTCTTGAGACCAGCCACAAATGTGGGCGTGCAGATCCGGTCACTCCTGGGCTTGCGCTCCTTCCTCTTGGACATCCCTGACTCCTTCTACTTCTTGATGATGCTTTAGAACGTCCTCTTGGGGTACTTGAGCAAATTGATGATTGCAGCAGGACGGTGCCCGTCGCACAGCAACTCGATGACCGTGCCCCTCCGGGTCTGCTCTATCTCCGAATCAGTGTATTTGTTTTGTTTTCGGACGCAATTAGACAGTACATTCACGAAGCCTCCCACATGTGCAATATATAAGCTTTACTTGCACTCCTTATGGATCAGGACGAAGTTGAACTTTGTGCAGATTTACCTGCAAGACCCTGTACTGTATTTTACAAGCAACAACTATCGTTCATTCAAAATAAAACAACGGAATCTTCTTATTGTCGATTTGATGAGCATATTGTTTTGTAGATAATTGGATGAAATAAATAGATTATCACTTCAACCATAATTTTTTATAAAAACTGAGTTACCACCAGATAAAGCTATGTTTATTGATGAGATGTGAGAACTATTCCCTTTAATAAAACCCTCATTATAATAGTAATAAGAATTAAAATATTTTAATATTAAACAATGACAAAACTTATATATTCATTAAAAAAAATATAAGTAAGCATAAATACTTTACAGATCCCACATATTTTTAAGCAACGCTTCGCTACATCGTTTGTGGACATTCCGCGCTGATCACCACATGTACTCTTTATTGTGAAGGCATTCCATAGGGCCATGTCATCTTTTTTGGCAGAAGGACTCTCAGTAGATTGAACTTGGCCAACCTGGTATCCATGGCGGCGTCCAAAAAATGTCGATGTAGCGGTTGACTACACATTTTCCAAGCCAGTAGTACAGAAGACTGAGTAACGACTAGATCGAGACTCCTCAAGCTTTACCTCTTACACAGTCACGTGACCCTTCCTTCTCTTGACGCCAAGAACCACGTCATTGTTTAAAGCATGAACTCGACCTGCCATCGAGGATTTAGGGTCTGTAATCCGGATTCTTATATGGAATGCAAGATAAGAATATATTTTTCTTAATACAACTGGCTTAGAGAGTGAGAGCGTCCCACGGCGGAGTAGTATTCCACGACTTTGTGAAAGTGAGAAAATCATACTTTGCTGGTGAGAGGCTCTTGTCTAATATACAGCCATGGACCTCTTTGATCAACTTCATGTTGGTTATTCTTATACTTGTTTAATCAATTGAATTCTCATCGAATACAATTGATCACCAACACCATGTGCCTTCCCCGAACCTCGCAACTCGTGTATCCTCCGTTCGCTAAGAATGTACAATTATTTACCTGTTTTCTGTGGATTTCTTGCAAATCTTAAACCAAAAAAATATCATTTGCTTATTTTAAATTAGATTTTTGGCCCAATTGGTTCGATAAAATTATATTCGTGTATAATTATAAATTAGCACAAGGATGAAATTCTATTTAATTTCTTTGTGAAATGGGACTTAATACTATTTTTGAAAGAAGTTTATTTTTATTAATAAAACTTATTTGTACCTTGTTTAAATCTCCATTAATAAAAATAATATAATAAAAACAGCGTAAATAACAATAAAATATCCTCTAGAGACACTCCTCCATCATCCAAACGCTGTTTTTTTTTGACACGATAAAAAGTGTGGTGGTTCAAGTTTGTCTGTTTAACAATGTCTAGGTTGGATGCGTAGCAATGAAACAAATCAGCGTCTTCCATCTCATCGCTATCAATACAAAGACAGAGCTCATACATACAAGACATACAAAGGAGGGCTCATTCGAAAGAAGAAATCTGCTATTTTGCTGCGTATCAAGTGACATTTTATATCAGATAAAATTAGCCAATATCTTGGCCATCAAAAAAGTGATTTTGACGGCCCCATACTTATCTAACCATTTTTTTCATTTATTTTTCTTCATTCATAAAGTAATTAAAAATGCTTCTATTTATGTATAAGAGAGAGAGAACGCAACAGGAGGCATTTTTACGTATCTGTTAAGCAAGGAGTGTTTTTGACACGTCCTTAACAATACTCATGTGCATTACTAATACTAGTGTTAATCAAGTAGACAACCATAAAGTTTTCCAATATTTTTTTTGCATTTGCCGCTTCCACATACAAGACAAACAATGGGGGTTTTAAACTTTCCAGAGACTAAATGACTTATACATGAATGAAGTACATTTTCCGCGAAAAATATCACCATTATATTTAAAAAAAAACCTTATATTGTTTTTTTTTATTTCTTATGAACGATCATTATACTAAGTTTTGCTTAGTTATGTGATCAAATCCACCGCTTAAAATTTAGTGCCCTATATATTTACAACTTTAATCAAAACTAAATTTCTAATTACGTTAGCGAGTTCAAAATCGTATATGTACTGCCTAAAAACTTTTAAAATATACCAAATATTTCATTCGTAATAATAAAGGATTTATAACAAGACTTTTTGAGCCAATCAGTTTTTACTTCAGCCACCAATTGAGGAAACCAATTATAAAGTAAGTATGCATTGTATAAAATGTGGAACATACAGATATTTATCTCTTTATCTAAATTTCCTTCATGACGTCATGTAGGAAAATAGAAAAATACAGATCCACACAAATTTATTTAATTGTAGGAGGGGATAATGGTTCGACTATCTTCCCTTCAATCCCTTGTATGATTTTTATGGAATATTGTTTCTATGGGTTCACTCTCCTCATTGGCTCTTAGTCATGTAGAGACATGCTGTAAAGAAAGCATTCATGTTCTGAGGGCGTTATTCTTACAGCCTCTCATCATCATTAAAAATACATTCAGATATACAATATATGTATACCCTGTGATAAGCTTACGTGCATGCCTCACAAGACCACAAAAAGTGCAAGAAAAACCGTATGCAAATGTAAAGTAAACAAATTTATGCATATACATATTTACGTAAGCATATATTTGCAATATTTATATATAAAAAAGTTAGTTGTTTTAAAGTAAGTAAAATATGTAAATATGGGAAATAGTCTTTTAAGATTTTAGATGCTAGTGTAATCAAATTATTTTCATGTAAGCTAACACTAGTAGGTCCGTATAAACTGTTCAAAATAATATATCTACATAATATGTATATAATCCAAAAAGTATACAACAATATCACCCATATAAAAGAGTAATGCGGCTCTGGCCTTACGATCTCCTGTATCGTTCATGAAAGTTATTTACTTCTCCTCGAGTGTCCTCCTACATGGACAAATCATCAAAACACTTTTACGGAAGTTCATTTTTTCATATATGTAGCATTTATAGATCTGTTTTATTTGTATTTTATTTTAGTAATTATTTCACTTCTATTAATATATTATAGTTTCTTCCTATATAAAATATTAATTGTAAGCTAAAATCTTGAATTATGCATTTTTGCACTCATTAACTTCATTATTTGAACAATTATTTATTTTATGCATGTAAATTATAGAAAGCAACACTAATATTAAGGACAAAAATAGATATTGGCAGGAGTCGGGCAATTTTTTTGCATAATGAAGGCTTGTGACTGACGTAAGATTAGCTGAGATCGTCCATGATTTTCTAGCTACATAAGCAAACGTCTCTTGGTCCTTCAGAAGCCATTTTGTTGCGGTTTGTAGTCTCAAGAGGTTTGGTGTCCATCTTTTTTTTACATACCTTGCAACATTAACATAAAGGCACAATGCTTTAAAATGTTCAGACTAGAATAAATATATTATTATTTTCAAAGAGCCTTCTTCAGCTGAAGTTATATATTTAGTTAATAAAGGACTATACATATTGTATATGTGTCTTTATTCTTGATATAAGAGATCTGCAAAGAAGAAATTCGTGACTTGAGTTTTTTTAAACGAGTCACATATTGCCGTAATAAACTGCCTTGAAATAAACGATAATTTTCTCTCAAATAAAAGAATGAGCCTTCTTAAGGCTTTCAAATTCTTTTCATATATATTTTTTTCTTTTTCATTGCTTTAGAAAATCCCCTACTTTATTAACATATAAATGGTATTCCCACATGAGAAACGACATCATCACATAATCAAGAACCTTATAAGAAAGTAGAATATAGCGAAGCTGCTTCTCTTGCCTCTTGATTTAAACCAATCAGTCATGAAAATCGTTATGTTATAAAAGACATCAAAAGTATGTAGAAGAAGAAATAAAGTATATTCAACAATAATAATAAACATATGCATAATGTTTAAGTTAAGTAAATGTGAAACTGAAGGGTTTATATGGACTGTAAGGATCATTCAATCTATAAAATATATTTTATGTCAAAACGAGGCATGAAAATAAAAGGTGTCAGAGCCCCGACTACCGAATGTAAACGGTATTTAGAACTGGAAGCGTTGTTACCTGGTGTGAAGAAGTTGAACTTTGCAAAATAATAAACAACTCCGGAGCTGAAAGCGCATTTAATATCGAGAGATATAAAGATAGAGAAACCTTATTCCCTTCTATAGCAGAAAAAAAAACATTCAGCTGTCACTTGTGCCCAACATAAACAAAGTGATCGTAAGTTGATTATAGAGATATAAATATTTGTTTATATTGGGCACAATGACGTAATTCTCCGAAAAATCCAATAGACTCTCTATGTCTTCATATTTCTATGGCTCCAATGGACGACTATTGAGGAGATACATATATATAAATTCAACATTTGCGTATGCTATGCATTGAGTACTACTCCCGGATGGATCATGAAGGGAGGTTTCACTTTCGGCGTCAAGTTGGCCACAATATGCTAAAATAATTAATATGATTTGAAACCAAGCCTGGACAACCAGGAGATATGAGAAAGATCATTGAACAACTTACAATAAGAACAGGTCAGTCGAGAGATGAGGGAGTTCCTCTCATCCAGGAGTTCTGTGGAATAAGTGAATCCGGACACAAGAGGGTAAATTTGCATCAAGGTTCCTCCTCCAGAATAGAGAAACTCAAGCATTTTATTAAGAAAAAAATATATAATTTTCTTCTATCGTAATATCAACATAGAGATATAAAGACATAGATAGCTTATTGGATTCTTCAGAGAAATACGTTTTTGTGTCCACTATAAACAAATGTTTTTATCTCTATGATCAACTTACGATGACGTTTATCAAATTACTTTGTTTATGTTGGGCACAGCTATAGTTGAACGATGTTTCTCTGTTATTGAAGGGAATAAGCTCTCTATGTCTTTACATCTCTATGATTTGAGCCTGGCTTGAGATCAACTTTAAAAAATATATTCTTACAATGTAGTAAATAATACTAATACGGTATTACTATTACGGTAAGAAGATGGGGTTTAATTCTTTTGTCCTGCATGGAGAAAAAGGGTCTTGTCAATGGCGAGTTGATCCACCACAGATCTACTTACCATTATCAAGTATCTTTTCTCTTTTATATATCAGAAGGGTTACTTCATTATGTTCACTATAACAGACCCATTCATTTCAAATAATAATTGAATTTTTTTTAAATTAAACTGTTCACAAATATACAGCACAGGTATATAAAAACGATGCTAATACGTATAAAATACAAAAATAAAATTATAGTTTAAAATTTAGTATCGATCTTGAACAAACAATAAAATTTTATCTAATTAACAAGTATTAAAAGAATAAGCTGTAAAAATCATTAAAAATCATGCAATTTTTTAAAATTCTTGATTATTTTCCTCAAAATTGTGTAAAAGCGATGACTTTGCGTCGGGTAATATTTTATCAATTCAGCCGCGAATGTCCATGATGAGCCGTCCAACGATGAGATTTTGAGTGAAAAGGCAGCGTATCTACCTGCAGCTCCAAGCAGGATCCCTCTGATCTCTCCCGGTCTTATTGGTTCGTATTTTGAAAGCTTTTTTGCTATCAAGGCCTTTGTATTTAAAAGGGCAAAATCTAGCGCCTTCGTTTTGTCAGAGGTTTTCATCCCTCTTGAGGAGAGCCCAAACATAATTATGGTTCTCAAGCTGGATGACGACCTGTCGCCTAGGCCACCAACATTGAGAAAGCAAAACATTTTCAGTTGTACAATGGCTGGGCAATCAACGAATGCATGGCTTGTATGATTATATAACATTCCGCAGTCTTTATAGGGCCTGTAGAATTTTATGAGTCATGTCGAAATTTGAAATTGAGCAGTGAACTTTCTTCCATCACAAATGTTATTTATGAGGATAAAAAAAATATATTCATATTTGGGGGTAGTTAATATTTTTTTGTTAAAAAAGCACACATTTCTTCTTTATCACATTCAAACCCATTGACATTTTTAAATGCCATGGGCATAGAGTGTTTAATCCTCTTATCTTTCTTTGGAGAGGAAACAAGAACCTTCCATCAGGAAAATGAGACCCAGAGCCTATATCATGCAACGAGAGCACACTTTTGTCCAGTGCCATTTTTTCCATGGCAGCAGGATCTCCAAGGTTTTTGAAGAAGGCTTTTTGTGGCAATTCCGCCGGATGATATCCACCACTGAGTCGTCAAGGAAATTGGGAGTACATTTCCATAAGATTCGCTGGGCTGCTCCCTAGAATGGGGATATATTTGACGTTATGTTATTGGTCAGGTCCGACCCAAATAGCAGCTGTGTATACAGAGGACCACTAGAAACCAGTCTTCTCCATTCCACTGTAGGATGCTTTGTAAGGCTAATGAAGATTTTGATATAATTTTTTGGGATTATTTTTCTCAATAAAGAAATCCCTCCACCAAGAGCTGCTCTCGGACGTTTAATGGCTTCAATATACGATTTATGAAAAAGGCTCCCAAGCCAAGAGTCTTCTTCTCGTATACAAAGTTCCGCTAGAAAGGGAGATGCTGTGGCTTTATACAGGACCAGGGGAACAATTCTCGAATTGTACAAGTCTATTCTCTTTTGAAGAATCAACCTCTCCATTCGTTTACGTTTTTATATACTTGAGCATTTAACTTAGTCCAATTTGAAGAATCTACTCCAGTTCCACACCAAGTCATTCCCAGTATACCTATTTTCCTTTTAACCTCCGATTTAACAACTCTAAAGTTAGATGTCGGATCCCAACGGCCTAATGGTAGGATAGAGGTCTTACTTTGGTTTATCTTTAAACCAGCTCGTTGGCCAAAATTTCAAAGTGGTTAAGGAGAACTTCAATTCTTTGAGCAATTGGAGCTCTGAATTGGCTTCGATATAGAGAGTGACGTCATCCTCATAGAGGTCCAGGATATGCGTATCTCCTAGAATGGAAATACCAAATCCTTTATATTTTCGTAGAATGGTGGACACCAGGTCTTCTATAGCAGCAATGAAGAGCAGTGGGGCCGAGGGGCAGCACTGTCGGCAGCTTTTCTTCAATTCAATTAATGAGCTTTGTAGGCCGTTTAAAGAAATTGTTGAGGTACCATTTGATTTTTTTTAAAGATGGAGCAAATACTTCCTTTGTCTACAGGATTTTCAAGATGCTGAAGAACATGTCATTTCAATTAATATGTTATAAATCCAAGTAAAAAAATCATACTAAAATATAATTGAAATCAAAATGCTTATTTATATCCAGTCGTATACAATTCTATCAAACCAATTAAGCAAAAAAGGGAGTGTGTGTTAAGGTGAGTTCAACTCTCAATTTTGGGGGCGCAGGTTCGAATCCCGAAAGAGGATGGTCGGTCTACCTAATTGATTAGATCCTAGGTTTTATAGACTAATTTTAATGCTATAATGTTTATTTATATCCTGTTGCATGCAGTTCTATCGAATCATATAGCCAAAAACATATGAATGATGAATATATGTTTTAATGATTTGATACGCTATTTTTATCTCCATTTCTTGGAATCTTACAAAATAGCAAACAGATTTGATCTTTGTCTTCTTTTACATATATCCGATAACACCTTATCAAATAAAATTACTAAAACCAACACTTATTTAACCAAATACTATATGTCCTAATGATTCCTTTAATATGAGAGTTTACGATGGATCCTTACAATATTGGCAAACAGATATGGTTCTAATTGGATACAAAATGTTGCAAAATGAAAAAATATCATACAAAAAATATTAATTTTTTTAAATTCTGAGTTTTTAAAAATAGTTCAAAATTTTGCTTATTTTTATATGCGATGCAATTAATACATTACATAGTAAGTTTTATACGTCTCCATAAAACATATATAGATATAATTTTGAAGGAAATTACTTTTTTAATAGACCTTATATGTCATCCACATGGATTTAATCTCTAATCGTTTGTAAGTACGTAGCGCTTCATATACTTAAAAATAAAGTAATAAAAAATACTATAAAGAAAAGCCATACAGAGTAATACATATATTATTCTCATTTTCCTAGGATAAGTAAGTTAGATAATTAGTTAGCCGCTTGAAATAATATTGATTACGTGATAATTGTACGAATAAAAAAAACAAAAGAAAATTTCATTTCGAAATACAATATATGAAAATTGTAAGGGAAAAGGTTTTTTAAAAATTATTATTAGTTTTAAGATAGCTACACATACAAAATATATGAAGATTCATATTATCCAAGGCTAAAACATGAGGCTCGTTTTTGTGTTTTTAGAAGCATTTATCATAAGGAATCTTTTATAGCCCCCGACTGCAAGACACTCAACAAACTCAAGAAGAATTGAATGATATAGACGAGGACAATCATTTCAAAGACTGGAGAATTTTAAAATATTGGCAGAAATTTGTAATTATTTTAAGAGACCCCATTATCCTTTTTCTCTGAGGCAGGTTTACGACAAATAAAAGTATATTGCACTTTTTTATTCAGCTATGACATCTTCAAATACCAAGGCTTATGCAAATAGTGACGGCTGACGGATCTCTCTAAAAGATGGTTAAGCCTATCCCCATGGAAGGGATATTCTTGAGTGATATCATGGATAATGAAAATATTGCCCTTTAAAGCATTTTCGTCGAAATCTTAAAGGGTATCCATAATTTTAAAGAAGTTTTTATTTTTGGAGATGTTTTTAAGTTAAGTCCACGGCAATGTCATAGACGAACACAAAAATATTTCTCCATAAAAGCATATATACATATTGCCAACTTGAAGAAAGATTAGAGGTTGAGGGTTTGTTAGTCCGGATCCAGACAAAATCCGATTCTTAATTAAATAAAGAATATGATAATTATCCATTCCATGGTATGTTTTTAAAAACTATCTTTTTAATATAAAGATATATTTCTTAAATGATTTTAAATCAAACTTTTTCCCATTTCATTCTTTTTTTTAAAGTTTGGGATGTAACTATGATGAAAATGTAAATACAACCATTTGTCTTCGATAAGAATACCCTTTTTACAACCATTGCGAACAAAGTTTCTCTGTTTCAAATCCTAAGAGTTCAATTATCTGTTAGTCTTATATATCATGTCTACTTTTACGGTTATAGTTCCACCAAAAGCAATCATTTAGCAAAAAACGGAACTAATTTCTGTTCTTTTGTTGGTTTCTCACAGGGTCCAACACAAACCCGTCTATGTTTTAAGTCTATGAATAAATCATAATTGAAAGCAATTTTGAGTTCTTGATATTCTACATGAAGATTAATAAACGATGATACCTAGGTAACACTAAGATCCGTGATGAAGATGTAATGCTTTAATGCTGATGAATGATTTTTGTGAATAATGCTTTGAAAAAAAAAACACACTGTATTAAAATAAGAAATTATACTACTATGTACCAAACCTACCGGGTTTTTAATATATGTGTACAAGGATAATGTTATCCTTTATTTGAGGTTCTATATATCTTCAAATCTTTTTAACTTAAAATTTTACACTTATATTGTGCTATAAAGTTTGCTTATAAAGTGCTTGGAACATATATTCTCGAAGCTAGAAATATACATTTGTATTCTTGGTATGTTGATCAGTTGACAAATCGGCTTCAACAGGATTTTTTTTTACAAAATGGTAACAATCATAAGTTCAAGTTTTTTGGCTTATTTATTTGGATACAATTTTATCTGTGTTGATATGAATAAGCAACACCGCGTGCAAATTAGTGCATCGAACCAAGGATACTCTTTTGAAACAGGTTGACCAATATTGACCTTCTCCTCTCGGGAATCGAATCATAAGCCCGATTCCCGACTAAAGGTATATTGCAAATAAAGGTATATTAATTAGAGAGCCAGTGTGACGTCATTTATACCACCGGCAAGAGAGGTAAAAAAGATTTAAATGTGATGACATCAAAATAATAATAATATTAGTGACGTTTCGCCATCTTTTTAAGGCTGTTGAGGCCTGAAGGTCATTAAAAATATGTCTCTATCAGACAAATCAATGGAGCCGTTTCAAAGGCTATAAAAAATAAATACATAATAAATAAAACAGTCACTGTTTGAGAATATATGTATATATATATTTATATATAAGGAAACGACGGGTACTTGGCCCGGTCCCGACTGCTTTTTGAACGTCCCGACCCGGCCCGTTGTTAAAAATCACCGGGCCGGAACTTTAATATATTCGTTCCTTTTTCATTCTGAAAAAGACGACGGTTTTCTTAGAAAATCATTTTTAAATATAAAAAATTCTTTTAAAAAACGTTGTCACTTTCAGAATGACGAACGGACGAATATATTTAAGTTGGGACGTTCAAAAAACAGTTGGGACCCGGGCCAAGTACCCGATCGTTCCTGCATATATCTATATATATATATATATATATATATATATATATATATATATATATATATATATATATATATATATATAGGTATCCACAGGTAATTATGGAATAGCTTAACAATAAAACGTATTTTCTCAATTCTACTCTAGCAAAAAAAATATATCCCACAATATTGATCAAAACAGTTCAAGTACTTATTATGAGCAAACAAGTATACACTTTATTGTCTTTTATATTTTTATGACCTTCTTCATAAAAAGAATAATGGGTATTATCAAGCGGCAGAAAACATTTCAAAAAAATATTTTATCCCTTTTTCGAAGGGGACTTACTTGCACAATAAATTCCTCATTAAATCTTTATTAAGAAGATCATTACTTTTATAATTTATTTAGTTTTATAATTGTGTGAAAGGTTGATATCAAACGAAAAGCTAATATCTTTGATGGATTGAAAAATATGCTTTGTAGAGAAGTTGTCACAAATGGCCAAGTCATTTATTCTAGCCGTTTAATAATATTTCTTATAAATTTAAATTATAAACAAGGCATTTCTTCATCTATATATTTTTGATTATATTCGAATAATTGTTTCCATGGTTGCATTATAAATCCGTCTCCAAATTTGTTAAAACAATTAAGGTATCCTTATGTAAAATCAGATGTCAGAGCAATATGTGGGGATTTTATTTAAGTATGACCAAAAAAAATATGAAAAAATAGTAGAACCTATGAAAAAATTCGTATAACTTTTTTTTTTTTTGTACACCCGTACAACATTTATTTTAAACTAATATAACATTATCGTTATATCCAAATCTGAGATAATAAAAATAAATCGTAACAATTTAACATATAAAACTAGAGATCATCAAATAATCTATTTACAAAATTAAAAACATTTTTGATAGGGGGGTTTTAGCGCTCTGAGTTTGTAAAGAAGATTTGAATTTTGCGACAATAAAATTATTTTGGTTTGATCAGGACCTTTATATATAAAAAAAATGCTATCAATCTTAAAATATGACCAAAACTTGTATAAATTTTTTGAATGACTAGATCCCATACTTTTTTCAATGTAAAAACAATCCAATAAAAAATGCCTTCCTGTTCAATCTCGGTCTTACAGAAATAACAAACCCTTCCTCTTGCGTTCCCCATATATGCTTCGAAGCTCAGTGTATTGGACACCACCCTATATAAGTATAATTTACGGTATAATAATATACTGACAATTTTAAAGACATTACTTCAAAGTGTACCGAAATATGAGAATAATCTTAACGCATTTTTAAGGATATGGTAGACCCACAGAAGTGATGTATGTTATTTCAAGTAATATTATTTCCCTGTTATTAATATTTAATATTAAATCGCTCTTGAAATGGTCAGTCTAATACTATATTATTATATTAAAAAAATTAAACGTTCATGAATCACCAGTCTGATATTACATATAACAATTAATAAATGAATAGCTTTTGCTTGAATTGTTCCTTAAAGAAGTATATATTTATTTGCATATCAATTGATTTTCATATTTTGTGTGCAGGGATATGAAATACGATTAATATAAAACGAGATGTACATATTTTATTCCAAATATTACATGTACGAGGTATGATCAAAAAGTATCCGACTTTTGGTCATAAAAACAAACGTTATTATGATACAAGTATTTAATGCTAATCCCCTTCAAAGTAGTCCCCTTGGGCTGCCACACACTTCTTCCAACGCATCTGCCATTGTTGAAAGCATCGCTGGAAGTCCTCCTTCGGTATGGCTCTCAGATGGTCTGTCGCATTCTGCATAATTCTTCTCTGGTCTGAAATCTGGTTCTTTTAGTGGCATTTTCAGCTTTGGGAAAAGCCAAAAATCGCAGGGAGCCATGTCAGGAGAGTAGGGAGGTTGACGAACCACTGGTGTGCTGTGTTTTGTCAAGAAGTTCCGAATTAAATGGGAAGAATGTGCTGGAGCGTTATCATGGTACAAATTTTGCTGAGACTCTCCTGAGGCCAAGTCGTCAGTCAAAATTGATTGAATGGAACCAAAACTAATATTCACCTCGTCTACAAGTTCTCTGATCGTGATTCGGCGGTTTTGCATCACCAGGTTCCTCACTTGATCAATGATGGCATCGTTTTTCGATGTTGAGGGCCTCCCTGAGCGTGGTTCACTTTCAACTGACAAGCGGCCATCTTTGAAGCGGCTGTACCACTCCTTATCTGTGTGGTGCCCATCGCTTCATTTCCAAACACTTTTTTAATCTTGCGAATTGTTTCCACTTGCGAATCACCAAGATTAAAACAAAATTTTATGCAATAACGCTGTTCGACTTTTTCTGACATTTTAAAGAAAATAAAATCCGACGACACTCACTTGCACCTGTTCAATCATGAATGGCCTGACGCCGACTGACTTGTATTGGAGCTGTAGAAAAAAATGAGCATGCGCAGTAGTCATGCTCCCAACCACACAGCAAGTCCCGCCCCCATAGCTGTGTTCGTTTGACCAATAAAAATTAAGGTCGGATACATTTTGATCACACGTCGTATATTTTATTATATATTAAATAGTTACTCCTTTCGTACCATCATATCGTTGCAAACATGATAGATTAACTTTGACTTAATTTACAATTAAAAATATAAACTTTCAACGCCATAACATCCATATTTAATATCTGGCTAAAATATATCACTAAAAACTAAGTTTTCTTTATATCAATATACACTTTGTAAAATTAGACTCTTTATACTTGGAAGAAATGATACATATTTTTAAATGCAGCCCCACATTTTGTGCATATTAAATTTTCCCAAGTATACAAAGTTTTGAGGCCTTAGCAATACACCGTATTCTGAATAAACTTTAATCGTAACAGTATAAAATGGTCAAGCGTTTCCCTTTGCAAAGAAACACAGTCTTGCTTCTGATGTTCTATCGTGTATGCTCCTACTGTTAAAATATTGACTATTATTCTATATTTAAACCAATATATTGAAAAATTATACATATGATTCCTCAGACATTTTAGTATTTTGTGACAGGGGCCTTTTTTTGTACTTCTTTTTTGTCTTTTAATTTGGGATATATATTTTGATTTAATTTAAGGGTCCATTAGTTGTAAGGTCTTATAGATTTATTATTTAAAAAGAGATAAAGTGGAAAAGACAATCAAAAGGACGATTTTTTTTTAAAGTTTATATTGTAAAATCTATATATATATATATATATATATATATATATTATATATATATATATATATATATATATATATATATATATATATATATATATATATATATATTAGGGTTGTTCTTATTTTTCAAATGTTTGAAATGTTAGCAACATTGTGGATTTTCTGTTTCTTGGTGATAAAAGAAGACGACATACAAAGTTTGAACAAAATCGGTCAACATTACGAGGTCGCGCAACGAGGTCAAAGTTTTAAAAATTTAGTAAAAATATAGTTTTCCGCAAATTTCTTCAAAATGGTGGACGTTACAGACTTCAATAATAATTATTAATTTAAAGGAAATCTAATTTACTACCAGACGTATGTTTGATGTTTTTTAATAAAACAAAGTTTTCAGTAAAAACAAAGCAAGAAAGGGAGTGTGTATTGTTAGCTTATTTCATAGCTTTTTTGTATCAATTAACTTCACTCGCCTGTAGAAGATGACTTGTTCGCTTCAGAGTAAAATAGTACTTTTAAGTTTAGTAAAACTTTAGATGATAAATCCAAAAATGACCTTGGTTGCATTCTATCAATTCAGAATTCAGTACAATCTGAGTTTACATCATATGATTCAGAGCCTGTATTGACCTATAAGAAATCGATTATGAAAAAAATAAATAATAATGTGTTTCTTAGATTTGCGTCAAGGTATCCTCTCAAAATTTTACTTTGTCTCTGACGCATCATAATCCATTATATGCGTCATTTTGTACGCGAGATAGGCTTTTTTAATGTACATATAACTCTCTACTTATTAAATTGACATGATTTAGTATACCAAAATATTAAAGCTGGTTAACCAAGCTTTCATTTGATATGTTTGGTGTTCTAAAAATCGCTATACTTTAAGAGATATAAGCAAATACGTACTCTCCCCCAAAAATTGATCTTTTGATATGAGAATATACGATTACCATTTGGTAACGGCTGTTAGTGTTACCTGGATAGAAAGAAAAAAAGAAGGGAGAGAGTATTTTGCCTCACTTCTCTCCCTTCTCTTTTCTTCTATCCAGGTAACACTAACAGCCGTTACCAAATGGTAATCGTATATTCTCATATCAAAAGATCAATTTTTGGGGGAGAGTACGTATTTGCTTATATCTCTTAAAGTATAGCGATTTTTAGAATTTGAGAGGATACCTTGACGCAAATCTAAGAAACACATAATTTATTTTTGTCATAATCGATTTCTTAAGGTCAATACAGGCTCGAATCATATGATGTAAACTCAGATTGTACTGAATTCTGAATCATTATATATAATATATACATATATATGTATATATATATATTGTAGTGTCCGTCGTGATATATTTCATTAAAATCATCAGAGGACAAATTCTTATTTTTGTTAAAAATTTCACCAATAAAATCAACTTTTTCTTTTAAGGAAGTGCCGTTAAAAAATATAGTTTAAAATTTTGCTTCGTTGGCTCCTGCAATACATCGAAGGTTTAATGTTTAAATATTTTTTTTCTTATTTTTGCTAAGCAATTCCAATAGGTATTTATTGATTTAAAAAAAAAATGTTGGGACCTTTCCTTTTATCTCTAGAAACGACATACCTTGAAAAAAAATTGTAGTCCAAAAATTTGGAACAGGGGGATTTAAAAATTCTCCTAAGCCGTGAAAATATGAGCGTTTTCAGAAGATCTTAATTTATTAAACCTAGTCTTCCTACGTTCTTCGGAGATTTTATGTGGTCCCAAGTTATATTTTTACTTCTTATATGTATTATTAAAATCGTGACACAATTGTATATTAAAATCGTGATACAATTTGTATATTAAAATACATAAATCTTGAAAAGAGGGAGTCATCCTTTGCAGATGAACTACTTGTGGTAAAAACAAGGTGTTCCATATTTGAATTAATCTAAAATATTTTGAATTAAAATATTTGTAAATCTACAGGAGAAAATCCTAACTTTTTCCGATATTTCATTCATAATGATATTAATGTATAAATGGATATTGTAACACCGAGTACCTTGACTTCATTTACAGTTTTTATATTCCATATATGAAGTGCTTTTGTAAGTTTGTATTACGTCGGTTTTTTTGGATGTTAAATTTGAAAGACCGATATTTTAGACATTTAGTCGATGAGGTCAATCACTGCATTAACAGGTTTCTTGATGCAGTCATCAAAAAACATCAATCTTTTCGTCTATTTCGCCGCTACGTATGCCTTTATGTTGGGAGGGATATCAATTTCTCTAAATATTATATACTTAAAATATAAAAAGATTGTGAGTAAGATATATTATATATATTTATATATTAATGCTTAAAAAATATGTATTTATTAATAAAAAATATAGTGTAAAAATAAATACACACTACATAAAAGATAAATAAACAAAAGATCTAAAAACAATTGCCATAAAATAAAAAGATAAATTAAACTTCATGGTTTCAAAATCACATTTGAACGAATAAAACCCCAAAATATAGAGACTTTTTTCTTTTCAAACTCTTTAAATTATTAAATTATTATTATTATTATCTAAAATAAGATAAACATAAAGTAAGTAAAATTCTGGAAACCTAAAGGAAATTAGTAGAAAATAATTAAGATTGTGACATAGGTAACGATTAATGTCAAAACATTTTTTTAAACTTCCTCAGGTAATGTTGAGAAATAATTCCTTCCAGCTATTTGTAAATTGTTCATTAATTTGAATAGATATCGTTGAGATCATCCTTCTTGAATTTGTATTGGAGTTATTTAATGTATGTCACTTTGATGTACGATATCGTTAGCATTTTATTTATGCGAATTCATTAGCACACTTATTTGAATGATCAGCCATAATGAATATATATAAATGATCACGAACCGCATTTAATATGTTTCCCAATTTATGTCTATGAATATAGAATTTTTTTAAATCGTTTTCTCACTACCGGCAAACAATAAAATGTATTTATTTCATATGCTAAATAAATCAAACAATCGGCACATTGCCAGAATAAATATTGTTTAATAATAATAACTGCCTGGAATGAGATGTGCTTTAATTAATTGAATCATTAATCTATTTCATTCTTAATAGTTATTGCTTTTTATTGTGTATTATATTTAAAAAAACATTCCACAGATCCTGATATATCCTTCTTATAAATAAAGTTACCTTTTAAGCTTTCAACTAAAAAAAAATTGATTAAGATGGTTGCAAATATATATGAATATGTAAAATAAGTCTAACTTATTTCATGGATTTACATACTAAAGGTTTGTGAAAGATAAAAATGCTACTAATTCACAGAATTTTGTATCCTTTCAACCAATTATAATGTCTTTTAGTAGTTAAAGGATATTTGATACTCTCAAGAAGTGAGTGTAAAAAAGCATTGAGAATAAGGAGAATATAAATAATATCCTAAGCCAAATACAAATATATATATATATATATATATATTAGGGCTGTCAAACTTGCTCAAAAATGGCATTCAAAAAAATATAGTAATATTACAATTCAGAGTACAGCAGAGACACATCGTGGACAGTCAGAGGCTCATTCACAAAACAGATGGAGGCGCTTGTACCGCGGGGAAGTGATTTTTTCACATTCAAATAATAATTTACGCTTGTACCGCAGGAGTGTTTTTCACATTCAAATAGTAATTTTCACGTTCGAATTCGCTTTTTTGAATACTATGCGAACTCTAATTCGAACTTCGAATATTCGTAGACAGACCATATATATATATATATATATATATATATATATATATATATAACAGGGTGTACAACCCAAAACGCCACATGATTTCAAACTTAATTAAACACACTTCTAATCGTCGTACGAGGTTGCTTGATAGCTTAAAATTAAAGTTCCGAATGTTTACATTTTGTTGCCGCGAAAAAAAAAAGCAACATGACGCGCGTCACTAAAGATTTTGAGGCCCGAAGAGAAAAAGTGTCGCTACTACTCCGCGCCCATGTATCACACGCCAAAATCAAGGAGCTTACGGGGGCCTCTATGTCCATGATTACGAGGCTGAAGACGAGGCTGGCGGCGGGGGGTAGCATAAGAGTTACCAGGGAAGCTCCCCAATTTAAAGTTGACCGAGGCCGTCCTCAACGACCTCAAAACCACGTGGGATGCGAATCCAAAGATAGGAGTGAGGAAAATGGGGAAAATGAAGGGCCTCCACCCCAATACCGTCATGGCAGCCATGAAAAAACTGGGTTTGGCCTCGAAGACTCGGCCAAGAGGCATTTATTGACAGCCAGGCAGAAGAACATCCGCCTTGAGAGGTCCAAAAAGATCCTGTGGAGGCTGAAAAAAGGGTCCACAGTGATCATCTTCTCTGACAAGAAGATGTTCACGGTGGACCAAGCCTTTAACCGCCGGAATGACCGGGTTGTGGTGCCCAAGGACCGAAGAGGCCCCTCCTGTGATGACCACAAAGCATCCCGCGGGCGTCATGGTGCTTGGGGTCGTGGGGTCAGACGGCCAGAAGATGCCTCCACATTTTTTCCCCTGCGGCCTCAAGATCAACACGGAGGAGTACCTGAAGGTCCTCAGGAGGGTAGTTCTACCTGGATAAAGGCCACATACACCGGCCAGGACGTTGTATGGCAACAGGATAGCGCCCCCGCCCACGGGGCGAATAAGACCCAAAAGTGGCAAAAAACCAACATGCCAAAGTTCTGGGCCAAGGAGGTCTGGCCGTCCTCCTCACCCGACCTCAATCCTCTGGATTTGCCGTTTGGGGCGAACTTGAGCGACATGCCTGCGCACCCCCCACCCAAGTGTCGAGGCTCTGAAGGCCTCCATCCTCGAGGCCTGGGCCAACATGTCCTCCAACTTCGTGGTCAAAAGCTGCCGCATATTCAGGCGTCGTGTGGAGGCTGTGATCAAGGCCGAGGGCGGCCATATCGAAAAAAAATGAGCCAAGATATGGAACTTAAAAGTTATTTATCTGAAAATAAAATTATTTAATTATTTCTATGGTAAAAAATGCATTTAAGTGATATTTTGGCTAATGTAGCGTTTTGGGTTGTATACCCTGTATCTTGAACATTAAGAAAATATAACATATTTCTATAAAATAAAATACCTTTTTATTTAGTTGTTTTAAACAGTGCTTTATGAAAGAGATCTAGAGGTCAATTAATTCTTGATGATTCAAAAGTATTTTGACAGACAAGGATTATCCGTTTTTTATAGTTGTTAAGACAGGTCAGAGTGGAAGAGCCACTATTGAGACAGCTCTTAAAGTATTTTTTTCTAAATGTGTAAGTTATTTTATATTTATAGACGGAGACCTAATTTGAAAAATCGATAAAAAAGTATATGAATGAAGGATTGTCTCATATCTTATTTCGTTCAGAAGTAAAACTAAATAATTACCGATAATCGTATGTTATAATAATTATATATAATATATATTTAATGCAGATAATAATTTTAAATAATGTTTTAAAAGATAGTAGCAAGCCATAATCTATTATTTTTTATACAGTCTTTATAAGTTACTTTTACTGAGGCGGCGAGATAAATTTCCATGTCATGGAACTTTTTATATTCCAATTGTATTCTCTTATTTCTAAAAAAATATTTTAAATAATTGAGTTAAACCTAAAATTGTATATGTTTTGTCCCTAAAAAATACGAAGTACTGCTTATCCCTCGCTCTTAATTACTTTAGATTAATTTCACTACTGACGAAGGAAGATACAGTAAATTAAAAACTTTTTCGAGATAAATATCTTATATAACTTCGAATGAAACATTTATTAATACAGACATAGATAAACAGTAATTATGAATATATACATATATATATTATTTATATCATAATTGTATTTTGACAATAAAATTGTGTCTTCTAATGGACACTAGAAAAAAAATGATTTCAACAAATAAAAAAAAAAAAAATCTTGCAAATTTTTGGGAAGTATAGAACGTAGCGGTTTAAAAAATATTTTAAATTTTAATATAAAAATCATGAATTTACAGCTTGACATAGTATTGTAAAAAAGGTTTTGATATTATATTTACATATCTATTTTATCTCCATTTTCACAAAAATCATATATGTCGTTTAATCTCTTTGTATGTGTTATTATACGCAAATAGATTTAACTTTTTCTTTGAATATATATTGTATAGATATATATAGTGATAATTCTCTGTGTCCTCATTGCAATCACTTTTTTATTTGCAGTTCGATAAATAATTTTATCAATCGGTTCTATTTTCCAACCTTATTGTCTTATTTTTAAACAACAATACAAGTCTAAATAAATAAATACAAAAAATAACAAAGCTTGACATAAAAACTCACCTCCCAATTGTGCAAACATCATATGGATAAATCATAAGATCAAATTAAATAAACATAGATATGTTTTTTAACTTACTGTTTCAAATCCCGAGTATTTTTTCTTTTACTTCAAAAATGGTATTCGTAGTGTTCTTTGATTCACTTTTATTTGATTGTTGTATATATGATAGAATGGTTTTTAAGAGTCCTATTGTTGATGAGTCTCACTTGAGATCCGATGGTATTCTAGTTTTGCACCCGCTTGAATGCAGATAGAAGAAGGAAGAGAAGTTTCCTCTTAGTTTGTCCTCTTTCTTACTTTCGTTCCTCTTCCCCCCTTGATTCTGAAAAACAGCTACGGCAATAGGATTGAACGCATAACTACTGTGTCTTTAGATAACGTTCGTACCTTTTATATTTAAAAAACATCCTTGAATATCTAATTTATTAGACACTTATTGATGTAGCCATTAACATTGCTAGAATTGCGCTAAGCTATTCAATAATAGTTTTTATTCATTCCTTAGAAAATATCAATAAGTTCATCAAGCTTAATGACTCATATAACCGGCCTTAATGGGTCACATTCTCTTCGGCATGTCTTCCAAAGGAGAATATGATCAAGGATAATCCAAGGCCATTGGTGCTGATCTTCCAGGTCCTTATTGCTCAATTCCTGCTACGCAAAATACTTTGAGCAATTATTATATCTGCTGCAACAAGATACACTGCCCTGTCACTAACGATTTCAAAAAGCAATGGTCTTACTGGAAGCTATGGACCTGACTTATTGATATTTTTCATTCAATCTTCTCAAAGACTTACGAGAGTCCTCCCTAGAATCATCTCCAAGCGCAAAAGGATAAATAACTAAAAAAAACTATGATGTTTATGAAGTATTATTCCGCATTATATATGTTTAACAATAATTGTCCTTCACCGACGCGCCTTGAAAAAGTTAACTCAAATATTTGAAAAAGCTTATAAATTTCAATATTTTTGAAACTTTGTCAGTAAATTGTATTTATTGTCTCTTTAACTCTAAGTGATCGGTTTTAAATACAATTTTACGTTTTGTTCCTTTTTGTATTATGTAATATAAATTGACGTTTTATTGCTTAGAGAGGATAACATTTTTAAAATAACTTACGCATATATATATATATATATATATATATATATATATATATATATATCAGGAACGACCACGGGTACCCGTCCCAGCCCTCTCCGGCCGGGTATGGGTTCTTTTTTGAACCGTCTAAAAACAACCGGACCGGGACTTTTAATATATTCGTATAGTAATAAGAAAAACTATTTTCTAAAAAAAACGTCATCGCTTTCAGAATGACGAAAGAACGAATATATTAAAGTCCCGGCCCGGTTTGAAAATTTTAAGTCCTGGTTGTTTTATTTATATAGATATATATACTTATTAATTTATAGATATAAATTGGCATAATAAGGTCTCCCACTGCAGTCCGTCCTGAACTTTGTATGGTGCTTTCTTCATCCAGCCTCCGATGTATTCGTTAAGAAACTGGAGATTCTGGCGATGACCCAAAAAAAAGCTGTTGATAGTCACGAAATCTGTGTCCTTTCAATAATGAATTTTAGGCATCATTGAAGTAAATGAAGAGGATCCTAATTCTTTTGCTCACATACGCGAGTCAGGGGCTAATTATGGGTGGTATAAGGCATTAGTGACGTCACATTTTGGCAATGATCACTTGATAACTGTACCAAAGAGCTCAGTTGTTTTTGGAAATATCCTGGAGATGTTTCCATCTATGTAGCTTAACTCTTTGCATCACTTCACGACTTTTTACGACAATATTTCAGCACTTTCTTATTACTTTTTGTTATTACTGTTACAATATTTATTACGTTATTATCAATGAAGTGTAAAAATAAACTCCCAAATAAAACTAAATAATTGTTATATGAACATTTAAGTAACAATTCTTATTGTATGCTCCCTTTTACACAGTATTGAGGGATGCCTCAACTTCTTGAGGATAGCAAGAAGTTATTTCTTAGGAATAAGATACTTCAGAGCAATTCATAGCCACTTCTAAAAGGATAGTGAGTGATATCAGGCCCTTTTAGGTTTTGTGTTTAGGCGTAGAAACGACTACAGGAGTCCGGAGCTCTTAAGTATTCTCTTGGAAGCACTCATTGTTAGGTAAGGAGCTTGAAAAGTGACTCGAATACATAACACCACCAAACATCACCTGTTTCCTATTATAGAGTAAGTCTGCTATTAATCTCGTTTGAAAAATATATATGTCGCAATTATGACTGTCAAATTGCGAAATACATGCAAAAAAAGAACCACTTTTATGGCTTTTTACATTTATATTCCTTACATGGACTAATTTTATATATGATATATTTTTTTTTCTTTATTAAAATATATTATGTACAACAAAACAGAAAAGTATACATAAATATATAAACCGGAGTAGTTACGTAAAAGAAAATACATGAATAAACATTATAGTTTAAAATTAATACTCCGGAAAGGAATTATAGCTCATCATTAAAATAACATTTATAATAAAACCAACAATTCACAATTCATAAAGGTATCTATAAGAAATTACTAAAATTCTTTAAAATCTTATGCAAATATTTTTTCTGATTTAAAGATGTCGACGGAAGGAATCGCACCAATTCTCCAGCGTAGCTCCACGATTTGAATTCGACCATAGGAACTTTAACATATGGAGCTAAATACCTAGCTGACGCAGCTAGTATAATGGCTCTCAGATCCTCTTCCTTTAGTGGTTGATATAGAGTTAGCTTTTGAGCTATAAGAGCTTTACAGTTCAAAAGTGCAAAGTCCATTGCCCTCGTTTTTGGTGAGGCACTAATTTTGTCCCTCGAAACTCCAAATAAAATGAGTCCTTTAACGTAGCCTTCATTTCCTCTTTCAAGACCTGGCAGATTTATTTTCAAGAAGTATTTTAGTATTGACACTGCATGGCAGTCCACAAACGCATGAAGGGTGGTGTTGTACAATAACCCGCAGTCCTTGCAAGGCCTGTAAAATTTTATACAATCGGTTGAAATTTGCAGTTGAACTGTAAATTTCCTATTGTCAAAGATTCCTCGTAACGATGATTCAACCTTTTTCTTCCACTTGAAAGGGAGATTTAATCGGACACGATGTATGTTCCAAAGTCGATCCACCTCTTCCTCATAACTTATTTCAACCATCTTGATATGCCACGGGACGGGCATGAAAAAATTATTAGATGCACGCGCTAGGGGGAATCGGAATCTTCCATCATTAAAAACGGACTGGGAGTTTATATCATGAATTGATAAAACACTGTTAGCTATTGCTATTTCTTCTAAAAGTGAGGGATCGCCAAGATTTTTAAAATAGAACCTTTTATTTCTATTTTTTCTTAAAATGTCGGTAACTGAATCATTAAAATAAGACGGTTCTCTCATCCAAATTATTCGATGTGCTGCTCCCCAAACTGGAGAAATATCATCAATTAACTTATTTGATAAGTTAGTGCACATCATAAGCATATTGTAGAGATCATCCTTAATTGTCCTTCGCCATTCTACTGTTGGATTTCTTGAAAAGTCCACAAAAATTTTGGTATAGATTTTGGGTAAAATGTTGGAGAGTAGAGAAATCCCTCCTCCAAGAAAGCGTTTCGGGCGTTTCATTATCTCCACGTAATTATTAAAGAACAAACCTTTCAGCCATCGTTCTTCTTCTTTCACGGCCTTTTCTGCAAATAAAGGGTTTGCAGAAGCCTTGTAAATGACTAATGGAGCCACTTGCATGTTGTACATTTGTACTCTTTTTTGCAAGTTTAAAGTCTTCCACTTAGAGATTCTATGGCCGATAACTGTTGAGACTTCCGACCAGTTTTTTTCATGAAATCCATTTCGACCCCATTTAATCCCTAGAATTTCAACTGAGTTTGATATTGGAATGGAATTGATACTTAATCCTTCTTGAGGGTTCCATGCACCAAGAGGAAGAATGGTAGTTTTTTTTCTATTGACAGCCAGCCCAGACTTTTTTTAAACTTCTCGAGAAAATTAACAAGGACTTTAATTCTTGCAATGAGTTGTGCCTCTGAATTGCCTTCAAGGGTTAGGGTAACGTCATCTGCATAGAGATCGATTAAATGTCGAGACCCACCGAAATCAATGCCAAATCCTCCGTATTTCCTATTAATTCCTCTAACGAGATCCTCGACCGCAGCTATAAATAGAAGGGGAGCTGAAGGGCACCCCTGTCGGCAGCTCCTTTTGAGAATTATAGGTTTACTTTCGATACCATTAATTGAAATCGTAGATGTTCCGTTTTTTAACAAGGCTCGCACCGGGTTAAAAAACTGCTTTGGGAGGAGGTTTTTCACAGCCCTCATAACTTGACCATGTATAATGGTATCAAAGGCCTTTGAGAAATCCACTGCAATCACAGCTCCATATTTCTCCCTCATCTGAACTGACTCAATTGAAGATTGTATGTTTCTTGATATATCAGAAATCTTACGACTTTTTAAAAACCCTTTCTGTTCGACTCCAATTTTTTCATTGAGGATTGGTGCCATTTGCTTGGCTAGCACACCTGAGAGAATTCTATAAAACTCATTGAGCACCGTTATTGGGCGCCAGTGACTAAAGTCAGAACCATCCCCTTTTTTGGGAATGAGAGCTATTCGTCCTTTAGTTATGGATTTTGGAAGTTTACCTTGCTTTTCCATGTATCTTCCGATTTTTTGTAAGTAAGGCACTACTTCTTTAGTGAAATGTGTGAATATTTTCCCACTGATCCCATCAGGACCGCAAGCTTTATCATCTTTGTAATTATTAGAGATGTAGTTTGATATTTTTTCTTCAGTGAATAAATAGTTATTATCTTTAGACGATATTTTCATTTTTCTTGGAAACTTGTAAACATTAAGATTAACCGTCTCTTGGAAGCGTTTGTGGAAGTAATTTAAAATATCTTGAGGCTTTGTTAGCACTGTTCCATTATCATTGATCTTCTGAATTCCTGAGGCAGATATTTTTTCACCGATCTTTGCTTTTGGGATTTTTGTGTATGGACAGCTTTCCAAATTGTATTTTGCTCTCCTCTCAGCCTCGACAACTTCAGCAATTCTAAAGAAATTTAAAGAATCTGCCAGAAATGATCGAGCAAAAATCGAGCTACTGTTTAAAACTTTTTCTACTTGTAGATTAAAAGTTTTTTTGTTGTTTATGTTTTTCATATTTAAAAGATGAGTTGTGGCGAATATGGCCTTTAAAAAATTATCTGCGGTATGTTGTGAATTGGTCGATTTTCTAAAACCTATTTTCAAATTATGTCTCAATTGTTTCTTGAAGATTTTGTCCTCGAACATCCAATTTGGTATTCTAGGTGATGATATTTTTCTTCGACAATGAAAATCTAAAGATATTAGTTTGTGGTCCGATGACGACTCAGGTTTGTAGAAGGCTGTTTTGAACATTGGTAACAAACTCGGTGAACAAAAGGCCATGTCGATTCGCGATGATTGAATTCCTCTTCTCCAGGATATTTTATCTCCCGGGCTAAATTTTTTGGTCAAGTCTACCAAGTAAAACTTATGTATTAGATTTTGAAGATAATTGAAGTTAGGATAACTTGATTGTCTACTATCTAGATCCACATTCAAATCTCCTAAGAGAAGAAATGGCATTGGATCATTTACTTGAGCGTTAATTATGGACTGGAAAAACGAAGGAGATTTTTCACAAGGGCCGTACACGTTTATTACATTGATTGAGATTTCATTTATAGTTATATTAATTTTATGCCAATCACTTATAGATGAAAGCTCTCTTACTAGCACCGCTTTTTCAATCTTCCTCGAAATTAGGGTTAGAACTCCTTTTCTTGAGTGCGATCCAGTGAAAAAGCATCGAAACATTCTTGGCTTACATAAAGTACAGTTCAAATTGCACGATGATGCAACTTGCGCTTTAATTTCTTGTAAGCAAATCAAGTCGGGTTTCATTTCCAATAGCCGGTTCATCAACCCGTGTCTAGATCTTCTGTCTAATCCGCCTCTAGTATTAAGAGAGATTATTCTTTTTAATCCCATATTTGAGAGGATCTCGGAAGTAACGTTGTCTTGAAAAAAATCCGTAATTTTAGTTTGTATATGATTCATGTATAAATGAGAATAAAAATAGGGCTAAGCAATAAAATTAATAACTTAATAAAATGTAAGAACTTTTTATCTAAAATGTTGTGTCTCGAAGAGTGATGTATCCAATCGGTAAAATTGTCTCCATGTTTAAAATATGTATCATTCTTTATAGAAGTATTTTAGGATACCCCAGTGCCTTTTGCCTGTTTCCCTTTTCTAGGTGAAAAATCGGTGTCAGGCCTATTCCTTTTGCCTGCCGACATTGATCGGGTTCGCCCATTAATTATTTTATTTAAGTCCAAGTGAGATTTGCGAGGTCTGATGGGACTTTCCGAGACTGTAATTTCTGTTTCATTAAGATTAGAGGAAGGAAGGATTGAATTTGTATGGTCTGAAGTAGTGGCCGTTCCACTAGCTCCTTCTTCTGAAGTTACTACCATCTCTTGAATATTTGTCTCCTCCGCTCCATGCAATTCCATTTCATCAGCAGCTCTCCCATCCGATTCATTATCTTCATTAATGGCTTCTATTTCTGAGCTCTCCATCTGCGCTACGTCATCTAAGGATATAATAGGGACAGGATCGCTTATTTTAGGGTCATTCTTATCCAACCTTTCCATGTCATTACCACCAGGGCATATTTTTTGCTTTTTTGGTTGTTCTTCAGAAGAACAACGCTCCAATAAGGTTTGTTTGAGTGCTTTTCATAATGAAAAGTTTTGACTCGCACATCCATGCAGTGGTGCTTCATATGTCCGAAACTAAAACATTTTTGACATTGAAGTCTCACTCCCTGGAATTTCAACTTTATTAAATTCCCCTGGAAAGGAAGAATTTGTGGTAATGTAGAGGGATCCGTGACCATATCGACAACGTAGTCACTGTCTCTCCATATTTCTTTATATTTCGAATATTTTTCTTCGGCACTTTTATCCACAGGGTTTCTTTTAGGATAATGCTCAATTACTTCGCCAAATTGTTTCATAAAATTGACTACTCTGGGTTCATCCACTCTTTTGAAAGTATTAACTAGAGTTATCTTCATTCTCCTCTTCTTAACGGCCGTAATTCCTTCAATACCCTTTAAACGAAAGGTGACTTCATCTATTGTATTGTTTTCGTTTTTTACTTTAATTTTATGGCTCTTTTGTAATAACTCAATACGGCTCCGTACATCAATTGGATAATTGGTATAAATACATGCTTGCCCAATTCCAAATCTTGGGTTAGCCCCTGCAATCTCGAACTCTTTAAATCCGTACAACATTGCAATATCGTATATATTAATATGCTTAACAAACTCTCCTTTGTAAGCCTTTCCATCTTCTGTTTCCATCAATAGGACAAAGATCTCCCATTTGAAGTCTCTTGTCAAATTAACTTGAACATCTGCACCCTTAAAAGTGCGTTATCTCCTTTGAGAACGTTTGAATACATTCTCTTAGCTGAACTAGAAGAATCATTTTGTATTTGATCCGGAGGTTTGTCTGTAGGCTCCTCAGACATATTTAAAAGTATTAGCCGGAGAGTATCAACGATGTATCTTGGTCAAGTAATAAAAACAGAAGGGAAGAAGGTGTTTAAATAATATTTAAAGGCTCTATAAAAAGAGCGTGCTCCTCCAACAGAGGAGAAGAAGAAAAGGGAGATCCTAAGGAGTGTGTATCTCCTATGCTATATAAATAATAAATGTCTTTTTACAAACTCCCTTATTTTCGGAGCTCCAATCCTGGCTGACAAAGGATTTCTCGGTGATAAAACTCCGGTTGAATATTATGTAGGGTCCATGGTTTTAGTTCCTCGAAGTGTGAAGACGTCCAAACTATAATGAAGTCCTGCACTTAAGGCACAAACACTGATAATTACAAAAATATCAACTCAGCACGCCGATGACACGCCCGCACGCGTCAAAGGACATACATAAACTCCCAAACAAATAAATTCGGTAGGTTTTGGATAATAAAAAGATTTAAAACAAAAGTTACACTCCCAAAAAATATCATTTTTAGACTAATATCTTAAATTTAAATATTCCATTGAAGTGATTATTTCATTATATGAAAGAACTGAGACCGTCATAGGATTTGCCTTCAAACATGTTGTATCACCAAGCCAAATATAAGATGGATCCATGAAAGATATATTTTTGAACCAAAAAAATGTCCTCCCAATAACTATACTCTCATTTACACATAAAAGCAGGGCCTCTACTTGCTTCTCTTTCTACAATCTCTGCGATACTTTATCTTGGAAAGTTCTATGCGAGTACACAAAAGACTAACAACTACTTTGTTGCTCGTAGATATTGTATATTATGGGAACAATACAGTAATATTAGCATATTTTCTAAGAACTGTCATATTTTAGGGAAATATTGGATAGAAGTATTTAGAAATACTTATTTTTAATAAAAAATTTGATACAAAATTAGAAAGAAGTTTTTTGGTGTATACAATATTTGATTAGATATGACTCTCTTCATATGTTTTATTATTTCATGAAGAGGAATTGGATAGGAGATATTTGGGAACCCCATGAATTGCTTATTTAACACTCAAGTTAACATTCTCTTGAAAATAGTGTCTCTAAGTTGTTGTACATGGGCAGGGTTTTTGTACAAGTTCATTTTTAAATGTGATATCTATGGGCCAGATATAATATTAAAATAAGAGAGTGTCACTTAATAAGTTTTCTATTGAATGAAAAAAGTGATGAATATCTGGAGAGTCGTAAGAGTCAATAATTATGCTTTTTCTCGACAGCTAAATAAGTTGGTTTGAGAGTAGCATGTATATTGGCTAGATTTTAAACGTAGACTATGTTCTAGACATTTTTCGTCATTTTTTCAAACAAGTTCGTTTATTATATAAATATATAAAAATGATATATTACATAAAACCCAGGCGTGTGAACGTTTAGCTTTTTTGCATTCAGAGTTTAAAAAAATAGCGTTCCGTTCAATGTATTTGCGTTAAGCGTTCTGTTAGCGTTCAGCGTTCAAATATTTAAAAAAATAACAATGTGTAATTTTGAAAAATGAAAGTATTATTTAGGGTTTTTATAATAAAAATGAGCTCGAACCGACTTTCAAATGATATAAATTGTTAACTGGATCTAACCCAGGGGTTCCCAACCTGGGGTCCGCAGAACGTCTATATCCAATACATAAGAGGGTCGCCATAAAAAAGGGAAAAATATTTTTGAATTATTATTAATACAAATGCTTGCATTTATAGAGTTTTAAAGATAGGAAATCAATATTATAGAGCTTTTATTTATTTTTAATTTACGAAATAAGGAGGTAAACTATTAAAGGAGAATGCTTATACGTTCTGAAAGAAGTATTTTGTAAATAATGATATTGCTAATAAAATAATCAACAATGTTATACTTTAAAAAGCATCGTTGATCACAATAATTGGCATACATTATCATTTAAAACATTCTTAGATATATTCAACTTACTCTTCGAATAACTGTTACACAAATCTAAAAACAAATGTAAACAGCGTCTCCATTCTAGGACGAATCAAAATCTTAAAAAATAGACGCATAGTAAAAATATTGATAACTCAATTTTTAAAATAACTTTTACGTCACATATTATGGAATTGGTCTCAAATAAATGAATTTACTTTTTATTAGCAAACTGTGTGATGACAATGTGGTCACTATAATTAACCCATAATTTTGTGTCAGTTTGCCATTGAACTTTGAATTTAAATATATATATATAAGACCGAGATTCAAATGTTACAAATGAAAATTAAATAAATTTTGTGTAAAATGGATGGATGGTTTCATATATATTTTAAAAGATAACTTACAAAAATAAAAAATCAATTACATTTAATTATAATTTGCATATATTATCAAATAAATATATTTTTTATGAATTAAATATGAGAGGTTAATATCTTTGCATAAAAATAAACAGATATTTATTTTCATTTATGTTACTTTAAAAAAAAATCTACTTTACTGTGTAATGATATAATTTTTATTACTTAAGATGAATTTACTAAATCTATGAAAGTAATTTGTTTACTTTCATCAAAACACAAGAAAAATAACTAATAAGTTAACATCTTTTATTTCATAAGCACGGTCTTTATTGAATAAAAATAATACATCATATAATGTAAAATACAATGTAAAATAATAAAAAAGGAACATCTTTTGATTGAAATATGGTTGGAAGAGAAAATATCAATTCTTATTCGTTACTATAACCTTTTCATTGATGGTTTTCATCACACATATATATATATAATACATATACACAAATATATATTTTATATTATTATTATATTTATATATATATATCAACAATATTAACCTTTTTTCTTCATATTTAATTTTATTTGAAATATTCCATACAATTAATTTGGTTATTAATGTTCTAATTAAAACAATATACTTACTTATAAAAATCCATCCTTATAAAATGAATAAATTCTAAGATTATCTGTTATGGTGATTTACCGAATAAATATAACTATTTTGCAAGATTTTTTAAATCAATGATGTGTATAATAAGTATGACTCATAAATACTAATTACCTGGTCATTATATACGTTAACATTATAAATATTTGATTGAGAATCCCTAATATTAACAATAAAAATAAATAGAATTTATAGGAAAACGCTTTTTATCCTTAAAGAGAATACTTTGCAACAGTACGCAGTAGGAGCCTAATTTAGAATACTACCCTTGATGGATAAAAGTGCCCTGAGAAGATTAGATATGACCTACCAGGTAACATAGTCAATAGTTTTATTATTAGGTATGTTTCAATTCATGTATTGATATTGTAATTACATAAACTTTGACTTTCGTTTGTAAGGACATCATTTTAATCACCATTATTTTTATTCTTTACATCAACAAACTGATGACAACCAAGTATTACACTCAGTTATTAAAAAAAAATTAAATATTTAAAAAAATAATAATATTTTTTTAAAACCAAAATAACGTTTAGAACGATTCAAGTTATTCCTTATCAAATCCAAAGGATAGTTTAGGAACTCCAGTGACATTCTATATTAAATCTAAAAGTTTTATATCAGCCGTATCATTTTTCTTTGTGAACAGTGGCAAAGTGTACTTTAAAAAAAATATTATAAATATTTTGTGCTAAAAAAAGGGTAATGAGATGACTTATTGATAAAATATATGTAGAAGAACAAGTTACTGAAACAAGGATAATGGAATAAGTCTATCGAGGCGGTGGGGACTTTTCATGGGGATGTCGTGCTTAGAATGTACAAAGAGGAAAAGGATAAAGATACTTATTTTTTAAGGCGACTCCACATAGAAAATGCGAAGACATTTTATATCTTTTCTCCGTTTCTTTATTGTTGAGAGCTTAAATTACGAGTCGTAGGGAATACATTCGCTTTATTCTTATTTGAAAGAGACATGACTACTCTTGAAATAAAAATGACCTTAGAGAATTTAAAGTCCAAATTATTTGTGTGTGTAATCGTTTATATTTTCCCAGGAAACACCCTAGCACTTCGGCTAGTAAGGGTTGTCAGGAATTTAAAAATATGTAATAACAATGTAAAAATATATATAAACTATATAAATTGAAACAAATACTGAAATATAAATATAGATTACAACCAAAAGGTTTTTCGATGAAAGAAAACAACCTTAAATTTAAAATAAAAATAAATAAAATATTTACAAAAACAGTGTCGTCTGCTATATATTATTTAGGGGCACATTTTTCCAAAGACTTGGCAAATACTTATGCTTCCCTCATGGCTTTGGCGTTGCGAAGTGTAGGGCTACTGTTCCAAATAGCTGCAGCACTGGTGACAAATGTGGCCACTGAGAAGAGAGGAGATCGGATGAGGCCGGCAGTCCGAGAACGAGTAGATGTGACCCCACCTTGGGCACGCGATAATATGCTTTTGAATATGGACATATTATACTATATAATATATATATTATATTATTTATAATTATGTACATTGTTATTAAAGTATATATATATTTATGAACTGAGAAATAAAGCAATAACGTTAAGTCTTATAAATATCTAATAAACGAAGCAGGAAAATCCCTCATTAGGAGATGTGGAGAATAACAAGTTGAAAATATTTGTTAAGTGATAATGAATTTGTTTATATATGGATTAACTTTATATTACAAGATATAAACAATATCGCCATAATGAGAATTGTCTATTTCAATTTGTAAATCAAAAAGTTTTTTCATATATTTTGCAATAAGCGTAAATTGAACGGATCACTTTGGTGAGGACGGCGTCTGCTTGAGAAGTGCTTTTTCTTTCCGGATGAACTGCAAGCAGCCAATCTTTCTTCCGCAGGGAAAGACCAAACCCTCATCATCAAAGGTTCTACTATTTTCCTAATGGACATCACCATCACTCGCTGAAAAGATGCTCTGAGGTTTCTGTCTTCTCAGTGCAAAAAGAGCTGAACTGCTCCTCAACTTTTTCTTTATTTGTTTGTGACAAAGCTTGACGTAGCAAGGGGATATATCTCCTATTTTTGACTTGAATTGGTATAGGATTTTTCATCACTGTCTTCCATCCACAGTCGAGAGGTTCCTGGTCCTCTACAGCGAGTCTTATCATTCTTTTTTCACAAGGTCCTGGCGTCATGTGCCTTCAGGTAAACGTTTATATTTTTTTAAATTCTATTTTGGAAAGTGCCTCCAATGCAATGAAAAGTGTAAATGGTCTAACATATATAGGGGACGGAATGTGAATCTTTTTGTAAATTTACGATGCCAGTAAAAAAGTTTGTGGGCTATATTTTCTCCGTAGCTGCAAGAATTGGCTCCTTGATGTGAGATTATCATTGTTAACAAATTCGTCAGTACTTCCTATTGTTTTATTAAAGTTTAATATTTGTTACTGGTTACTTTATAAGCGCAAAAAATAAATGAAAGCAATATAAAGATATAAAGTTGACTTTTTAGAGAAAAACATATTCAGAGTTTAAACCTAAAAACTTAAAACCTAAAAATTAAAAACTTGTTTGTAACATTTAAAAAGCATAAAGAAATACTTTCTTCGAATTTCAATTAAACTGATAATTCATTTTAAGAAACTTTTTTTTTACATATTCAATGTTTTAAAAAGAGCATAACTATTTTGCCTATTAAACTTCAAACATAAAATAATAGAGGCATATATACACTCAGAGAGTGCAAACCTCCGCCGTCATGAGCCTTCCGAGGCGGATTTTTCACGACTGGGGAGGCGTAGAGAGACGGGGGAGGTTCCACTAGACGGAAATTCCGAGAGAAACACGCTCCCGGCACCCAATTTCACAGCACAGCGACATCTATGGCAGAGTAGGCTAACTTGGAAAATTTAGTAGTATTTAGCTCATTTGGCGCCTTAATTCTGCACTCAGAGATGCCAAAATTTAATCACTTCTTCCTTTTGGCACTTCCAACAACTCCACAAAATTTCATCCAAATCCGTTCAGTACTTTTGAGTTATCCTGCTGACAAACCAACAAACCAACAAACTAACAAACCAAACAAACACCAGTGAAAACAATACTCCTTCGGCGGAGGTAATAAGAGACCAAATTGGATCACTTTAACGTTTAAGAAAATCCCATTTCTTTAATTATAACTTTATTCAATATAATTCACAAAGCTCATTTTGAGTTAAAACTTATAAATTTATTTTTTTATTCTCAAAAAACTTTTCAGTCAATCGTAGTAAAATACAGATAACATATAATTAATAGGATATCAGTTGGCTTTATATACAAATATACATAAACACACATAAAGTCATACAAACACCCCTTTCATTTTGAATAGTGTTAGTATAATTTATGACCAACTGGAATTTATGCAAACTGACATAAGGTATTTTTCTTTCTGGTATTAAAATAAACTTGAGAAATACATATTAAATACTTGATAAATATTTTTCCACGTTTTAATGTCCTAACCAACCTCCATTCATGATAAAATTTACATAACTTTGTAATTGAGCAATAAAAACAGCTATAGAGCCTAGAGAAATAATTGGAGGCTTCCTCAGATCGACTTTAGTATCAGTAGAGAGATCCCTTGAGGCCATTTTGAGTTGAGTTATTCACGTTCTTGTAGCGAATTTTTCGTGGTGTTTAAATGAGGGTTTCCTGTATCATTAAGGTTATTATATTTCGTCGCAGTCTTATCATAGTCCCCCTATTTTCTTATGCCAAGAGTGTATCTAGTTCCGTGCTTTTCTCCTCCAATGCGATCATTTTTCACTATTGTTGCCTTTTCCTTTCCCTTGTTTTATGGAAATATTCTTCGCGTATGACTCTTTTATAAGTGTATTCCATAATGTTATTTTTTCCGTTCATATTGGCTTGAAGAGCAGCGATCATATTTTATATTTCATTCCGGCATTCTTATGATTCAAGCCGAGAAACGTTTGCAATGGGATTTATGCAGTCCTTTGGAACAAAAGAATGCTATGAAAATGGGGTGATGTTCAGAGATGTGTAGTAGTGTACATAGTCAGGCCTGCCTGCTATATTTTCATTATTTCTCATGTGAAAGGTCATCGTGGTGACTTGCTATCGGGAGTTATTCCCAAGTCACTCAGATTTATTCAAACAATAATGTTTTCCAGATCCCTACCATTCTTAGGGAAGGAAGATTGCTCGATATTGTGTTTGAGGCTTCGTTGGTAGTTGACATTTCGCAGTCATTGACGCTAAGGTGAGGGGAGGGACCCCCCCCCCCCTCCGTTCCGGCCATCCGAATGTCGTAGCTTGGACGGTAGAAGGTTGAGGATACTTTTAGTTTTATATTTGAAAGGACCTAGATCTTACAAATACTTAATTAATGGATTTTTGTGGTAGTATAACTTTTAAATTTCTTAATTTTTATGATACTCTAACCAATATCATAATATGTAAGCAATGAAACAATCCAATTTTTGATGATATCTTAGCCGAATGCACTCTGTAACCACTGTAATATTAAGATTATACTTATTTATTCACGTTAAAAAACAAAACCAAATTCACAACTGTTCCATTAAACAAAGAATGCAATATGTGAGGCACGTGTCTAAAATATTTTGAGGCTTTATTTTGCAGAATGGATTCGAATAACTCCTATCCTCCGCACATAAAATAGCATATTATAATTTCCATAATACTTTTAATATTATTTTGTACTTCCAATTGCTTCAAATCAAATAGTAAATATTATGAACTGCCTCCTTGAGTCATCGAGTAAACAATATTTAAAATATAGCTAGTGCCTTATTTATTCATTAATTTATTTCTATTTTCGTGTAATGAAAATTACATTGGATATAAATATAGGAAGAAGACTTGTGTAGTAAAATTGATAGGTTGGTGAAAGCTAATTTTAAAGCAAATATCTAATGTCCAACCTTCTTTTCTCATGTTTTCGTAGCGACCATAATCATGTCTAACTTCAAATGCGTATGCATTTCATTTTCATTGATATGTTAAAGAGGAAATTTATAATCCTTTTATGAGAATAAGAGAAGTTAAATATGTACAATATAGAAATGTAAAAAGTCTATTCAATATTTTAATAACTTTATTTTAAAAATGAATAATAACATCCATTTCAGCTTATTACAAGTTGATAAAACCTTCAATGGCGCCCATATAAATTAAATAGTCAATAGTGATATCAGGAAATTGAGTATATTTAATGTGGGTTCAGATAAGGGTAGCTATAAATCAAAAAGATGTCTTTCCCTAGAAAGGAATGGAAAAAATGATGTATGGTATCCGAGGTATGTTTCAAAAAGTACTTTAAAATGGAATGGTAAGAAGTATTTTATAATATTGAATGATATATTTCGGGCGATATATCTTTGCTTCAAATAAAAACAAGGAACAACTTGCTTTTTTTCATTTGCTTGCAATGTATTTTAATTTGCATTTATGCCTCATAAGTTACCCGATTAAATCTGTATCGAATTATATTATTTTCCATACTGAACAACAATTAACTTTGAATGATAATACAAATATGACAACGACAGTACCTATTTATATGTTTTATATAATAAATATTCAAAACATGTTTAACTAAAAAAATATATACTGAACGTTTGGAAAAATTACCGGACACAGTTTGTCTATGCGACAAACACATAATAACTTATTTTTAAACATGGTCACTAATACTACGAATTAAACAAAATAGTTTAAACATTTATCCCAGAGTAACCAGTATTGTTTTGTTCTTAAAATTTGTTATATGTATGTTGTCCATTACATGTTCAAACTTTTTAGAATTGAACGTAACATTCTATACTTTTTTAAATAATTAATAATCAATATTTCATCTAATGTATAGCTTTTTTCTCATTTTTCAGCCCTTTTGTTAGTTTATTATGTAACTAATATATATTAGGGTTGTTCTTATTTTTCAAATGTTTGAAATGTTAGCAACATTGTGGATTTTCTGTTTCATGGTGATAATAGAAGACGACATACAGAGTTTGAACAAAATCGGTCAACATTACGAGGTCGCGCAACGAGGTCAAAGTTTTAGAAATTTAGTAAAATATAGTTTTCCGCAAATTTCTTCAAAATGGTGGACGTTACAGACTTCAATAATTATTATTAATTTAAAGGAAATCTAATTTACTACCAAACGTATGTTGATGTTTTTAATAAAACAAAGTTTTCAGTAAAAACAAAGCAAGAAGGGAGTGTGTAATGTTAGCATATTTCATAGCTTTTTTGTATCAATTAACTTCACTCGCCTGTTGAAGATGATTTGTTCGCTTCAGAGTAAAATAGTACTTTTAAGCTTAGTAAACCTTTAGATGATAAATCCAAAAATGACCTTGGTTGCATTCTATCAATTCAGAATTCAGTACAATCTGAGTTTACATCATATGATTCAGAGCCTGTATTGACCTATAAGAAATCGATTATGAAAAAAAATAAATAATATGTTGCTTAGATTTGCGTCAAGGTATCCTCTCAAAATTTTACTTTGTCTCTGACGCATTTATAATCCATTATATGCGTCATTTTGTACGCGAGATGGCTTTTTTATGTACATATAACTCTCTACTTATTAAACTGACATGATTTAGTATACCAAAATATTAAAGCTGGTTAACCAAGCTTTCATTTGATATATTTGGCGTTCTAAAAATCGCTATACTTTAAGAGATATAAGCAAATACGTACCCTCCCCCAAAAATTGATCTTTTGATATGAGAATATACGATTACCATTTGGTAATTCTGTTAGTGTTACCTGGATAGAAAGAGAGAAAGAGAAGGGAGAGAGTATTTGCCTCAATTCTCTCCTTCTTTTTTTCTTCCTATCCAGGTAACACTAACAACAATACCATATGGTAATCGTATATTCTCATTTTTCAATAAATATTCTTCTATAACATTATATGGAAGATTGTCAAATGCTCCTTCGATATCGAAGAAAATGACAATGGCATGTTTCTTGTTGAGAACGGCACTCTCCACTTTGTCAACCAATTTAGAGACAGCTGTTTCAGCTGATTTCCCATTCTGAACCCATACTGATTGCTCATAGGATTATTGAGCTTGAGAGATTCAATGTGCCAATACACAACTCTTTCCAGGCCTTTTAAAAGGGTGTTAGCAAGGGTTATAGGACGGTATGCTTTGGATTTGAGTGGTCTTCTTTATTTGGCTTCGGCAAAAACAAGACTACAGCTTCACTCCAAATCCTGGGAACGTAAGAGAACTTTAGGGACAAGCTATATAAAAATGCAATTCGAACGTAATATTCACTAGCTAAATTTTTAAAAACAATTGGGGCCAGCCGTCTGGTCCGGGTTTTTTAAAATTTTAAAAGATTTAAAAACCTCCTGAACGAGGGGACTATCAATTTGGTCAACCCATAAGGAGTGATTATTTTGTCTTTTCCGATACATTACAAATTTCATTCTCCTTAGGTCCATGCAAGGTAGCGTTATTAAAATGTGTCAAAATTATTTTTTTAAGATTGTCTTGTATTGAATAGCTTCCTTCTACGCTTTGGAAAAGTCCAAATCTAGACTTATTCTTTCTTTTTGCCTCCAAACAGCCGCAACCACAGCTTGTTGAAAGTTTAATTCGTCACATCTTTTCCTCCAGTGATGTCTCCTCTCTAGCTCAATCACTCTCCTGTAAACTCTCTTCTTCTGATAGTACGCCTCCTTGTCAGCTGCACATTGAGTCCTTTTGAGTCTCCTTTCAGCCTTTTTAGCCGCTTTCCTCAGGTCACTTAACTCCTCGGTCCACCATGGAACCGTTTTGCGAAGCCTTCTAGGTTTCAGTGGTGCTACTGATTCGAGTGCTTTTTGGAGCGATATTGTGAGATCATGGGACAATTTATCTATTTCAATTGATGAAATCTCATTTTCATTTCCTGTGAGTGTTGTTGTACTTAAAGGCCCTAGTTTATTTGGGAACTCTGACCATTTAACTCGCCTTAAATTTCTCAATTGCACTCGCTGCAATTGTACATTCACAAGAAACATAATGTATTTATGGTGAGAAAACGTGGGTATATCAGAGACTTCCCATAATGAGATTAACGGAAGCATGAGGTCAATTGCAAACGTACGTCAATTATAGACGATCCAACTCCGCCAACAAACGTGCGTTTTTACCTTCATTGCAAACATTCATATGTAATGAAGCACACATTTCCTCGAATTCTTCTCCTCTTTTATTGTTTTTTTTTCGATCCCCATAAAGAGCTGTGGGCATTTGTGTCCATTCCTATGAGAAGAGGTATCCTTTGTCATTACATTCATTCATAACTTTTCTATTTTAGGAAAGACACAGGGATAAGTAATATCAGCATAGTATGATATAATTATAATTTGCTGTCTTTTACTCTTACTGAAATTGCTACCATATCTCTCTCTATATATATATATATATATATATATATATATATATATATATTATATATATATGTTATATGTATATATCCAAAAGCTATGGGCAATAAAGCATAACTAAAAATTGTAGAATATTTTTTTTGCTCTGGAGTGGAACGCATACAATAAAGTAACACACAATATCAGGTAAAAGCTATCAATTTTTCAGATCAATGCTGAGAAACAGCTATGTGAACAATATTTATTCAACTAAAAACCAAATTGAACTATGCAAAACTCTACAAATATTAAATCTTTAAAAAATTAAATGTTTTTGGTGTAGGATGGAGGAACCTGGTGAATACTTTTTTTCCCCTTTAATGTATTACATTAAAATTCACATTACAAAATAGTATGCAATAAAAATAATGTAATCCTATGGATTAAAACAAGAAAAACAGGTAAATATAAAAAAGGATTTAAGTAGGATAAAATAATGAGGTTGTAATAAAAATAAACAAATACACTAAGAAGCCGTCCAGGGCAGAATTAAGAGGGTGAAGCTCCATCAACTCTTCCTTCAAACACAATACCATCGTTGGGGAGTGGGGACATCGTTGATGATGTCCGTGCATTTTAATTGAAAGTGTTCGATACCGAGCGCAAGACCTCTATGTTTCTTGAGACCAGATGAAGACCCAAAGGGAATCCCCCACCGTTTACTCTCGAGGCATAAAGGATCCTCTGAACCGTAGAGATCAAATGATCAATCTCATAGGCTTCCACATAGAATGAGGATGTTGAAATGAGCCAGTCTGAAGGAACCTGGTAAATACTTGATTATCCTTCTGGTGGACATCCACGTTCCTTCTTCGTCTGACGAGGATTTTTTCAATGTCAATGTTATATATCTAACCGCTGCAGATTTAAAAAAATGTTTCTTAGCTCGTGAGGATGGAAGGGTTCGTAGGAGGTCAGCTTATAACAAGTCTGCGCCTTAGAGTTGATGATATTGAAGGTTTACTTTCCGGAGACTTTGTGTTTTATCATCAAAATATGCAAAAAAATTATAAAAAAATAAATTTTATAAGATGGTTAAAAAGAAAAATAGCCTTATTCCAAATCCCTTTGATATGTTGCTAATAAATTAAATTTATATTAAATTTGTAAGAGGCCTCATTTATCTTCATATTACATAAAGTTTCTTTTTGAAAAATATGCATACAGGGGTAAAATAAAAGTTCTATAAGATTTATGTTTTAAGAAAACTAGAATATAATTATGCATAATGTATAACGGTGCTTGCACTGAAATGCATTTCAAAAGTTTTACAAATAAAGACGAGAAATAAATATAAATTTAGACTCCTTGAATGTCTACAAATTATGAAGAACATGTTGAAGGATTATACATTTTTTAAATATATCTATTAAATAATGATTATTTGCAAAAAAAATATATATGTTTTACCGGAAGGTGGCATTCTTAAAATAATTGATACGAATAAATTCTTATAATTTTTATAAATATATGCTCCAACCGAGTCCTAGAATTTTTTCCCCAAAATTAAAGATACCAATATAACAAGCCCACTCATTTAAAAAAGTATCAAAAGGTAAATAGCGGCTCTAGTCTCATTGACCGTGCCGCTTTGGTGTTTCTAATTTGAATGTTTCCAAATTTTTGCCGTAATGCGAGTGGCCGTCTTCCTACCTTGCAGTAGATGGATTCCGCCGTTTTACTAGGTAGATGTCGTGTACAGCGTATAAATTATAGGCTCGAAAAGGAAGAATCAATGGGAAAGCGTGCACTCAGTATCTGATGCTCATCAAAATAACATAAATTGCGAAATAATGTTAATGTTTATTGCTATATTTGATATACTTGGACTTGGAAACTAATGATTATTTATGCAAACGACTCTAGAAAAGGATATTCGGACGAGGTTTAATAAAACAAAAGTATTTAAATTGTCTTTCACTTATCACTGCAATCAAGAGAAATATCAGTTATTCTTCGAGATAGACGTTACTTAAGTAATTACCCAGAGGAATATTCTTCTTCCCTTTTTAAGATAAATTATACTAGGCACCATAGTTTATTGATGCACTGGATTTATATTTACAAAGATTACGAAACCCCTCATTCTTATTATAATGGCCTTATCAAAATGAAAATCTACGACATAATAAAAGAGTAATAGAGATTTTGAAGTATAAAGGAATTATGATTAAAGCAATTTTTGTTGTATAAATAAAAATTAAGTATAATTGCTTTAACAATATTATTTCAAAAGAATAACGAAGAGAAATATTATTTGTGATTTTCTTGATTTTTTTATTACTCGAGTTAGAAATAAGTTATGTATATAAATAATTAAATATTGTAACATAATTTGAAACGGTTTTTTGGTATATAGATAAATGTTTTATGTTAAGTGTAACTCTAATTTGTAGATGTAATTGGAAAATACATATAGGCATTAGAAATAGGTAATTTATTTAATTTATTAAAAAAACATTTATCAATATAGATATAAAACAATATAACAATATAATTTAGAATTTGATAATTTATCATAACAAAGAGAGATAAGTAGTTATTACAATGGAAACATTTCTATTTTTGTTAAATCTAAACTCTATAACCTTAATTGATTTGATATTTATATATATATATATAAGCGTAGGGGAGATGTTTGGTTAGGGGGGGGGGCAGCATTCAATTTGCCCAAATTTTAAAAAGAAACTACTAAATCGGTGAAAAAATAATCGAATGAAGAAACTAGTTAGATTAATCATTTATTTAGAGGTATTTCATTATATTTTTTGGTTATAATTCAAAATCCGGTTGCTTTCATAATTTTTTTCTTCAACATAAATGCCCAAAAAAACCTGCGAAATTCCATTCTTTTCCTTTAAAATGACAAATATACAAAGCAATAATACGTATTTTAAGTACTTCTAATTTGCAACTTAAAAATAAAATTCTGATGGAACACACAGTATATAAAATATAGCTTAAGGAGTGTAACTATTTAGAATTTGAATTAAATAAACTTTTAATTATTGTCCAAGTTTACTATTAAGTAATGTACTATATAGACAAAGTAAATCTTAGTGCAGGAGTTTAATTTTCTTAAGTATAATTATTTTACCGTATACATTTGGCAGTATTTTTTCAAAGTAATTGAAAAGCCCATATATGCACCAGCAAACTCTACGTAGCGGTTTTTATTATCATAGACGCTTTTATGAGACCTTGAGATTTTACAAGACTTTAAAGCACCTGGTATGTTCAGGCTTATCTAAGGGGTCGTTTTAGTTTTTCAAATTATTAGCCAAGAGTATATACATGTATATTTATTTTTTTAAATGTTAAACGTAAAAATAATGAACATGGATACAGTCAATTTTATTTATAATTGTTCATGATAAAGTACAGATGACTAATATTTAATATTTTTAAAAGAAGAATTACATTTCATATATTAATTAAATTCATAACTAATTTGTTTATCTAATTTTACACATTTATATTAAAAACAGTAATTAATATTATTTACAAATCAACTTTCAAATATTCAAAAGGAACTCATGTTTTCGTTCATTGTCATTGTTCATCAATTAGGTGTAAGAAAAAATATATTGAGAGCGACAGAAAGATGACACCCCTTTTAATATCGTTAGAATAATTGTTCTCATAACATCAGACATTATACAACTTTGATGTAACACGCAGAATTTCAGCTAAAAAATTACCCCCCGTGCCATTCACCCCTCCGTTTCTAATATTTTTATCCATTAAAGTCCACATATGAAATTAACTATATTTTGTAGCTATTAACAAAAGTGACGTCACTGTTTAGCACGTAGTCCATTAGTCCAAATCCTTAAAATAAACATTTATTTATGAATAAAGAATGAAATCTAAAGACATCTTTAGAATCCTCTTCTATCTTGGACTACTTACTCTTCCTAAGCTTTGTGAGAAGTGGATTAAATGAATCAAAATAAATTTATCAGAGGAAATGAATGCCAGACATGAATGCTTATGACGAAAACTGGCCTCGACGTTCTTCTGGGGATTTCCTCCAATTTATGATTGTGGGAAATAAATGATGATGATAGTATTTAGTCTTTGAGTTTTATTATTAATATTATAATGGAATTATAAAATAAATATGTTTAATATTATTTCTTTACTTTAACTGATAAAAGTTCATAACCTTTATACCATGTATTCGCAAAACAGATTTTAGAATAATTGATTCTCATGGTTATCGAATGTTTTACACACTGAAATGTTATTCATCAATGTGTCAGTTTGTCCAAACGAAAATCTACTCTATCCGATGGCATAACTACATAAAGTAGTAGTATATATATATTTATAAAAAATTTGTAACAGAAAAAGAAGCTTGCCTTATCAACAGGTCTCATTTGGACAATAAAAAAGTCACCAAGGCAATAAAAACAAATATAATGTCTTAGCTTTTATATTTTGCCTATGAACGCATACGCCTTTACAGAGTTTGTCATGCAATTAAGCAAGTAATAAAAGCGTCTCCTCATAGTATATAATTAATCTTCAATTGCATTAATCTTTTTCTAACAGATAAATCATATTTGTGGGAATATTTTGCCACTTCTATCTTTTTATTAAACCAATAATATGATAGTCATCCTACACCTATTTATGGCAAACTGTACATAGAATGGCAAAGTGCCCCAGGGTTAAGAAGAAGTTTCATTGGATCTTCACCCAAAAAAAATCCGCCGTAATATTAACAAACAATTGTATGGTTCAATAGTACATATTAAAATATTTACTTTTATATATATATAAAAGTAAATACAAATAAATAAATAAATATATATATATATATTTTTTTTTTTATTGACTTTATTCGATTAGAGTTATTGTATATAAACATGTATATAATTAAACATTATAGTTTAACATTAAAACCCTAAACTAAAGTCATAACAGAATGAATCTACAAAAAAAATATACAATTAATCAAAAGCAGTTACAACAATAAACCTATCTCTATCCCGTAAAATAATACTTAAGACAAACATACACAATAAATAAAACTTAAAGAACAAACATTGTATGTAGAATTACTAAAGTTCATAAAATTTAATGTTAAAATTTTAAATGTATGATTAAAACTCGATAAAGTTTTCCCCTCTGATATATTTTTTTGTTATTTTTTTCTAATTAATATTTTTTATTATTGTATAATTATTGTTTTGTATATAAAGATACATGGTTTTTTATATTAGTAGCCATGAAGGCTAGGCTATAGTAGCTCTGTAATAAATCATACAACAACAACATAGGTTTGTTCGCTTTTGATTTAGGTACTTGACGTTGATATATTTGCAGTTTTATTAATTATTATTATATTACTTTATTTTGAAAAGAGATATTTAAATGCAGTATTTATAAAAAGTTGTAATTATTTAGTTTCTCTATTTATGAAAGTCGGAAAATTGGTTATAAAAAATTACGCTTGACCAAAAAATGTATATATAAAATTTTAAGTTGAATTATATGTTAGAGTAATCCTTTCTTCTTTTTTTTTGGTTAAAAACATTTTATTCGTTAACTGTGAGAATTTTATAAAAAAAAAATACACTAAAATTATATACATAAAACAGAGTAAAACTATTCAGGGAAGTTGCGAAAATACATATAGGACCATTGTAGTTCATATTTACAGCCCTGAAGAATGATCTTATATAAAAGGACAAATTATTATTAGATTGATTTAAAATGCACGATGTTTCTTAAAATCCTTTTGATAGTTTTTATGTAGAGCTTCGATCTTGCTGGCACATATTTAATTATACCGCCAGCCCATTTCCACCATGGCGCTCCTAAATCCGGATGTTTTTTTTTTGCCTAATTGGTTCGATAGAATTGTATCCAACAGGATACAAATAAGCATTATGGCATTAAAATTAGTCACTCGAACCTAGGATCTTATCACTGATAGACCAAAAATGACCATCCCCTCTCGGGAGTATTCGAACCTGCGCCCCCAACATTGAGATGTAATTCTTAGTATTTATTTTACAATATGTATTAATTTAAGTGTCTTGTAACATTCGTATTGTTTATTTTATAAATGAAGTATTAGTTTTTTTGATGTATTGGTAGACTTAAGTGTTTTTGGTTGAGAGGGATTCTTGTTGGGTTCTTTATTATTAAAAATGTTATTTACTTCTAAGCATTTGACATACTTTGCAAAACAAACCTTAAATGCCTCAATGTTTAACAATAAGTACCTTCTTACAATTTGAATCTAAAAAACTACTTAAATACTAAATATTTGTTTAACAGAATGATTTTTTTAATATAACAGATATTCAATTAAAAAATAAAAGCAGATGAGTATATACATAGTTCGATAATTTTTTTTGTTTGTGTCAAGTCAGGCTATATTTTGAGTGTCACTAAAAAAAACTGGGACTCGACTAAGAGATATGAGAGCCCTGAAAGACTATCGCAAAATTATTGGTTATACCAAATTAACATAATGCACGAGATATCGACTTTATGCCCCTTCCATTGTTCTGCTTGCCAATATGATCCAAAGATCTGGTAAGTCATTTCATTACAATTGTCAGAAGTGACAGAATATTGAGTTCACTCTTCATATCCTTTCAATACATTATTCGTACAGTTTTTTTGAGTAGTAATCTAAAAAATATATATATATATTTGAGAGAATTTTATAGGGGGTTATAGTTAAATTCATTGGCATTGTTATCTTAGTATAAGAAAATAGTTATTATATTTTGGGAAATAACGAGTAAATTTGTCATTGTTATAATGACGCACCTCCAATAATCCTATACATACAATAAAGTGACCCCAACTAGTTAATCAATCTCTAGATATAAATCCATATAAGCCAAATGAGGCCTTTCCCCAACATTGTTATTGAACGACTCTGATAATAGGCCTTATGCATACTAATGCATTCACACATAAAAAAAAAACAAAGTCAAAACAAGACCAAGGATAATTTTCTATAATTACATATATCTGTCACGTAAATCATAATGTTTTCCAGGTACAAAACTTTGAATGGATTCTATTTATTAATATTATTTTCCGCTCACAAAGTTATGGCCCATGGATTATATTTTATTAAATTTAATAGTTAGTGCACCTATTTACACATTTTCGTTTTTCTGCCATTGTGTGGAAATGAGAGAGCTACTTTTAATATTTTCAATAAAATGCCAGCAAAAACTGATTTTTATTTAATGCACGAAGGTCGTTGTACTTTCAAATGTTTGTTTTTTAAACAATGATAACTAATTCAGAAGTCCTATGAACATATTTCATCGTAAACATTTCATATAAATTTATCATTTGTACTTATGAAAGTGTTTATTTGCACGATACATATATATTATCATTTATATTTGAATGGGAAGAGGAAAAAAGGGATAGCATCACCAAGCAATAATATTCGGATATACAAAATGGTGCCAAATGCTCCAGGTTGTTATTTATGTGTACATCATGTTTATCTCATGACGTTAGAGGTTACTTCTTCTATTCTTTGAATATATATAATTGATAATGATTTTGGTGTTTATAGGTAAAATAATATTGTAATTTATATTAGAATGGATATTAAAAGAATTGGGCGATGAAAATACGGCCTTGGAAGAAACGACTCAATGGATCAGGAAGATATGAACCAAGATAGAAAAGGAAAATGATGACCCATGGAAAAATGGCCCAAATAAAGCTTTGCCCCATCGATAACAAGGAAATTATTTATCTATAATTGCAAAAATAAAATTCTTTTTTGCCATTTTTACTCAACTTATAAATGAGAAATAGTATTTTATTACTCATTTACTTGCCTCCCTATGCATTATGGGCCATTTTTCCATGAGTCATGATTTTCCTTTTCTATCTTGGGTCAATTCTTCTTGGTCCATTTCTTCTGGACATCAGGATATATGTACATATGATTAGGGATGGGGAAAAGGTGGCGTTTTTTGAGATTTAATTGGTTCAAAGAAAAGACGAGGGAATAATAAAATAATAATACAGTTGGCATTATCAAAGATTAACTTATCTACCGGCTGCTGCAGTAGAGGAATGAGCATCAATTCAGCAAGAAGAAATTATCCTTAATAGTCTCTTCATCATGGGCCTAGATCAATGTCATATGCTAATCCATTGAATATTTTTTATTAATTGAATAAAACAACCCTTGTCGTCTTAAGGGAAATGTTAATATTATTTAATCATATCTGTCGATAGATGGATCATCACTCTGTGACTATCAGAAGTAGAAAAAGAAACAAAGAAGTGTTTTCAAATGAAAAAGTAATGCTTATTGGAGAGCTTGCAACTTTTTTATTATCCTTACATATCATTAAAATATTAAGAAGAAATCAGTCCCAACTATCTTCTCTATATTCTATATAATAAGCGGGGAGCGTCCGTGTTTCCGTCCGGACTGAAATCTCTTAAACTACTGGACCGTTTTAGATGAAAATTGGCACACAGATGCATCTTGACAATGTGATGGTTCTGGGCTAAGTTAGATTCTGATCAGACCAGATTTGTGTCTGTGAGAGGGTTTTGCGGTTTGCATGGATTTTTGAGGGTTAGGAGGCTCGGGATGTAATTATATGTTTTGTGGGCTTTGGCCGTAGGCATCTTTGATATAAACAAAAATAAGGCCTAGCGGCCTTGAAAAGGCCTGAAAAAAGGGTTGGAAAGTTTTGGTTGTCCATAGTTCGTAAGTGAGATGTTTTAGAGACAAAACGCAAACAAAAAGTTATCTGCATCTCTGCCCAAAGAACCTGGATCTGGAAAAAAATTCTTGATCCAGAAACTTCCGGACCCAGATTATGACATTTCCTTAACTTTTGATTCTTTCCCATTTCGAAAAAAAGCTACTCTGAAAGTATATCAAGAATAGGGTTTCAAATCGGGTCCCACAGAAATTTCCCGGAAAACCGGACCGGCCTGTCGGGAAATTCAAGAAAACCTCTGGAGCGACTTTTAATACGAAAAAAAGTTCAAAACAAAATTTACGAAATGAAGGCCTTGCAAAATAAGCCTAGGCTGGTTAATTCAATGTCCGGCCTCCGGGACATATTTGGGCTGGGATCCGGATTTTTTTAAAGTTGCAGTTTTTCGCAATTTATTATTGCACAATCATATTCAACTTTCAAAAGGGAGCAACTTTGATCTTTCAGTATCCGAATCCGAGGTCGTTAAGACCCTCAAATCGGGATTGAATATTAGGTTGAATTTCATGGACGAAGCGGAATATTTTTGAAATCCTAAATTTTGAGGGGCCTTCTGTGGTTTGTCTGTTGAGTTGATCGCATCAAGTTATAAAATAGTATCTATAGAGTGTGACATTTATAATAAGTTTGTGTCGGATAAAAAATTTATTTTAGTTATTAACTTTTTGAGTTTTGGCATAAAAACTGGGAAATGGAAGTGTTTTTTTCTCCACTCCTGGGAACTCACAGATTTCAACTTGAGTTCATAAGAAGGAGGTTAACGAGCCTGACAACAAACTATAAAATAAATCATTCTCAAGTGATTCGTATTTTTTCAGAAAACTCAAAAATCTGATTTTTTCAAAAAACTTAAGGGGGTACCCCATGATTTTTGGCATTGTTTAATTTTTAAATTTGTTAATATAAATGTTCCCAATTGGGTAAATAATGCAAATGTGAAGAAATTTTTAAAATTGGACGAAAAACAAAAAAGTTTTATTTGTAAGCATTATTTCATAAGTATATATGCTATATATATATAGCATAGGAGTTAGCATAATGTTAGTTCTTTTTACTCCCTAGGGGGCGCTCTAAATTATAAATCTAATGTAACCTCTAGGGAGACTTTTTACTGCATAATAAGCTCCACGGTTCACCCACGGTCTGTATAATAAGGTCTGGGCAATACAAAAACAAACATGTAATCCTAGCAGTATAACTACTCAATGACGTCACTGGAGAACGAATATATATTAATATAATTTATATTTATAATATATTTATTTCATTAATTATATTTATATATATTTATTTCATTAATTTATATTTATATATTTATTTATTTCATTAATTTATATTTATATATATTTATTTCATTAATTTATATTTATATATATATTTATTTCATTAATTTATATTTATATATTTATTATTTCATTAATTTTATATATATACATATACATATATATATATATATATATATCTATACAATAAGCGGCGAGCGTCCGTGTTTCCGTCCGGACTGAAATCTCTTCCTTACAAGCTATCTTAAGGCCAGGGTGTGACCAATGTGACCAGCTGTGACCAGTTGCAACCAGTTGTGACCACCTTTTCAGTAACTGATATATGTTCTCTAATGGGGCATCTAACGACCATGGTGTGACCGACGTTTAGTGTCATCCTCCCCCAACTTGATCATGAGAAGGTCAGAAAGAATCCAAGCAAGGCAAGGAGTCCCACCTCAGGGGCAAGTGGTACCACCTGCAGGAGCCATGCTTTTCGCATGGGCAACTTTATGTGGCATGCTCCAGGGTGGGAAGCAGAAAAAACCTCTTTACTCTATGCCAAGCCCATAAGAAGTGCAAGAGTTGTAATTTTGATAAATGTGGAGCATACTTTCACAAGACAGTGAACATAGTTTATCTAAGTGCCTTAGAATAAACAAATTTCTGTATTATGTGTTAAGTATCAGAATATACAAAGAGTAATCACAACAATTTGTGCCGATTAAGTTATTTTCCTTTTTTCTATGGCAATGGAGATTATTTTGTAGAAGTAGTTTACATTTAGTTAGGTTCATTATTGCTGTTCTCATGAGTCAAAATGTACTTTACTCAATGTCGGGCCGAAGAACCGAGGAGGGGGATCATAAGGGGGCGCAGCCCCCTTATCAAGCTGGAGACCGCGCGTAGCGCGGTTCTTCAGCTTGTTACTAATAACACAGGGCAACAAAAAAATATTTTTTGAAAATCGTCCAGGGTTTTCCTGCTGAATTAGACTAATTTTGATGCTTTGAGTCCAAAAATGACCTTGGTTTTGCTCAATCAGGTCAGATTTTTTGCTACAGAAATTTTTAAAAAATCGATTTTTTGTAAAAAAACAAAAACAAATTTCTGTGGATCATCAGCTGAGAAACCCCTGACGATTTTTCCCATTTCCTCAAGAAATAAAAATCAACTTATCCAAATTTATTCAGTTTTTATTTATTCCATCAAATTTTATAAGCATAATTATCATAATATTAGTATAAGAATGTGCGTTACATGACACAGAAGTTCCAAATTCACGGCATAAATCGTAGTTTCTTCGATTCCCGTGTGTGAGCAGCTACTGTGTTGTCTCGCTTCAGCGACCAGCAGTAGTCCGCCATCATGACTGCGTCCCACCTCCCCTGGTACCTCTCCTCCATTTGGCGCATGTCCTGATGGAACCTTTTTCCTTGCTCGTCGCTCATCGCCCCGAGATTTTCAGGAAACTTCTCCATGTGTGAGAACAGGAAGTGCATCTTTATACTCATCAAACACCCGAGTTTTTGGAAGGCCTCTATCATGGCGCTAATGAGTCTGGCATGGTTTGCTGCCTTCGTGTTCCCCAGGAAGTTGTTCACCACCTGCACAAACGATTTCCACGCGGCGCACTCTAGCGTGTTCATGGAGTTTTGGAACTCTGTGTCCTTTATAAGCTTCCGTATCTGTGGGCCATCGAAAATGCCGGCCTTCACCTTCTCACTGGTCAGTCGAGGAAATGCTCGGCACAGGTAGTTGAAGCACCTCCCATCCTTGTCGAGAGCGCGCGTGAACTGTTTCATTAACCCAACTTCAAGTGTAACACACACACACTTCAAACAGCGCTTGCAGCTGTCAATGAAGAGTCGCCAATCTCTCGGATCGTATTGAGGAGCGTCGAGTTTAATAAGAAGACCGGCGACATCTCGGCAGTACACGAGGTCTTCCTCCTGGCAGAAGTAGCCCATGTAATCCTCATGCCTTCTACGAAAGAAAGTGATACGCACGTCCTTGCCAAGTAGATTTTTCTCTTTGAGTCTGGAGGCCAACAGCTCGGAGGAAATTTTCGACAAGCTGAGATCCCGAACCAGATCATAAGCTCACATTGTGAAAAGGTCTGCGGACCATCTTGTGCTTCATACTCGAACTCTTCTGTATCTCTTCACTCGTCTATAATGGTGGCCTCGTCGTCGCTGTCGGGAAGCTGTGTGAACGCTGGTACAGGAATGTCTTCGCAGTGAGACACTGGACGGCGGGCAGATGGAAGGTCAGGGTACTGGAGGCTTTCCCGAATCTTCCGGTTGATGCCAGTAGTATTGATGGCGCAGAAGTAACAATCCGTTGCATGGTCAAACGGGTCTATCCATACCATCGATATCCCAAACTTCAGTGAAGTTTTTGCGCCCTTCGTCCACCGCCGGAGGTATTCCACGCACGTCTTGCACACCGTGTGCGGTGCCCAGGACTTATCTTGGTCACCCAGCTTGACTTTAAAGTAAGCCATGTAGGCACGCTTCACAAATCCTGTGATGTTCTTCCTGTCCCCTGACAGCGTGTATTCTCCGCAGATGTAGCAGAATATGTCAGGATTATTCCTGCATGATCGTCGCGCCGAAGCCATCTCAATAAACTTAGAGAAAAAAGAAAGATTTAGCTGAGTGTCAGACAATGAAATTAGGGATTTATAGCCACTGAATATGCCATAATTGTACTATTTTCTCAGAGAAACGAACCTGCATAACAAAACTGACGTGCGCCCACTTCCACGTCTAAACCCACACTGAGCCCACAATGAGTTAATTTAAGGCAAAGGCAATGAATGTAAAGGTAATGTGAATATGAGAGAGAATCTAAGAGGCAATATTGTCACTACGGAGTCCTTGGGAAGAGTGACCCAAATTTGCTAAAGTATATAGCCCTCGTCGGCCTAAATTCACACAAAAATATATTAAATATTACATAAATTCTACACATATTTATACACATAAATATATGATAAACACAAATAAATTATTTATATTATTATTCGTGTCTGTGAATTGTAATTCGATATATTTTTCAAGAAAAATATGATATAACTCAAAACCGCTGATATCATAATATGTATAGCTCGTCAGGTAGGCCTATGGTTGTATCTCAAAAAGTTGACCGGATGGAGCAAAATCAATGTGATATTCGGACTCAGAACACCCAAAATTAGTCTAAATCAGCTGAGAAACCCCTGACGATTTTTTGGCTGTTGACCAGTAATCATTTAATAATAATAATTTATTAATTAACACAAAACATACTAATGGTTTAATATATAAATAATTATTTATCACAATATTACTATATATATTTTTTTTGAAATTAATGTAAACAATGGCGAACTTAAAATAATAATATCAATATTTATTTAACCTTATAATATTTGTATATAAAAATATTATATTGACAAAGCAAGGGATTGCCATAGTTATTCAAACACACCCATTTGTTTTAAGTAGGATTTCAACTTCTCAATGAATTATATGGGTTCCTTGAGCTTGACATCGTGGATAACACCTCCTCATCTTCTAAAGGAGCCTTTTGGCATTTAACACATCACCATATCAAAAGGTGTTAAATCTTTAAGACTAACTATAAACTTTTTAAACTCGGACCTTTGACCGACTCATCCAGGCAAAGAGAGGAGAACGAATGTCCACAGTCTTTTAACAGAAGTTTCGAGCCAAATAAGGATGTTGAGGCTTTCCTTGATTTGCAAAATTAGATCTTCTAATTTATGGGTATTATTGCTTGTAATTAATAATGAACAGAAATGACAAATAAATGAATTAAAAATAATAAAAAACAGAAAATAAATGCACAAAACCCAGACTTAAATGATGTCATTTTAATTGCGTTGTTCTGTAGCAGACTCTTTTCATTAATTCCCGCCAGATGGCGCGGAGTTAGTTTGCTCTGAAAATGTCGGCATTTACGTAATAACATTACTTATTTATATTCCAATTTAATTATTTATTATCCAGGTATTCATGTTATTGTAATGCTAATTACACATTGTTTATATTTGTACTATTTCTTGTGTATGTGTGTTTGCGTTATTATTAAATAAATACTGGTCAAAGAGAGTGTATGAACTTAGAGCTATAAGTTGTTTGTGATCAGATCCTCTCTTTCTCCAGTTTACTACTACGTTAGGTGAATTCATTTCATCTACAGTTCTTGCAGTGTGCTTGCAAAAACTTTGAATTAATTACACCCATGTATGTAATTCTTACTTTTTAAACTGATCAAATATTTTCATACTTATATAATTTTTTTCTAATCCTCTTTATTACGTGCTCTGGCTTACTTTAAACCCCTATGCTATTCAATACAATAAAGTGAGAGTTAAAATTGCCCAACATGCAAATAAATGTTGGGAATATAAAAAAATAATATTAAACCAGAGTTAATAATAAATCCCATTTGAATATTTTGGTCATCCCTGTTTGAATATATTATTATTATTATTACTAGCAAATGCTATTTGACGTTGCCCGGGAATTTTTGTAAATGACAACCTTGACCTATTTTTCCTTGGCACCTCAACCTTATACAATATACATAGACAAATTGATCAATATATAACTAAGTGATTTGCAGATACAGAGGACTGAATAAAGAAATGACAGATCGATTTTTATGAGAGTATTTTTCCTGACAACATCCATCAACTCAAAAGTATTTCTTAGGAATCCAAAGTTCCAAACATCAATTTTTATCCAAATCTAACACACCATTATCAAAAAATCGTTTTTTTCAGCATAAAACAAACATATGAAATACAAATTATCCAGAAATAACAAATATTCCAAAGTCATTCATAGAAGCCTGGTACAAATCTAACTTGGCTTAATAAACATGGTATACATGCATTCTAAGGGAGCTTCCACCACAGACACTAAAATACAAGGACTCCTTCAAATAATTCACTGAAAATTTCGTCAAGATCTAATGAATCGGTTTTTTGCCTATATGGTTCGATAAAATTGCCTCCGACAGGATATAATTAAGTATTATAGCATTAAAATTAGTCACTCGAACTAGAGTTATATCAATGAGGTAGACCAAAATGACTATCTCCTCTCGGGAGTATTCGAACCTGCGCCCCCAACATTGAGAGTTGAACACGCCTTTTTGTCTATTTGGTTCGATAGAATTGCATCCGAAAGGATGAATCTAATGAATCGTTTGAGGGAGTCAGGGAAACGAACAAACAAACGAAAGAACGGAATTATTACCTTAATTAGTATCGATAATCTGTTTTTGGTATATTAAAAATAATCATGTGACCTTGATAAATAAATTTTATAGATTTCCTACAGCCTCATATACATATTTTGATCTTTTTCCAAAGGTTAATTTTAACGCTTTTACATATTATAAGGTTATCCAAGCTTCACATATGAACATCTGTGAACACTCGTATCTGATCATCAAACGGCTTAATTCTACTAAATATCCTTGTCTAAAGTAACCTTCTTATAAAAAAATAATTAAAAATCAAAAATATATTTCCTTTTCATAAAATACATATAAACGATTCCTTCCAAAGTAAATCTTGTTTTTTAGTTTCAATATTATTTTAGGTTTGTATTTGGAAAAACGTCTTAAAAACGTTCATATGAGGGTGTTCCTCAAGGGAAAAATCACTGAAAACCCTTGAACTTTAATGAAATATCAGAAGCGACATGATGGGGTGATTTAAAATAAGCGGGTTGTATTAGATATTATGGACAAATGCACACGAGTTCTGTTAATTTCATACGTAATTTTTACTCAGTATTGTTTTACAATTTATCATGAAAAGATACACGCCACAATAACGTGTTCACATTGTTCGAATGAACCATAAAAGTCAGGGTTTGTGAATGAAGTTTTTACAAATAATACTCAACCTAGGTTCTACATAATCATTAACTTCGTATCCACAATTTTTTAGAATGATCGAAAAATTAGAATAAATCTCTTTTTTCTACATTGTAAAAAAATATTATTACTGTATTTACGCTGTTGCGCCAATTATTTAATTTTGTCACTAATTTATTTTAGTGAAAAACATATACTGCCATTTTTTCCATTGTAATTATGTATTGTTTTATTATAAAATAAATGGGCTGATGATAGAAATGTCCCCAGCAACAGCGATAGAGCTATTTTCACAGGAACAAATTTAACGGTTTAAAACGCACGCTTATATGAACATGAGGGGGGAGAGTGACGTCACCATCAACAATCGTCAAATAATAGAGCCTCCACTGATCATAGTTGGGAATCTTTTTTTTTTGGTGTCATGAAAGCATTTGGCCCAGACTTCAAACTTGTTGGAGATCCCTCGATCCCTTCTTCCTCCATCCCTCCTTCTTTCTTCCCGGGACTCCGGGATAAATGCCTGGATACCAAGAAACGAGTCTCCTCCCTCCCTCCATTAAGAGACACATTCCCCTCACCTGACTTCAAGAGTGGAGTCCTACCATCGTCGGACTTTGTCAGTCAAAGGACTTCCTCCTCATCTTCGTTAGAGAGCTCCCGTCCCTCTCTTCGTGAGTGGAGTCCTACCCATCGTCGGTCTTCGTCAGTCAAAGGATTCCTCCCTCATCTTCGTTAGAGAGCTCCCCGTCCCTCTCTTCGTGAGTGGAGTCCTACCATCGTCGGTCTTCGTCAGTCAAAGGACTTCCTTCCCTCATCTTGTTAGAGAGCTCCCCGTCCCTCCTCTTCGTGAGAATGGAGCCCTACCCCTCGTCGGACTTCGTTAGAGAGCTACCCATCTCGTCTTCGTTAGAGAGCTCCCGTCCCTCCTCTTCGTGAATGGAGTCCTACCCCTCGTCGGACTTCGTCAGTCAAAGGACTTCCTTCCCTCATCTTCGTTAGAGAGCTCCCCGTCCCTCCTCTTCGTGAATGGAGCCCTACCCTCGTCGGACTTCGTTAGAGAGCTACCCACCCCTCGTCTTCGTTAAGAGCTCCCGTCCCTCCTCTTCGTGAATGGAGTCCTACCCCTCGTCGGACTTCGTTAGAGAGCTTCCCTCCCTCGTCTTCGTTAGAGAGCTCCCGTCCCTCCTCTTCGTGAATGGAGTCCTACCCCTCGTCGGACTTCGTCAGTCAAAGGACTTCCTTCCCTCATCTTCGTTAGAGAGCTCCCCGTCCCTCCTCTTCGTGAATGGAGTCCTACCCCTCGTCGGACTTCGTTAGAGAGCTTCCCATCCCTCGTCTTCGTTAAAGAGCTCCGTCCCTCCTCTTCGTGAATGGAGTCCTACCCCTCGTCGGACTTCGTTAGAGAGCTTCCCATCCCTCGTCTTCGTTAGAGAGCTCCCGTCCTCCTCTTCGTGAATGGAGTCCTACCCCTCGTCGGACTTCGTTAGAGAGCTTCCCATCCCTCGTCTTCGTCCAAGGAGTTCTTCCTTCGTCTTTGGCATAGGGTTCCCCGTCCCTCCTCTTCGTTAATGGAGTCCTGCCACTCGTATTCATGAATGGAGCCCTACCCCTCATCTTCGTGATTGGAGTTCCGTCTTCCATAACCTCCTCCATATTGAAGACTTTTTTTCTTTTTTTGGAGTTTGCTATTGAACGCCTCAGTCCTGTATTTCTATGAAATAAGTATCATGATGTCCTGATGAATCTAACAGTCCAAAGGACATGAAGATCATTAAATCTCGGTGAAGGAGCCTTGATCATCAAACCTAACAGGACTACCCTCCCCCCAGACTAACGCTCCCCGACTATCACCCCCCGTGCCATTTACTCCCATTACTAATATTTTTTATTCCATGAAGTCCGCTTATGAAGTTAACTATGTTTTTTTGTGACAATTGACCAGTTTAAAATGAATGTAATCAGATAAATAATATTAATACTTTAGTTTACCATTATTTATAAATCTTATGTTTCTCATTTCAAATCTCGCAAGAATTGTAACTGGTCACCAAACTTATCAAAAATTAGTATTAAAGTGCTAATTAATTTTTATTTATTTTCTAAGATATGTCGTTAAAATGATTAAGCTAATAAAATTTTACTTTAACATGACTTGAAAGAGTTTTTACTATGGATATATGGCCTCTTTTACAAAATTTCTTACAAATCCTAGAAGTTATAGGCGTCACTTTGAAATAAATCATTTTAACTACTTTTTCACTAGTGCTTTACACTATTTACACTTTATTGAATTTAACGTGAATGCATGTTATAAATATATAAATAAAAATTATAGTTTAAAAGTTATACAGTAAATAAAGTCAATAAAAAAAATTATGGCATTAAAAAATCAAGTATAAATATAATCAAAATCTACTGATATAAAAATATCATTAAAATGTTCAGGAAATAATGGTTTTCATTCAATTTAAGATTATAATTTTTTGTAGAACCGTAGTAAAAACTTCAGATAGGGAGAGGTCCTCTTGGAGCAGGAGGGGAAGTACCGAAAGATGTCACCCGCAAATCGCCAGCTTGAACCTACGGAATCATTATGTAGAGCGCCATGTTACGAGCTGCTGCTGATATTAAAATGGCTTTTAGGCCTCCCCCATAATTAAGATATTATCTTATCAATTTATTATTATAATACAGACATAAATTAAATATTACTATAGATGAGAAAATATATTGTAAACGAATTTACTGTTCCTACACTTTAATTCATGAAAGTAATTAATTATATTAGATGGCAAATAAATTTCATTCACAATTTATTATTGTATTATAATACAGAAATAAATTCAATAGTACTTTAGATGATAAATATTAGTAATGGGAGTAAATGGCACGGGGGGTGATAGTCGGGGAGCGTTAGTCTGGGGGGAGGGGTAGTCCTGTTAGGTTTGATGATCAAGGCTCCTTCACCGAGATTTAATGATCTTCATGTCCTTTGGACTGTTAGATTCATCAGGACATCATGATACTTATTTCATAGAAATACAGGACAAGGCGTTCAATAGCAAACTCCAAAAAGAGAAAAAAAGTCTTCAATATGGAGGAGGTTATGGAAGACGGAACTCCAATCACGAAGATGAGGGGTAGGGCTCCATTCATGAATACGAGTGGCAGGACTCCATTAACGAAGAGGAGGGACGGGGAACCCTATGCCGAAGACGAAGGAAGGAACTCCTTGGACGAAGACGAGGGATGTGAAGCTCTCTAACGAAGTCCGACGAGGGGTAGGACTCCATTCACGAAGAGGAGGGACGGGAGCTCTCTAACGAAGACGAGGGATGGGTAGCTCTCTAACGAAGTCCGACGAGGGGTAGGGCTCCATTCACGAAGAGGAGGCACGGAAGCTCTCTAACGAAGATGAGGGAAGGAAGTCCTTTGACTGACAAAGTCCGACGAGGGTAGGACTCCATTCACGAAGAGGAGGGACGGGAGCTCTCTAACGAAGACGAGGGATGGTAGCTCTCTAACGAAGTCCGACGAGGGGTAGGGCTCCATTCACGAAGAGGAGGGACGGGGAGCTCTCTAACGAAGATGAGGGAAGGAAGTCCTTGACTGACGAAGCCCGACGATGGGTAGGACTCCACTCACGAAGAGGAGGGACGGGGAGCTCTCTAACGAAGATGAGGAAGGAAGTCCTTTGACTGACAAAGTCCGACGATGGGTAGGACTCCACTCTTGAAGTCGAGTTGAGGGGAATGTGTCTCTTAATGGGAGGGAGGGAGGAGACTCGTTTCTTGGTATCCAAGGCATTTATCCCGGAGTCCCGGGAAGAAAGAAGGAGGGATGGAGGAAGGAAGGGATCGAGGGATCTCCAACAAGTTTGAAGTCTAGGCCAGAATGCTTTCATGACACCCAAAAAAAAAGATTCCCAACTATGATCAGTGGAGGCTCTATTATTTGCGATTGTTGATGGTGACGTCACTCCCCCCCCTCATGTTTATATAAGGCGTGCGTTTTTAAACCGTGTAAAATTTGTTCCTGTGAAAATAGCTCTATCGCTGTTGCTGGGGACATTTCTATCATCAGCCCAAATAAATCATTATTTTGTATTGAATGATTACTATTACTTTGACAAAACCAGGGGAAAACAATACTTACAAAACTTTCATTCTCTTGTCCCATCCAATATACAGTGATATGTTTTGTTTTTTGTCAAAACTATTTTTTTATAAATTTAATTTATTCATAAGGTATCGTAAAGTATCATATCTTGATTTATTAAGGTTTATCCATCTTAAGTCATCGCAAAAATGTACTTTTTGATATGCTTAATACAAAATTGTCTCTCATACATTTTCTTTACGGAAGTTTTGCCGTCATATTACGCAACTTTTTATTAAAGAAGAATCCATGCCTTTCCTAAATCTCATCTAATATTTTATGGAGAGCGTCCTAAAATGCAAAAGAATAATTAATCACAAAAAACTTAAACACTCCTCTGTGTATAAAAGAATATTCGAATTCCAGTGATTGGCACAGTTTATTGATCACTGAGATGATTTTAAGCTCTATGTGATCAATGCCTATGGCCAAATGTTAGTGGTTTTCCATTCTTTCAAGCAATTATAAATCGACATAAGAATTACTCTGCCCCTCTAACTATAATAGGCGATCTAAATGTCGATCTTGATGCCCCACGTAATTATGTCAATAGTCCAATAGGTTAGAGATCTAATAGATTTTTTTTCGACCTTATTTTTTAGCGAAGTACATATAATTACATTAATAATAAACATTCTAGTTTAAAATTAAATCGCAAAATATAAAACATCAATTTCAATAGACAAAATTCTTTTTTTTTTTTTTTTTTTTTTTTTTTTTTTTTTTTTTAAGGTCTTTATTTAAAATTGTAGTACATAGAGTATACATAAAATACAATAATAAAAATAGTAGGTAGAATTGCGTAAAAAATACATAAATAAACATTATAGTTTAAAATTAATCTACCTAAAAAGACCCAAACTCAATTAAACAGAAATAATACGCAATATAAAAACAAAACTATAAAACAAAAACAAATCATAAGGGGTTATAAAAACGGTGATATTGAAGGACTATCTTCTTCAACAAGGTGAGGTGACGGCTCGAAGAAGGTACCATGTATGAAACCAAGTCGATGGCATATTTCCACGAATCCGGCCTAACTCCGGGGATCTTTAACTCCAGTGCGGTATATCGAGCTGCGGCAGATAATAAAATTGGACGCAGGTCTTGCCTTGTCACTGGTTCCTTCCTCGACAGTTTTGAACCAATAAGGGCCTTCGCACTCGATAGTGCGAAGTGAACAGCCTGAAGAATTGGGTTAGTCCGTCGCTTTCTAGGAATACCAAATAAAATAGTACCTGTCACTTCGAAAGAAGAACAAACAGTGTTTAATTTTATGAGTTCACTTAAAATAATTATTAAAGGGCATTTTACAAAAGCATGTATAATATTATTAAAAACGTTTCCGCAATTAATGCAAGGGGTATTAAAATATAAACATCTGGTTGAAATTTGGAATTGAGCTGTGAATTTAAAACAGTCATAAATACCAGAAAGAGAGTCTTTAATCCGTCCTAACCAATTAGTTGGCAGATTTAGTTCCTTTAACCATTTTATGCAGGCATCATGGGCCTCTTCCTTATAGGAGGGAGGCTCAAGCTTTAGATGCCATGGACGAGGGGTAGTATATATAGAACAAGCTCTCTTTAAAGGAAAACGAAATTTACCACAGCTCAATGCCGAGTCTTCATGAATAACCAGATCATGAAAAGTAAAAATTCCTTTCTCCAAGGCTTCACGCTCTAATTTTTTTGGCTCCTCAGTTGATTTGAAGAAAGCCTTCTTACTCGCATTTTGAGTAATTATATCGACAGTTGAAGAGGAGTCACAAACCGGACCAAAATTCCAAATTACTCGCTGAACTGCCGCCCAACTAGGTGATATAGTTAAGAGTAGGTCGTTTGAAGATACGGAACTCATCATAAGAAGAGTGTACAATGAAGAATTTGACACAACAGACCTCCACTCGAGATCTGGTCTTTTAGTAAGGTCAATTAAAACTTTTACGAACACTTTCGGTAACACTTTGGTGAGAAGAACTAGGCCACCACCTAGAAGTGTCCTTGGTCTTTTAAGTGCTTCAATATAGGTCTTGTGAAAAAGAGTATTAATCCAAATTTTCTCCTCTTTGATGACTTTATCAGCTAAAATAGGTAAAAGAGATGCCTTGTATAAAATCGAAGGAACAATAAAATTATTATAATTATCGATTCTAGACCGAAGATTCAATTTTCTCCACGATAAAATTCTTTTTAAAACACACGTCCTCATTGAGTTCCAATTTTCAACTGTTTCGCCATTTTTATCATAATCAACTCCAAGAATTTTAATCTTTCCCTCCACTGGACAGTCGGCAACTCTAAAATCCTTTACCGGAGACCAGGAGCCAAGGGGTAAAATTGTGGTTTTGTTTCTGTTTAAAAGTAGACCTGAACGTTTGCCAAATTTAGTAAAATATGCTAAAATGACTTCAATCCTCTTTAAAAGTTGAGCCTCTGACTTGGCTTCTATATACAAAGTTACATCATCAGCGTATATATCAATAATATGCCGTGTGTTGCCGAATAAAACTCCAAAACCCCATATTTCCTTTTAATAGAGAGAGCCAAGTCTTCTATTGCCATTACAAAAAGAAGGGGAGCCGCGGGGCATCCTTGTCGGCAGCTCTTATCGAGTCGTATAGGAGAACTTTCTATACCGTTAATAGAAATTGAGGAAGATCCATTGGCAAGGAGGGCCCTTATTGGATTGAAAAGATGTTTTGGAAGATTTTTCTTTGCCATTTTTAAAATATGGAGATGTGATACCGTGTCAAAGGCTTTTCGAAAGTCAATTGCTATAATGGCCCCAAACAATTGTCTGGAGGCAATACAGTCCATGGCACAACAAATGTTTCTAGCAATGTCACTAGCTTTTCTTCCCTTTAAGAATCCCTTTTGATGGTGGCCAATTTTCTTATTCAGAACAGGTTCTAAATTCACTGCCACGACGCCAGCTAGAATGCGGTAAGACTCATTTAAAATAGTTATGGGACGCCAGTGGCTAATATCAGTGCCATTGCCTTTCTTTGGGATTAAAACAATCTTTCCTTTAGTTATAAGACTTGGTAAAACACCTTTCTCCTCCATGGATTTACCTATGTTTACTAAAAAAGGGACAATTCCCTCATGAAAATGTGTGAACAATTTTCCACCAAAACCATCAGGGCCATAGGCCTTGTTGTTTTTAAATTTATCCTTTATATACTTAGTTAAAGACTCAATGGAGAACAGGGAAAAGGAAGGATTGTGGCGAAGTTTATGGGGAAAATTTGGTCGAGAGTCTTTAACAGTGGCCTGAAAGTCCTCACGAAAACAAGATAAAATCTCATGGATATTAGTGATGCACCTACCTTTATAAAAAATTCTACTCAATTTGGCATTTGGTCCTTGTCGATTATTATTTGTACTTTTAAAGCGATGTAGCGGTAAATTTTCTACTGCTTTTTTTCTCTCAAATTCTTCCTCTATAATATCAGATAGCCGATACGAATTTACACTGTCTGCAATATATTCTTTCCAGAATAGAGAACCATTTTTTAATATTTCAAATACATTTGCCTGAAATTCGCGAGCTCTCCTTCTATGACGCCCAACGAACTTCTTTGTTGATTGACGTACACAAAATAATAGGGCGAGAGCTGTCTTATTTGCACTAAAAGATTTATTATAAAAAAGGACTAGATTAGAATTCAACGAGCAAGAAAACTCAGGTTCATGTAAAATCCACTTAGGTAAATAAAACTTATTTGGTGAGGAAGCATGATGAAATAAAAGCTCAATGATTCGGTGGTCCGAAGATGGTTCTGGAAGATATTGAGCACTTTTTAACTTCGAGAATAGAAGAGGGGAGAGAAGAGCGTAGTCTATACGTGATGAACGATTCCCACTGCACCAAGAAATATTGTCCTTATTTTTCAAGACGTTCAGTGTGTCAACCAAGTTCAGACTGAGGATAAGATTATGAAGTATAGGACTATTTGCATATCTTTTTGGGAAATCTAGGTCGACATTTAGATCACCTAAAATCATAATAGGGTAACTACGAGCTTTATTCTCATTTATTATAGATTGAAAAAACGGAAATGACTTTTGATTAGGCCCATAGGCGTTAATTAAATAAAAATTAAAATCATCACAATTTATTAAAATTTGATGCCAATCACTGACACCGGTGTATTCTCTTGTGCAGGATGGAATATTAAATTTTTTGGAGATAAAAGTCAGTACACCTCTGGAATTTTCCGAACCAGTAAAAAAATTATAATAACTTTGTGGAAGACAAAAAGGACATGTATTTATACAAGAAGAAGATACTTTGGATTTGACATCTTGCAAACATAATAAGTCAGGCTTCATTAACAAAAGATGTTTCATCAACGCATGACGGGGATGACGAGATCTGCCACCCCTTATATTTAATGAAATTATTTTATTTATGTACCACTGTCCTCCAGTATCAGTGTGATTTAAGGACTTGGATGGGAAACATGAGGTAATCTTCAACTGAGACTCACTGTCCCTAAAGGAAGTCACATTTTTTGAAGAGATCATGAGGGGAATATAAACACATATTTATACACAGTAGAAACGAAAATTACTCTCGACAATTGGCTCTTTTACCCGTGTTCTTTACTCTCTCAGGGGATAAAATAGAATCAGAGCGATTTCTTTTACCAGCCGACTGAGAACGAGTCCTTGAGGACAAGATCTGCTGGATTTCGTGGCGCTGTTTCAATGGTTTTTTTGTCTTGTCAATTGGCTTTTCATTATGAAGGGAGGCATTCTCCTCAGCTAATGTAAGAGAAGGTGACGTTTCAGGTCCAAGAGGGATAGACTTATTGTTGTCCATATCCGACACAGTAACACTCGGTGGGTTAAGACGAGAAGAATTTACATTTATAGTGGGGGACCTCTCAGAGGCAGCAATTGATGAGACGACTGTTGATGAAGAAATCTCCTCATCCAGTTGGTTGAGGTCTGAGGATTTTACAATTTCAATAGGTGACCCACTAGAAACCCCCACAAGAGGTACATCAACCGCTATTGAAGAAATCTCCCTAGTGACCGGAGCCGAGTTAATGGTATCAAATGGAGTAGCCTCATCACTAGAGGCATCCAAAATCTCTAAAGCTAAATCATTTTAACATTTCTCACCTCGCTAGTAACTTCAGTGGTATTAGAATCACCTGTTACAAGAATTGTAGGATGTGAGGAATTATTACTACTACTACTCTTATCGGATTCCTTTGAAGTTAAAACTATTTCCGCTTGAGGGACAGTTTTGGATACTACTACATTATTAGACTCGCCAATCACATTGTTGGTACGATCCTCTAACGTTTTAATTAAAGTTTTCTCATAATCAAAAGTTCTAACTCTCTGTTCATTACAATAGTATTTTAGATGGCCAAAATTAAAACACCGTTGACATTGGATTTTAGAACCAGAAAATTTTAGCCTTACAAGATTACCCTTGAAGGCTATAATCTGCGGTAGCGTTGAGGGGTCAGTTATTATCTCAATAACATAATCACTATCTCGCCAAATCTCTCTATAATTACTGTATTTTTCTTCCGCTGTTTTATTCACTGGTTTTTTTTCGGGTAGTGATTTAACACTTCTCCCCATTTACCCATCCATTTCACCATACTCGCCTCATCAACTCTCTTAAAAGTATTAATAAGAGTGACAGTTACCTTCTTTTTCCATCAACAACAATCTTATCAATCCCCTTCAATTTGAATACGGCATCGACAAGGACTCCTTCATGGTTCAAAACCTTCATAGTAAATGATCTCTTGAGATCATTCAACCTCGTTCTAACATCGACTGGACATCTTGTATAGAAACAAGCCTGACCCAATCCAAACCTAGGGTTAGCACCCGCAATTTCCTCTTCCCTAAAGCCATACAGCACAGCTAAGTCATACACATTAATATGCTTCAAGTTATCAGTCTTGAAACACTCTCCATTAGAATTTTCGCACGTTAGAACGAATGACTCCCATTTAAAGGATCCATTCAAATTCATGCGTATTTCTTCATCATTGTATTTTTTATTTTGACTACATTGGCGTAACT
>CP045895.1:11891637-11917741 GCA_013387185.1 Caligus rogercresseyi | reverse complement strand
CTTATTATGTTTTAGCAAAATCCATGGAGCAAAAAAAGGAAGTCTGCCAGCACAGGTTACAAAAGGCAAGATTGTTTTAATTCCCAAAAAGGCAATGGAACCGACATTAGCCACTGGCGTCCAATACCATCTCTTAATGAATCATATCGAATACTTGCTGGTATTGTGGTTTTTTGTATGGAACCCATTTTAAATAGAGAATTGGATTGCATCAGAAGGGATTCTTAAAGAAGAGAAAATTGGTCGATATTTCTAGAAACTAAGCTGCGCTATTGATTGTATTGATTCTAGGAACTCATTTGGTGCGTTAATAGCTGTAGACTTCCGTAAGGCATTTGACCTCCTTTTCTCACACGCAACATCTTAAAAATGGTGAAAAAGTTTTTGCCAAAGCGCTTCTTCAACCCCATTAGAGCATTACTGTACAATGGCTCGTCTTCGATTTGTATTAATGGGAAACAAAGTCAGCCAATATTCCTAGGGAAGAGCTGTCGTCAAGGCGCCCCGCCGCTCCTCTTTTGTTTGTGATGGCCATTGAAGAATTGGCTACTCAGATAAAACATAATACAATGGGTTCGGAGTTCTTTTAAACGAAGAGAAACATATCATTGACCTTTACGCCGATGATGTGACTTTATTTGTTGAAGCCCGTTCTGAGAGTCAATTAATAAAAAGAATATAATTTTGCTGGCCTTTTTTACTAAATTTTAAAAACGTTCAGGACTTGAACTTATTCTTCAAAACATCGATTTTACCTCTGGAGCTTGGCGTCCCATTAACAATTTACGAGTTGCTAATTGTCCGATTGGAGACAAAGTTTGCATTCTTGGAGTGGAATACGGAAGACAAGGAGATTGGATAGTGAATGGACTTCCTTAAAATCAGCGGTATATAAGAGGCTTTCACTTTTTAAAAGCTTTAACCTTCAAACGCGGATCGATTTTTATAATAATTTTATAGTGCCTTAGTTTTAATAAAGCTTCCCTTTTACCGATTTTAGCTGATAAGGCAATACAAGAAGAGGAAAAATGGATTTTAACTCGCTTTCATAAATCGTATATAGAACCATTAAAACGGCCAAGGAATCAGCTTGGGGGTGGTTTAGTAGTTTTTATCCAGAGTAGTTCCTAAGAAATATATAAAAGTTTTAATTGATTTGTCCACAAGGCCCGACCTTGAGTGGAGATCTGTCGTCTCAAATTCCTCCGTGTATACAATTTTATTGATGGGTACCGTCAATTCCAATCCTCTTCTTTCATCTGTATCTCCTACTTGGGCCGCTGTCCAAAGATTATTTGGGTCTGGCCTATATCTTTTGACTCAATAGCGGAAATAATGTTTCCACAAAAGCCAAATCAATAATCATGATCAGGTGCTCCTATATAAATACTCAACATTCCAGAGCGGCAAACTCTGAACTTAAATTAAGAACATCTCAGATAGCCATGATAACAGAACCTTATCTTCTTAAAGGTACAACAAAAACCTTAAACTAAATATATACAATATATGATATACAATACACAGTAAGTCTAAAGCCAAACCAAGAGCCTGTATTCGAACTTCCGATTATTTGCATGCATGGTTTGTTCCAGAGTTCTCTGACAGAGATGTTTGCACAGTTTGCTTGAAAATAGATGAATCTATGGCTTATATCTGTGCAGCATATCTTGATCAATTATTACCGGTTGAGAACGAAACCCTCTTGCGTCTCATTAAATACTGTGAACAGCAACAGAAACCTCTTCTTATAGCTATGGATTCTAATGCTCATAATCATCTTTGGGACAGCAGAGACATTGACAGCAGAGGAGAAGCTTTGGAGAGCCTAATAGATGAACATAATCTTTTGGTATTAAATGAAGGAAATGAACCCACATTTGTTACACAACGGGCTAGTTCAGTTATAGATATTACCATAATGAATCAGCATGTATTCAATAAATTCAACATTCGAGGATGGCATGTTGATCTACGACCATCTATGTCAGATCATCATTACATAAATTTCAAATTGGAAAACACAAACCTATCTCCGAAAAGTCAAGAAATTTCAGAAAAGTCAATTGGTATATTTAGATCTCAAACCGAAAATGTGTCACTGCCTAAAGTAATTCCGAATTCTATCGCCATAGATAAATGTGCAGAATCATTATATGATACAATAATAAAGCACTCGACATTGCTTGTCCTTTAAGGAAAACAACAGCAACTAAGTCCGTGCCATGGTGGACAAAACATCTTGCAAGCCTTAGATATAAACTCAATAAACTTGAGCTTAAGCGTCACTACAGCACACATAGAAACTTAAAAACGAATATCGTACAGTACTCAGAAAAAAAAGAAAGAGGCATGGAGGCATTTTTTCAGTAAAGCTGCAAATGCTAAAGATATTGCAAAACTGATTATAATACAAAACCAATGGAAGACTCAATTGGACTACTGAAAAAAGACGATGGATATACGCAATCACCTGCTCAATCTTATTAGTACTTATGGAGACTCATTTCCCGATAGTATAATAAATACGACCTATGATAGACCATTGCAAGAAAGAAGCTTTAACATTAACTATGTAGATAAAAATAAGGTCATAGAATCATTCAATTCTTTTGAACCATTTAAAAGCTCAGGACCAGATGGGCTGAAACCAGTTGTACTACAGCAACTTGGTAAAAATGTAATATCTTACATCACAAACCTTTATGAAGTAATTCTCAACACTGGCTATACACCAAGGATCTGGAGAGAGATGAAAGTTACTTTTTTGCCGAAACCAGGCAAAGATGACAACAGGTCAGCTAAGGCTTTCAGGTCAATCACTCTTTCGAACTACATTCTTAAGGACTCGAGAGAATTGTACAATGGAAAGTGGACGACGTTATCCCAAGACTTTATTCACAACATGCTTATACTAAGGGATTATCAACTGAAACAGCCCTTTCACAAGTTACGGACTTAATCGAAAAATCAATTTTTCAAGACCACTGCACACTTGCAGTCAGTTTTGATTGCACAGGTGCGTTTGATTATGTACAATTTCACTCTGCAAACATAGCTATGTCACGGCTTGGCATTCCAGAAAGCATTCAATCTTGGTACTGTAACCTTCTTAAAACAAAAACAGTCAAAGCGGAATTAAAAGGGGAAAAAGTCAGCGTCAATCCAACACGTGGTAGTCCACAAGGAGGAGTTCTATCTCCAGTTATATGGAACTTAATCATGGACACTCTTTTGACCAAGTTTAAAGAAGTGCATTCTTTAAACTTAAACATGTTGTAGGATATGCGGATGACGTCCTTTTATTAATAAGTGGTAAAGACCCTGGTACACTTGTTAATAAAATACAGGAAGCAATTAATATTGTTCTGGAATGGGGGAAAACAAATGGTCTCACCTTCAACTCATCCAAATCTAATGCTATAGTCTTTTCAAAAGCATACAAATTAAGATACTTTCCGCGACTATTTATGGCAGGAAAAGTAATTAAATATGCTACACAAATGAAGTACTTAGGCGTGGTTTTCGATCAAGGACTCACTTGGACTGAACATATAAAAGAAAAAGCTGCCAAATGTTCTTGAATATGGAATATGGTAAAGGCAGTCATAGGTCAAAATGGGGCTTAACTTCGGATAGGGTTCTCTGGCTCTATGAAGCAATTATTAGACCCATTATCACATATGCATGTCTAATATGGGGACACACTGTTACTGCAAAGAAAGTCGAAATAAGAAAATTGAACAATATTCAGCGAAAGGTACTTATGAGTATGACTCATACACTCCGATCAACACCAACATCAGGAATAGAGGCAGTATTGGGCATCACTCCATTGGATCTCTACATACAAGCACATGCAACAAAGTCAAGATGGAGAACAAAGTTTTTTCTCCGGAATACCTGGGATGGAGTGGGCAATCTTTCAAGGCGTCGTGGACATCGTTTCGTTAGTGATAAAATACTTCATCGACTTCAATTGAATGAAACTAGCGACTACATTACAGGCAATCGTATCTGGGTTGATAACTCTCATTTTGAAAACTCTGACATTATTATATACACAGACGGATCAAAAGACGATAAAGACAACACAGGAGCTGGATGGGCAATCACTAGAGGTGATATATCCTTTTATCAATCATATATATCTCTTAATAAGGAAGCATCAGTCTTCCAAGCTGAGGTAATTGCCATCACACAATCTGTAAAAGCTTTACTTGAACAAGACAAGCCATCTAAGAACGTGATTATTCGGTCAGATTCTCAATCGGCAATTGCTGCTATTCTAAACCCCTTTACAAAAAGTGCCACAGTTAAGAAATGCAAAGAAGTATTAAACAACGCAAAATCCAAAATAAATATACATCATATAGAAAAACACAAATGCCATTTGTAATATATGCATGGAGGAGTCCCAAACCGCTAACCACCTAATCAACAGATGCCCATCGCTTTCATATGACAGATACCAAGTCATGCAAGAGGAGGATGAAGATCTTCGTATTATTAAATGTATTAAATGTAAAAGATGCAACGAATCATTGATTCTAACTTTAATTTAACTGCTTCATAAGTAGATTATAAATAATTTATATAATGTAATACTCAATATTCATTTTGCTGTTGTAGCACATATACCCCTTTGTGTGGTCGTGTTCTTTTGTATGTATGTATTTGCTTTTATCAATGTATAATTGTCATTTGTATTTACTATGGTAAAACAGCAATAAATTCTTAACTAACAAAAAAAAATACTCAATATCCCTTTTGCTGTTGTAGCACATATACCCCTTTGTGTGGTCGTGTTCTTTTGCTGTATGTATTTGCTTTTATCACTGTATAATTGTAACATTTGTATGTACTATGGGTATACAGCAATAAATTCTTAACTAACAAAAAAATGGTTTGTGGCATTTTGGTGGATAACGTCTTCGTCGAATCATTAAGATATAAAGATACATAGGTTCAATAACTCTATGAGCTGAAATCCACACTTATGAGAATGCATTGATAGAGTTGTTTGATAGGTTTGTCCCGAACATTAGCTTATAAATAATTCACTACTTGTTACTGAGTTCCTCCATTCTCTTTGTGGGAACTTGATGATATCAATAAATAATTTTATGTTCATCTAGGGATGGTATTTGACATTTTGGTTAATCCTCCACCCATGAGGTACCTAGGCCTCGTTATGGCATCTACATATAATTATCTTGTGAAAGATAATTGACAAACTTTTTCCCCTCTTGAATAGCTTTTTCCGCTATAAAGGTATGCCGTTGATTTATACAAGACAACTGGGACAATTTGAGGGTTATAAAGGTCAATTCTCTTCTCTAGGTTATAGCCCCGTCACAAGGTATTACGTTTACCAATAGCTGAAGCAACTTGGTCCTAGTGATTGGGGTGAATCCCTAAATGAATCCCTAATATTGAAACTTTTCTTTTTACTAGACAATGGCCCATGCTTTGTCCTTCCAAAGGATCCCAACATCCTATCGGAAGAATGAATATTTTTGATCGATTCAGTTCCAACCCAGACCTCTTTTTAAACTTTTCAAACATATTAACAGGACTTCTACTCTCTCTGAGTTGTAACTCCGACCTTGCTTCCACTGTAAGGGTTATGTCGTCCGCATATAGATACACTAGATGCCTGATTTTCCCTAACCAAACTCCAAAGCCCTCATATTTTCATTGGTTAGTTGGTTACTAACTCCTCATTTGCGGCTACGAAAAGAAGAGGAGCAGAAGGCTCTACAACTCTTTTTTAGCGCGATGGCCTCCTATCCAGATCACTGAGAATCCATTAAGAAACAATGCTCTAACTGGATTGAAAAAATGAGGTTGAGGCAAATGTCTCACAGCTCGAAGTATTTGAGAATGAGATATGGAGTCAAAAGCCTTTTTAAAATCAATTCCTATCACAGCTCCAAATCTATTTATTTTTCTTACAGACTCCACCGCTGCTTGTACATTGCGTGACACATTTGCTATGTTTCTATGCTTCAGAAAACCCTTTTGAGGTAAGCCTATCTTTTTATTCGACTCAGGTTCCATTTTTGAGCTAAATACCCGAGAGAATTCTATAGGAGGTGTTCAGGACAGTGATAGGCCTCCAGTGGTTGAAGTTGGTTCCGTTCCCCTTCTTGGGAACAAGAACTATTCTTCCTTTTGTTATAGATTTTGGGAGTTTGTCTTTTAATTCCATTGACTCTCCCAGCTTGAGTAGAAAAATGAGCTACTTGATTAGGAAGAGTAATATATATTATCCTCCATACCATCCATACCAGAGGCTTTCTTAATATTATTTTTTTTGATTATGTATTCAATAATATTTTACGGCGTGAAGATCCTACATTATGTGGGAGTTCTTCTTCTTGGAAAGTTTTTTCGCTCTGTTTTAACTACTTCTCGAAAATAGTCATGAAAGTAAGTTGGATGTCGTTAGGTTTGGTTATCTTCTTGCCCCCATGCACAATTTGATTGATACACGAAGCAGAGTATGTATTCCCTCTCTGTAAGTTCTTCAATCGTTTATGTGACTGGTTTTCTGAGCAGACTTTTTCAGACATTTCTGCTTCTGCCACCTCAGACATTCTATAAGAATTATATATATTTCCGACGAAAAAGTTTGAACAAAATTGAATAATTGTTGAACAAATGATCAAGTTTTGATTTTTTTGGCTAGTTTTCTGCTCAAAGAAATATATTTTAAAGTTGTAATATGCACAACACGACTAAAAACTAAGGCTGCCTGATCCGAAGTTTATGGAAGTGGAAAAGCTTTTGGTTAGATTTTAATTTTAATTTGTCTGTAAATTTACTCCCTTTCCATACCCATTTAGGAACTTTAAAAAGTCTGGATTTTGCCAAGCAATTTAATTCTATTTCTAAAATGTAATGGTCTAAAAAATGTTCTTGCCTATAAAACGTCTATTTAACTACACGGAGTATTGGAGTTGATATCAGAGCTAAATCTATTCATGAAGAAAGAGCCCCTTTTCCATGAAACCATTGGATTTGAACATACACTTTGGTAATAAAGATCCAAGTAGGACCATTGTAATTTGAAATTTTCAGCGATAGAGTAGAGTACCTCGAGTCAGGAGTTGGGCAACAAGTGCCTTACAGTTTTGAAAAGGTGCACCAATGGCCTTAGTTTCATCTTGATCTTCTCCTCTGTAAGGAATGCCGAAAATAATATGTCCCTTCAAGTCCTCGAGCTTAAAGTCGTTATGTAACTTCATTGAGCTCGATGAACTCCTTGATAAATTTTAGGGAGGGCAGTCACAAAAAGCATGATAAATGTCATTGAAAAATTTGCCATAATCCTTACAATGTTGGTTGAACTTAATCAACATCGTCGATATTTAAGTGAGCAGTAAACTTATGCCCCTCAGTGAACGCATTATTTCCTTTTACATTTACATGACAAATTAAGGACCTGCATATGTTGTCTTTTAAATAACATAGCATCTTTGGATTTTGGAGATCTTTCAGAGAATTTGAAATATCAAAGAGTCAATGGAATATGCGCATTTGCAGCTTTACGTAAACGAAAGTAGATTCTCCCTGTTATGAAGACCAATTCCTCGTATGTCACAGAAGCGTACTGTATATTCTTGTAGTGCAATATTTTCAAACTGGTTGGTTCCATAATACAAATTCTTAAAAAACGGTATTCGATCGTAATTTTGAAGAACAATTTCAACTGTAGTGCTAGAGTCAAAAATCAGGGGTTTGATCCATAAAACTCTCTGTATCCCTGCACAATCCTTTGAGTATCTAGCACTTCAGTCATTTGATAAGTCAGTCCCGAACATAAGTGCCTTGAAGATACTGGAATTTGATATTGCATTCCTCCACTCAATCTGTGCTTAGAATTAATTAAATTTTTGACTTGTTTAAACGTTTGGGTATAATATTTTGTAGTAAAACTAGTAGTCTTCTTCCCAATTCGGGCCTGCTTCTCTTCAGAGTTGGAACATATTTGTGGTAAAAAAGTTTCGTAAGACTTTCTCTTCTTCTTGTACATATAAGACGTTATCCTATAGTTGGTAAAGCCAAAGTTTTAGATAAAAAAATTAAAGTGCTTATTATAAACAAGACCCATCCTGAGACTATCAAATTATTGACACTTTTTAAAAGTACATTCCTCATGTAACAAAACTTCAAAATTCCAAGATGGCTTCTCCTTGAAACAAGTTTGAAGAATATTTGAAGTGTAATTTGAATAAATACATTTCTTGAGCCAACCCAAAAATTGCTTACTCTATTTTGTACAAATTACCATAATTGTGTTAAAAATATACAGTCGCACAAAAAAAAATCCGTGAAGTTTCAAAATAATTTTGAAAATATCTTCATACGCAACAATACCGCAGATCTTATTAACTCTTATAAGATTGTTGATATTGCCAAAACATAATTTTAAAGATCAAACATTCATAGATAATAAAAAAATCAAAAAAAAATATGACTGCCAAAACCATAAATAGTATTGTGTGACGGTAAAATTATTAACAAGTCCTTTAAGATCCTGTTGCATTTCCACAATCGTTTTGATGAAATTTGAGGCGAAATGAGATAAAACTTTCTAAAGAAAAAGGAGGATGGAACTACGGAGATTTTTACAAAGGAAAACATTGTACATTATATCAAAAAACCTTTAGAGATAACAAAGCATCTTGTCCCGATGGTATTTGTGGACGTATTTTTACTCTTGCCACCTGAAGAACTAACCAATATCTTTTAATAATTGGAAAGGACATGGAAATGTCTGGTTAGATGCAAAGTTCTCCTTCAAAAGGAAGAATTGCAATATTTCCTCAGAAGGCGATTGTACTCATTTTAACCACTGGAGACCCATTACTATTTTAAATGACGGATGTATAACTTTACCCGGGGTTTTAGCAAAACAAGTCGAACTTATTAAAAAATATACATTAAACAAAAAAAGATTCCTAAAAAACACATAAATATATCATATATATCAAGGAATATAGCTATTTCCATATAATCTTTAAAAAGATCTGGTAAAGTAAGTGTGGTGGTGCAATATATTTAAAAAAGAAGCTTTTGAACCTGTGGCACTGTCATGTTTTAAAATCTATTAACAAGCTTCTCCCAAAAGTTTTTTAATCCTATACGATCGCTTTTGATGAATGATTCCTCTATTATTTCTTTTGACGGTAAAGATATTTCATCAATTTTACTGGAAAAAAGTTGTCCTTTGTTTCCGCCATTGATACACTTAAAAAGGTCTTAGTGCGAAAATATAGCGGATTTGGAATAGATTTTAATGAAGGAAAACATCTCATAGAGTTATATGCAGACGACGTTTCATTGATAATTGAGGCCAACTCTGAAACACGATTGATATTATCACGTATCGGTATTGTGCTTTCCTATTTTTAAAAAAATGAAGGCATATCAGGGATGTAGATACATTATAACAATACAGCAATTCGGAGGATCTTTAGGATACAGAATGCCTGACTCTCCAATTCTGATTAGAGAGTGTCAAATGTTCTTGGAAATGAATGGTTTAGAGACGGATGTTTAAAAAACATTGGACTCGAATCAATACACGACAATGGCGTGACCTCTCCCTCCAAAAAGATTTGATTTATATAATATAAGAATTGCCTTATATAGAGTCACCTCTATTCCGTCTCAAGCAAACGTGCTTTGGCAGAGGAGGATTGATGGCTACATGCCATATTCCATAAGATATATCTTCCTCCGTTTAAAAAAGAGAAAATAAGTTTTTATTCCATCACTCAAAGTCAAATTATAGACCTATCATTGATGAAGTTATTATGATCAATTTTATTATTATTATCATAATTCACTAAAACAAATGTTATGTATTTTGATACGAAATTAATTATCCTTTTTTATTTTCGAGGAGATGATGCGTTGTTAACCATAGAGTCTTAATAAAAAAAGGAAATAATCACTTATGAGTATCTCCTTTAGGAGCAAATATAGGTATAAATTAATGGTATTTGATAACTGTATATGGATTTAGAGTATGAATGAATTGATCCGGTTAAGGCCTTATGCAATGCCTACTTGAAACCACAAATCCGCCTATTTTTATGAAGAAAAACGACAAAAATATGTAATGTTATAATTCATATAAAGTTCATATATATATATGTACATACATATATATATATAATAAATATATATATTACAGGGTCTTGCAGGTAAATCCGCACCAAGTTCAACTTTGTCCAGATCCATAAGGAGTGCAAGTAGAGCTTAGATATTGCACATGTGGGAGGTTTCGTGAATGTACTGTCGAATTGCGCCCGAAAACAAGACAAATACACTGATACGGAGATGGAGCAGACCCGGAGGGACACGGTCATTGAGTTGCTGTGCACAGGGCACCGTCCTGCTGCAATCATCAATTTGCTCAAGTACCCCAAGAGGGACGGTCTAAAGCATCATCAAGAAGTAGAAGGAGTCAGGGATGTCCAAGAGGAAAAAGCACAAGCCCAGGAGTGACCGGATCTGCTCGCCCAAATTTGTGGCTGGTCTTAAGAGGTCCATCAAGGCCAATCCGGGGACGCCCATGTTCATCCTCGCCAGGAAGCGTGGGGTCCACCTGTCGACCGTATCCAGGGTCATCAAGAAAGACTTGGGATACAAGAGCCTTCAAGATCAGACATCTCCTCACGATGCCCAGAAGGGTCGCGAAGGGGAAGAAGCTGCTCGTGTCTCTAAATACAAAATGCGCCGGCCATCTGCGGTTCTTCAGTGATGAGAAAGTCTTCATCGTGGACAGGAGCAGCAACAAGAGGAATGACAGATGGATCTTCCAGGACCCCAAGGATGTTCCCATGGTCTTCAGGACCAAAAAACCGGCTAGCATCATGGTGTTGGGGTCATCTGCTGCAATGGGTCAGTCATACTCCCACACTTCTTCTGCCCCAAGGAGAAGGTCAACACGGAGGCTTACCTCAATGTTCTCAAGACTGTCGTAGTCCCCTGGATGGACTCTGTGGCCTCCGGGACCCCGTACACATTCCAGCAGGACTCGGCGCCCGCCCACAAGGTCAAACTTGTGCATTTCTGGCTGAAGAAGAATATACCCAACTTCTGGGACTTCAACACCTGGCCCCCCAACAGGCCTGACCTGAACCCATGCGACTATTACTTGTAGGGGAAGTTGGAGAGGGAGGTGTGCGCCACACACCACAGCAATGTGGCGTCCCTGAAGGCCTCCATAAAAGTCGGAGATGAACCAGCTGGATCCTGCGGAGGTCTCCACGGCCTGTGGGAGGTTCAGGCGTCGTTTGGAGAACATCCTTGAGGCTGAGAGCGGCCATATTGAATAGTAATCTTATATTATGTCTAATAAACAACTTTCTATGTATGTATTAGGTATCACTTTTGTCCCCATTTAGGATCTAGAGGATATTGAACTTTGTGCAGATTTACCTGCAAGACCCTGTATGCATATATATATATATATATATATATATATATATATATATATATATATATATATATATATATATATATATATATATATATATATATATATATATATATATATATATATATACAGGGTGGGGCAAACTAACTTCCTTTTTTAAAATTTGTGGCATTTGGTGTGTAGTTGTAGTGGAGAAGTGAGCGTGGGCTCATTTCAAAGAGGCAGGCGTAATTTTTCTTGGAAATACAGTCAGTCACTATCATGCGTTGGAGCAGAGAGGAGCGTACGTTTGCCGTGGAGGCGTATTTTTCCAACCATCAGTCTGTGATTGCAACCCAGCGCTTTTTTTGGCACTCATTTTAATGTTGCACCTAGAGGCCCTGTTCCGGACTGGAAGTCAATCTTTGCATGGGTCAACACGTTCAGAGAAACCGGGAGTACAACACAACAAAGAATTCGTATAGCTAGGCGCGTCAGAACACCTGAAAACATCGAGGCTGTGAGGACTTCAATTTTGCAATCTCCACAACGTTCTGCCCGCAAACATGCATCCGCTCTTGCACTATCAGCTCGCTCAGTGAGGCGAATTCTCCATGAAGATCTTAACTTCCACCCATACAAGATAACAATTGTTCAGGAACTTTCTGTTGCTGATTTCACTGCTCGGAGGAATGCATGTGAAGCTCTTCTCGAAAACATTGCTGAAGATGCCCGTTCACCCGACTTATCCCCTTGTGATTTTTTTTGGTGGGGTTACTTGAAATCCCGAGTTTATGTCAACCGCCCAACAAACCTGGCAGATTTGAAGGCCAATATCAGAGAGGAAATAACCAATATACCCGTCTATACGCTGGCGAGGGTAATGGAAAGTACCAAAAATAGGTTTGTCCAGTGTATCGATTTTGGAGGATGTCATCTAAGTGGTGTGATTTTTAAAACTATGTAAAATAAAACTTTAAAGATGTGCTTTCATTATGAAACAAAAATAAAACCTTTCTGAATTACACAGCTTGCTTTATTGCCTTTGGAAAAAAGGAAATTAGTTTGCCCCACCCTGTATATATATATATATATATATATATATATATATATATATATATATATATGGCATATATATATAATTGTTATATTGTTATTTATTTGTTCAATAATTAGTTCCACTCAAATATTTGACTCACAAAGCATTTGGTCCATTTTTTTCTTGAGCAATTTATTTCAATACCATATTTTCCTCATTTTTCCCCCTAATAGTTTTTGACCCATATCTTTCAGTTATATCGTTAAAAATAGGAAAAAGGTAGTAGTTCATCCAAGCTTACCAATAAACATATTTTTCAGTTGATATCATAGAGTTATTTTTTCTGCATCATATGATGAAAACAAATAAACATTATTTACTCTGGCTATGATTAATGGCTCATTACCTCCGCCGAAGGAGGTATTGTTTTCACTGGCCTTGGTTTGTTGGTTGGTTGGTTTGTTTGTCAGCAGGATAACTCAAAAAATGCGGAACGGATTCGGATGAAACTTTGTGGAGCTGTTGGAAATGCCAAAAGGAACAAGTGATTAAATTTTGGCATCTCTGAGTGCTTCTTTAAGATGCAAAATGAGCTAAATAATAAAAAATATTTCATGTTAGCCTACTCTGCCAATAGACGTCGCTGTGCTGTGCTCTCAAAGAGGAGAGCACAGCACAGCGACATCTATTGTCAAATAACAAACAGACCAAGTGATTCATTTGGTGGGGATCGGCGGAGGTTTGCACTCTCTGAGTCCTCTAGTTTTAATTAATAATAACAATAATATTTGAAATTGGAGACCTCCTTTCAAAGGATTCGCAATTGACATGAAAATATACAATTCGTATTTTTACATGAAGGTATTCTTCTCTCTGAATTGATGTTCACCCATCAACAGCCTTGTGTGATGTGATACTTATTACATAATGCCAACTGTTTTTTTATAGATTATCTCTCAATCAACTACGTTTTAAAAATATTACCTTTTTTTTACCCCACCATATCATCCACTTATCGGCAAATGCTTTGTTTTTTTCCTTCTCTTTCATTTCTTTCTCTTTCTTTCTTGTCGAAGCTTTTTTTTGTTCCCTGTTATTAAATATCAATTTTTATTATATTAGTTGGCTTAGTATTGTTTCTGTTTCGTTCAATCCATCCTCCAAAGTTTATTTCTTTGTTTTGCCTCTGGCCTCTAACATGAGACTTGCTCTCAGTTTGCATTTATTATTTGCTTATCTTGAACTGGGTAGTTATTTTTTTATATTCTTAGTTTAAAGCCTAATTTCTATTTTTGTTTGTTTCTGTAAAATCTTTTTTTTCAATATTTTCTTATATCCCTAAAAACCCATTTTTTGTGTGACTCAAATTTTATATAATCCGGAGAGAAAGTACATTTTTTTTCCAATCGATGCACTTTGTTTCGCAGTATATATATATATATATATTGATTATATCCATAAACTTTTTGTAGATGCCTCCGTTACTAATTTCACAGCTGTTCCCACTGATTGTAAATGACAATTAACATTTAACCTTTGAAACCTATAAAGCATTTCAATTAATTATGGCTGTACTGCCGATAGGAATCCAGCAGGGATCGCCACACTCGGGAGTAGGAGGGATGACAAGCCAAAAAACAATGCCGTGATATCCAGAAATAGATCTTCCGGCAACGTTTGGGGTTCAAAATCAGAAAGGAAATATGTGTCTTTGAAAACAAGTCTGTTAAGAGTAGGGAAGGGGCAAGAGAAGCTACTGGAAGACTAGTTACGACATCTTATGCCTAATTTTTTGTGTCATTTTTTGTTTCCATTTATTACTTTTACAGTTTTTAAATGACTTTTAAGGTTTTTTTTGCTTCATTCTTATAGACTGTTTTAATTTCGTTATTAATAAACTTTAGTATTGTCTAACTGAACAGTTACACCTAAATAAACTGGATCACACACACTTAAGTTCAGTGAATTATTTATTCAGTACTTATTTTACTCATTCCAGGATTCTCCTGCATTTGTCCCGAGAGGCTTCTTCTCTCTAAAACCCATTCCTCAATCTCTCGGAAGTTGTTCTCCGCTCCAAGGAACATAAAAACCTCCTAGGCGTTCGCATTATGCCCAATGACTCATCACCGTTCTTTTCCGTCTCCTCAGAGCATCCACTCCTCTCAGCCTACAAATCCGAGGAGAGTCTCCTTGAAGAACATGACTCAGGAGACTCCCTGAAGCCCTTTGTCTTCTTCTCGACCTGTGACCCCCGCGTGGACTTCTCCAAAGTCCGAATACCCTTTAGCCTCTGCCTGGGAGGACATCCCGGCCATGAACTATGTTATAATTTACTAATGGAAAAGTAAGTTTTACTGGATAGTTATTTTTAAATGATGTGAACTTGTTAAACATATATGTGTTGGCAGTTTTTTTAAATAATATTAAAAAGTTATAAGTTAGTTGTATAAAATCAAGTTTTTTTCAAATCAATGTTAAAATTAGTTATAACAAAGTGAGTTTGCAGATTATTTATATACTTTTTAAAACCAATGAGATTATTAGGCATTTTGAGCTTAAACTGCAATAAAGTGACGGAGGAATCTACAGATGAAAAAGTAAGTGACTCTTGAATATGTTTATATTATAAAGAACCATTTTGTCGTGCCGAACGTTAATCCTCTCTTTTTAAAGGTTTTAATTCAAAATCCTACATTACGATTATAAAACATAGAAATTATAATGATTAAAACTATAATTTTTTTGACATATACATCGATGGAATTGTGGATACGAACTAACATTAAAATTAGTCCCGCTAACTTAATACTATCCAACATAGAACCCAAGTCCATCGAATTGTGTCCAGCTAACTTAAGTATATCCAACATAGGATCCAAGTCTATCCAATATAGGATCCAAGTCCATCGAATTGTTAATCTCTAATCTAATTATTGAAATACAATTATCGAAAAAAATGTGTAAAAATCAAAAGAAAGTCTAAAAATGAGCGACTATTTTCTTCTTGAAGATGATATAAGGATTGAATACACTATTGGTCACCAAGTCACTGGCATAGTTCATAAAGTTCGGCTTTACTCGACAGATTCTCAATCATCTTTAAGGTATGAATTATGTTTAATATGGTTAGATTGCTTTGGCAAAGAAGATCAAATTAAATTATGAAAGTGTTACTTCATTACTTTTCGATTAAGTTTGTTTATCAAAAATGATACATTTTTGTTTGAAGATATTGAAATGCACTAAGTATTCGGGTAAGAAGTAAACATCTTTGCACTATGTTTAGTCAATGCATCCAGAATAATTCGTGGAATCCACTTTAATCATTGGGTGCTGCTTTGAACCTAGCACCACTGGTGTTTTTCACCTCTCGTTATTGTTTGACTTGACCTCATTTTTGCTTGATCTCGTTTGAACAAAATTGCTGCACAGTCTATTTTTGTGATATTATTATATGAAGACATATTATAATAATATTATTTGAAAAGTAGATTCAAATTCTCAGACCAAAGCTTATTTGTTTTTGTATATTGTAAATAGTTTTGGAGTTAAAATGAGATCAATCTATAAAGGTTTATACACTCATTCCTTCCAGATTCCAAATCCGTTCCTCCTCCGACATCCGTCACAGCTCCACTCTTCTTCGAACGGAGGCTGTCCTTCTAGGTCGTCAAAATGAGGTCCACATGTTCCCAGAAATTTTTATTAAGCTCCGAACCTTTCGGGGACCAAACGTACCAGTCTTGTCCGTGACACGACATCGCCCTCGTCGGAAGGAGGCCCGTATCCTTCTCCGGAACAGCCGGATGAAACGGATCCATGACTACACTCGATCACATTTACTCATCACAGACATTAGATGAAGATTTAAAATCCATCTTCCACGAATCGTCCAAAAATAACTTATCTTTGATTTGTTATATTCGAAAGCCCTCAATTCATACTTTTTAATGTTCCGGCTGTTTTTTAAATGTTTGAAGCTAATAGAAAGGAGAGAGTGCGAGTGACAGGAGTAGAGCTTTTTTATAGAAGGTTTCGTTAAAGAATCTAACACATTATGCATCCCTTCTGAGAAGTCTTGAAAAAAATGGTCTTGATTAATAAGTCGTCCTTTAGGAAATCTCTTTGATGGATCAAGAGGAAATAATAAAACGTGCCCATATTTATTTAGCACGCATAATTAATACTAGAACGACCTTGATATCAGTTTTGATATCATATTCACTTTTGCAATAAATTTTACTGGTTAAGTAGTTCAACAAGTAATTTGATATTTCAAGACTTTTTTTAACTTTTGGAGGTGCTTCTTCACACATAGCTTTATTTATATTTAATTATTTAATATTTCGAATAATTGTACAAAACGTACGAATTATATCAATTTTGATACACATTACATTAACTTTAAGATACTCCCAAACATATAATGTAACTTGCTGTAAAAGTTAAAGCCTGTATATCCACTTAAAACATATCAAATAGACTGAACACTTCTTAAGCTAATCAATTCTAAAGCAAAATAATATCAATTAGAAGGCGTCACATTTTACACTAAACGGAACACATCTCAAACTATTCAGTCTTTCCCGTAAAACGTATCAAATAGACTGTACATTGCTTAAGCTAAGTAATTCGAAACCAAAATATTATAAATTACCAGGCCTCACATTCTATATCGATTGGAACACATCTCAAACTATCTAACTTCCTTAGAACTATGATCCGATGGAGATATAATGAATTAGTCAAATATATCAAATTCGATATCCGTTCCACAAGATCAGAACGATTATGTTTGGAAATTGTGCTGATATTATGACCAAACGTTATAAGCTTGGCATGCAAATTTTGTTGGCTATGGATGCTTCGTCAAAATATTGCAAAAATGGATTGGAACAAACATGTTCAGAGATCAGAAAATCAATCTGAATCGGTTAGTGTGGCAATACAACGTAAATACTTCTTTACCTCAGTTAACTTAGCAAAACCTTCAACATAAAGATATACGAATGATTGGAATGATGATTTTCAATTATAAAAAATTATTGGAAAAATGAATGAAGAAAAAATAATCTTTGTGATTATTTTATTTGGTAACATAACAACAGTGATGTCCTCACATATATAAAAGAAAAAAGAATAAGAATGTTCTTAGACACGTTCATAAATATATTCAAAAAAAACAAATTATATCTGGAACTACAAGGAAACCTAATTAAGTGCGACCATATGGCAAGGATATCCCTGATAAAAGTGTTATTCAATGATGGTCATTATATGTATTTTATTATATCTTGGTTTCGGTCACAAGAAACGCTTACATAGTTTTCAAACAGTTCACAAAATGAAAAATGTATTGCCAAAAAATATATTGTAGCGGCTATAACCTACTACCTATTTGCATGAAACACATTCGCAGGTTTTACCCCATCGAGTGTCTGTTTCTGTTTCTTTGATCCGATTACAACTTCTTTTATGTTATCAGTTAACTTTTGTCTCTTCTTCAAAAAAGAAGTAACTGAAGTTTTGTTATTAAGCTGCTTTAATATGTTTAATTTAATCGTAAACCCTTAAGATAGATAAATCAGAGATCACTGCAAGCAGTCAAATATAGCATTTTGATATCTGAAGGGAAACGTCTACTTCTTACAAAAAGTAATGGTGCCAAATTATGTGTCTTGAAGAAAAAACGTCTTGTTCGAACATAGTATTTGCATGCATTAAAGTACTTGCTCAACATTTGGGCAAAAGTCTAACTTGTTTTTTTTTGTGTAGTTCATTCTTTGAATCACTCAATTAAAATGCATCATTTATATTATTTTTATTTTCTTCGAATACATATTATGTAATCTATAAATCCAAAAAAGTCGAGATCTATTAACTTTTATATTCTATACATTGTACCTAAAAACAGTACAGAAAAAAGAAACCTGGCAATATCACATATGATATCACCGTTCGTGAAGGGCGTTCTAGTGTTAAACCTTAGAGATATAAAAGCATATATAGCGTCAATAACACATAAATATTTTGATGGCTGTCGATGGAGGTCGGCAACAAACCCATCAATGATCCATCAGAAAAGATAAGTTTGATAATTACGTTTCTGTGTTTGATTCGAATATATTTATCTCAGGACAAGGTGACTATATAAAGTATTCTATGATCTAAAAAAATACAAAAATAATAGGCTATAGTCCAGTGTAATGAAATAAGTTAAAAGAAACTAATTATATTCATAATGGCGTCACTGGATAATTACCTTTGTAGCTTAGTTTTTATTTAAAAAATTCCCATGAAAGTAACATTATCTTAGCCTTGTCTCATAGTAGATCGGTCCGAAAGCAGACAAACACATATATTTCTATGAATAAGTTATTAAGTGTTTATATTACTATGGATTACACCCAGCTTGTCTCCCAACCTCTCTCACCATCACATATACGCGTATATATGCGCTGTCTCAGTGGATCCGTTTTCATCTTCGTCTGTCATTCAGTATTCTCTCAAGTTGGAAGGTACCCCCCCCCCCTGTGTTTGTACATATATATTAGTGTCGAGTTGAGTTATGAGTAGAAAATACAAAAAATACCATTGTTATTTATTGTCATTGCCCAAATTTTTATATTTATTTTCGTATTCATAATTTTTAAAATACACATATTTTTTATTTTTTCAGTTCTAAAAATTCCAAAGTAATTGCTTGAAATATAGTAGACATTTAATCTAAAATTATTACTTCGGAGAAGAACAACAAACAATTACAATAAAGAATATAAATTAATCAAATATATAATGGCACAAGTCATACTTTAAAAAACAGTTTTCCAATATTTTAAATAATACATCACTTTGAATTTTCAGAATCCGACGTAAAATCTTTAAATGAGATAGGGAACTTGATGGGAAGTATATGACCTCCTCTGAAGTAATGGTCCACGAATCGTTGCAAAGAGACGGAATTTCAGAGCAAATAGCAAAATTGTTCGAAAGTCTGTTAACGTTACATATTCTCGTTTCGTTAATGAACTGATAATTCGTACTTTGGTGTTCAACAAGGCGTAGTCTATGAACTTAAGGTTGTTGGAATGGCGTCCTTTTCTTTTTTGCAGTCCAAAAAACACAACTGCCTTTATATATCTCTCCCCACAACTATCCCGACCTCTGACGCTCAAGGAAACGAATTTCTTCAAAGTAGAGACAGCCTGGCAATCTACGAAGGCATGTAAGGTGTCACTATACAATCTCTCGCAGTCCTTGCAATGCTCCGAAAAGATTATGCAGTAAGAAGAAATTTGAAGATGTTTGTGAATGTCTTCCCGTCATGGATTCCAACTAAGGGCTGATGTATTATATGGTTCCATGTTTCAGGACGCTTTAATAAGTTGAGAAAGAAATCAGACAGCCCCTTAGTTTCATAGCTAAAATTGGGAAGTGCCATTTTGAGGTGCCATGGCCGTGACATTAAGTGAACTACAGCGGCCTTTCTTAGAGGGAATTTAAGCCTTCTGTAATCAAATGGATATAAAAAGAGCCTAAAGTGTTTGTATAAAACATTATTGATTAAAGCTTTTCCTTAAAAAGTCCTGAATCTCCCAAATTTTTTGAAGAAATAGGGTCTCGAGGGATTTTTCCGAATGATGTTCAAAGTTGAATCACTTAGAAATTTGAGAGTTGAACACGCCTTAACACGCACGGCTATCGAGCTCCCTTAATTTTTTTTGCCTATATGGTTCGACAGAATTGAAACATAATTTTTCTATAATGTTTATTTGTGTTTCATTTTAGCGTATTAGCTTTGGTTTTTATGTATTTATGTACATTCTGTAAAATTGAACTGTGGAAAAAAAATAATATGGGGTCACATTTTCAGATTATTCTTTGAGCTGCAGCTCAACTTGAGGAAATGCTGTGGCTTAGACAAAACTAGAGGAATGATGTGGAGATTATAAAAGTCTATTATTTTTTGGATGTCATACCCTTCCACAAAGAAACCAGGCTACCAATCGTCGAAGACATAATGTCCCAGTTACATCTATGTATCCCCTCAATCTCCCAGTGAAGACCAAGTATAGAAACTTTATTTTTGATGAGCATTGGCCTACACAATACCATTCTTTGTAACCTATTCCCCTGTCGGTGAAATAAAAGTCTTGGAAAGATTTATTATTTGTAAATAAAAGGAGAGCTTCATTGATAGCTCATTTCAATTTTTGTTTTCATTGTTGCATCAAGCAAAATCAATTAGCATCAACTCTAACTAAACTCAACTTCAAACTAAATTGCCTTTTGTAAGTTGTAGGATAAGGTAAAGTTCTGTAAGGTTAACCCTCCTAGGGGGCCCATTGTGTTTAGGGTTCACACATTTGAAACGTCCCCTTTCTTATCCGCCTGCCATAAATTTGGTAATCTAGTCATGAGTTGAATAACTAACTAAAGTTCAAATATACAGGACACAAAATAATATAATGTTATATCAATCTACAGTCAAACCAACACACTAACAAAAAGAGAACCTTACTTTGATTTACTTTTTCGTGCTGAACAGATCAAAACATATTTCGACTTATTATTCATAAGAAGTGCTTCATTTAAATTACTTTTTTATGTAACACAGAAGATCTACATCACTACTTCTTTGCATATCATAGCATATCATAAAACAAAGCATAATTAAAATTTCCATATAAAGTCTAACTATTTTTTCATAGAATTGCATCCGACAGGATACAAATAAGCACTATAATATTAAAATTAGTCTATCGAACCTAGGATCTTATCAATGAGGTAGACCAAAAAGACCCATCCCCTCTTGGGATTCGAACCTGTGCCCCCAGAATTAAGAATTTGTATGGTAATGAGGGTTTGATTACAATGTACCGTTATCTTTTATTATATTACCCAGAAATGATCAGAATTCATTAGTTTGGAACGAATGTACCAACCAAATGTGATAAAAACAAATAAAGCATATACAAATCTGTATAATAAATCACTAATCTCTGTCCGTCTATATGTCCGCACGCTATCTCCTGCCACATTTATGGTCGGATTTGAACTTTGAAGATACCTATGGAATCCTTGGGTCAAGACGGACCTAATAAAACTATTTGGCAAAGTGATGGGACCAGAAATTTAAAAAAATTCAGACCTTGTCTGATTTTACTGCCTACTTTTCAAGGTAAAGAGAGGAAAAAAAGAAAAAGAAAAGGAGGAGTTAGAGAAATAGAAAAAGAAAAAAAGCATCTCATGTGACTTAAAACATATTCTTTGTACAAAGTCAAATTTTTTATGAGGAATGTTTGTACAAAACAAATATTTTCTCTTTCCTCTTATATTCTTTAAGGTCTGTTTTACTCACAAACTAGCTCCAAAACCTACCGTACCCGAAAGGCGAACATATGGGCGCTCTAGGCGCTAAATATGCGAGTATATAATATATATCACTAAGGATACAAACGGAGACCTTTTTCTCGAACCTTAATGGTTGAAAGAAAAGAAGAGTGACTAAAAATTAGTTGTCATTACGAAATAAAGTATCACTTCACTTGCGGTTGTTGAAATGTAAAAGTCAATTTAGAGTGAGAAGTATCATCCTCTCATAACAATGAATTTTATTTGTTTCGTCATTCTGACGATAAATGAGTATATATGATTATTAGATGAAGAAGAAAAGTAACTATTTTTGAGGTTCAAGCTACAAAAACGTAGCTTATTTACTAGACTGTGTCTTGTTCATAACTCCAAATAATTGGTTCGAAGTGATTATAAGAAAAGACATTGCTACTTCTTGTTTCATCCTATCTGTCGATAAAGGAGTCTATTGATGACTATTAAGACCCATAGGAAAAGAAAATATCGTTGAGTTTAAAGGTGAAAAAACGAAGTTTTTATTTGATTATAACATACGATATTACAACTTATAATTTTAAAGGGAATAATGAATGTAAAATATTGTTTCGTCTATTTGACGATAAGGGGTCTGTTGATGTCTATTGAGACCCATAAGAAAATTAAACATTTGTGGATTTTAAAAAACTTAGAAACGTAACTCATTTGGGAGAAATTGTCTTGTTAATATATCCGAATAATTGGGATCAAGTGATTAATATACGATATTGCAACTTCTAAGTTTAAATATTATTTCGTCCTATCTGACAATAAAGGGGTATGTTGATGAATTTAAGACCCATAAGAAAGTTAATACATATGAGCTTTGGACTGGTAAACCCAGCTTATTTGGAGAAAATGGTCTTGTACATGTCTCCAAAAATGAGGTCAGAGATTGCAACTATTTATACGTAGGGATTCATGCATGTGCATTTTGTTTCTTTATATCTTTGAAGGGAAATATATTTATTACTGACTATTCGACGAATAAGAAAATTATATGTCTCTGAGTCTAAAACTAAAAAACGCAGTTTATCTAACGATAAATGGGTCTGACTATGACGAGAAGTATGTAGATGAAAAGTGCTGACCAATGAAAAATACATACATAGATAAATATGGGGGGTGGGGCGGATGGATGCCCCACCTCAAGAAGACGGCTTTTTCTTTCAAATTTGAAACAATTAACATTACAAAATTGAGTCCGTTGCCGATTATTAATCATTTTCGTAGAACAGAGCTCCAAGATCGGATTTATCGAGGTGTGTCATATTTTTTAGAATGCCCATTTCATTTTGAGCTTCTCTTAAGACTATTGGAATTTAAAAACACGGCTGAATATAGCTCAATCAATGATAAGTAACTTAGTTATTACGAGTACTTCAAAACTAACTTAAACTGTCAATGAAGGAGTTTGTTTTTCTAAAATAAATGCAGTCAACCGAAAGCTCTTAGCAATCAAGTTGAATTATTTTTAGTTCATACCTTTTTTGTTTTTTGAGCTTCTCTTTTTGAAAATTATCCTTCCAATCTTGTCCTTCCACCCTTAAGCCTCTTTTGAGGACTTAAGTGAGCTGTCTAGAAACCTGATTATTTTCATTTTGGAGACAGTGACTCAAAATTGAAGTCGATAAGTATTTATAAATATAGAAGGTAGCTTCAACACTACCTTCTTGGAGCCCATTGTGCTTAGGGTTCACATATTTGAAACGTCCCTTTCTTATCCGCCTGGTAAAAAAAAATAGAATCTATTCATGAGTTGAATAATTGACTGTTGAACCGTTGCTCAAGCATAGTAGTATGATTCGATCTACTGCAAAAACAACCCCTTACTTTTTCACATCGTCAGCTGATTTAGTCCTTCGTGCCTGAGTAGATCAAAACCTATTTCGTCTTATTATTCAGAAGAAGTTTTCATAGTTGTAATTAGGTGTGTATATATTAAAGAAGGTTTATTATCACTACTTCCTTTCAAATCTTAAAACAAAGATTAAATATATATTAATCTTATAAAGCTTATATCTTTTGAAAACGAGTAGCATTCCCTCTAACCATAGAGTTTGAAAGTGGATAATGAAGGAAATGCTGAAGTTTTAGACTATAAATTGTCAAGACAAATGGAGATATTAGTCATAAATTTAAATTGAATTTAAAGAATATGGTTAAAAAAATTAAAAGAAACTACTAATACTTCCATCAGTTTCAAATACATATTGTTTATGAATATAATTTTGTTAGTATATTATAAGGACACATTTTATAGATGGATTTTTGTAAGTACATACATGATTATTATATATATGATATATATATTATATATATATATATAGATTTATTGTATATAACCTACAAAAACAGGAACGGGCACATACAAATATATGTATGTTTTTATTTTGAAACGTCTCCAAATTTTAGTTCAAAATAATTATAAGATCAGAACATTTGCAACTTTTCATGCGAAGGGAAATAATGACGGTAATTGTGTTCATCCTATTTGATGATAAAGAGTTCTGTTGATGACTAGTAAAGACACTTAAGAAAAGTAAATATTTTAAGTTTAATACAGAAGGAGTGGGGAAAAAGTTTAATATATTAATATTTAATCTTGGTGTCAAAACATATCCTGAACTTTGGAGATTTGTGTTTCGTGCATAGAGTAATGATTAATCATCATCGGATTTAATCTTTTTACGAACTGCAAGAATAATGAGACTATTATTTTTCATAAGCTCCAAAAACTTTAAGATATGAATACAACATTATAATATGATTTGTTAACTCTTAACACGCTTTGAAAGAGAGTTTTTTTAAGAATATGGTAAAAATAGAAAGAAAATCCTAATCCTTCCACTCAGTTTCAAACTACATATATGCTTATGTATATATATTTGCAATGGTGGATTTGAAGCTTCTAAAAAAATATAATTAATTATTGGTTAAGGAAGTAAGTTACCAGATATTTCCATGTCTCATATAACAAAGCGGCAAAGCTAATCTTCACTGAGGCACTTTTGTTATTAAAACATATGTTGTAAGATCAATGGGCTTTCATTAGGAAAGATAAGTATCCCAGGAACTTCTTCATGTTTTAAAACAAAATCATCAAGGATGATACCACACAAAACCAATTGATTCAGAATAACAAGGGACTTGGCATTTTTATAAAGCATGATTTCATTCATAGTGTTGATACGTAAGCATCAAGGCTCATAAAATACGAACATCATCCTTAAGGACACATTTACAAACGTTTGAATGCATTAATCCGATATTATATATTTTATTTATGAGATAAAATAATTCATAGTGCTCAGGTCAATGATTAATATAATTTTATGAAATCGAAAAAATAGATCGTTCTTGCTAAAAAAGACAGAAAATGCAGTTAAGATCCTCACGACAAGAAAATATCTCAAAATATTTTGATTGGTGAACTTTATAAGGGCTTTTAGTCTTCATATTCAGATGATTAGAAGGACCCAGCAAAGCTTAATAATTTTTTAAATCCAAGTTGTAGAAACGAATACTTATGTCTTGAGCTATATTGGATATTTCTTTAAAATTGCGGTCTCTCCTTTAGGTCATGTTCTGTCTAGGTCCCAAAAAGATGATTTAATGCATTGCACAATTCCTCTATTATCTAATAAATACGAAATGAGCTTATGATGATGGGATTCTTTCTGGCATCCAAAAATATTCAGCAATTTACCACAAACCATTACATTGGGTGTCACGGCTTGGAGTTTTTTTTTGAGCAACCGACTGCGCCAAGTATGGTTTTGAACGATGACTGCTTTATCAATAATAATTTTATATGAATAAAGATAAGTAAAGCACATTTCAATGATCAGTTGACTCTTGGCCCACACATTACATATGTGTATATCTCCTTTGTTTATTTGACTCACATTATAACATGTATAATATTTTTCTGTGTATATAAAGTTACAGATGTTTGTAAGATCCATAAATGCACGTTTAATTGATATTAATTTAAATATAAGATGGGCAAAGTTATTTAGTTAACCTGAATTGTGGATTCGCGTTTACAAGTTCGTCTTCCTGCTCATTGTGTCACACTAGTCATTCATATGTTTGCCCTTTTAATGGGTAGTCCAACACCTCATTCATAAGCACTCAATAAAGAAGCTACGGAATATTTATCCTTGGGAATTTAACATTCGAGGAATACGAGCTTCGGCGACAAATCTATGAGGATCTGAGGCTACTGGAAG
>CP045895.1:11880298-11891537 GCA_013387185.1 Caligus rogercresseyi | reverse complement strand
TTTTGTTAAAAATATTCACCAATAAAATAAACTTTTTCTTTTAAGGAGTGCCGTTAAAAAATATAGTCTAAAATTTTGCTTCGTTGGCTCCTGCCAATACATCGAGGGTTTAATGTTTAAATATTTTTTCTTATTTTTGATAAGCACTTACAATAGGTATTTATTGATTTAAAAAAAAAATTGTTGGGACCTTCTTTTATCTCTAGAAACGACATACCTTGAAAAAAAAATTGTAGTCCAAAAATTTGGAACAGGGGGATTTAAAAATTCTCCTAAGCCGTGAAAATATGAGCGTTTTCAGAAGATCTTAATTATTAAACCTAGTCTTCCTACGTTCTTCAGAGATTTATGTGGTCCCAAGTTATATTTTATTCTCTTATATGTATTAGTAAAATCGTGACACATTATTAAATCGTGATACAATTTGTATATTAAAATACAATAAATCTTCACAAGAGGGAGTCATCCTTTGCAGATGAACACTTGTGGTTAAAAACAAGGTGTTCCATATTGAATTTAATCTAAAATATTTTGAATTAAAATATTTGTAAATCTACAGGAGAAAATCCTAACTTTTTCCGATATTTCATTCATAATGATATTAATGTATAAATGGATATTGTAACACCGAGTACCTTGACTTCATTTACAGTTTTTATATTCCATATATGAAGTGCTTTTTGTAAGTTGTTATTACATCGGTTTTTTTTTGAATGGTAATTTGAAAGACCGATTTTTAGACATTAGTCGATGAGGTCAATCACTGCATTAACAGGTTTCTTGATGCAGTCATCAAAAACATCAATCTTTTCGTCTATTTCGCCGCTACGTATGCCTTTATGTTGGGAGGGATATCAATTTCTCAAATAATATTATATACTTAAAATATAAAAAGATTGTGAGTAAGATATATATATATATATATATATTAATGCTTAAAAAATATATTTATTAATAAAAAATATAGTGTAAAAATAAATACACACTACATAAAAGATAAATAAACAAAAGATCTAAAAACAATTGCCATAAAATAAAAGATAAATTAACTTCATGGTTCAAAATCACATTTGAACGAATAAAAAACCCAAAATATAGAGACTTTTTTTCTTTTCAAACTCTTTAAATTATTAAATATTATTATTATTATCTAAAATAAGATAAACATAAAGTAAGTAAAATTCTGGAAACCTAAAGGAAATTAGTAGAAAATAATTAAGATTGTGACATAGGTAACGATTTAATGTCAAACATTTTTTTTAAACTTCCTCAGGTAATGTTGAGAAATAATTCCTTCCAGCTATTTGTAAATTGTTCATTAATTTGAATAGATATCGTTGAGATCATCCTTCTTGAATTTGTATTTGAGTTATTTAATGTATGTCACTTTGATGTACGATATCGTTAGCATTTTATTTATGCGAATTCATTAGCACACTTATTTGAATGATCAGCCATAATGAATATATATAAATGATCACGAACCGCATTTAATATGTCTTCCCAATCTTATTGTCTATGAATTATAGAATTTTTTTTAAATCGTTTTCTCACTACCGGCAAACAATAAAATGTATTATTTCATATGCTAAATAAATCAAACAATCGGCACATTGCCAGAATAAAATATTGTTTAATAATAATAATGCCTGGACATGAGATTTGCTTTAATTAATTGAATCATTAATCTATTTCATTCTTAATAGTTATTGCTTTTTATTTGTGTATTATATTTATAAAAACATTCCACAGATCCTGATATATCCTTTCTTATTAAATAAAGTTACCTTTTATAGCTTTCAACTAAAAAAAAATTGATTAAGATGATTGCCAAATATATATGAATATGTAAAATAAGTCTAACTTATTCATGGATTTTACATACTAAAGGTTTGAAAGAGAAAAATGCTACTAATTTCACAGAATTTTGTATCCTTTCAACCAATTATAATGTCTTTTATAGTAGTTAAAGGATATTTGATACTCTCAAGAAGTGAGTGTAAAAAGCATTGAGAAATAATGAGAATATAAATCATATATATATATTAGGGCTGTCAAAATTGCTCAAAAATGGCATTCCAAAAAATATATAATATTACAATTCAGATTACAGCAGAGATGGTATGAGCTTAAAGCGAGACACATCGTGACAGTCAGAGGCTCATTCACAAAACAGATGGAGGCGCTTGTACCGCGGGAGTGATTTTTTCACATTCAAATAATAAGTTATCGCTTGTACCGCAGGAGTGTTTTTCACATTCAAATAGTAATTTTCACGTTCGAATTCGCTTTTTTGGATACTATTCGAACTCTAATTCGAACTTCGAATATTCGTAGACAGACCATATATATATATATATATATATATACTTGAACATTAAGAAAAATATAACATATTTCTATAAAATAAAATACCTTTTTATTTAGTTGTTTTAAACAGTGCTTAATGAAAGAGATCTTAGAGGTCAATTAATTCTTTGATGATTCAAAAGTATTTTGACAGACAAGGATTATCCGTTTTTTATAGTTGTTAAGACAGGTCAGAGTGGAAGAGCCACTATTGAGACAGCTCTTAAAGTTATTTTTTTTCTAAATATGTAAGTTATTTTATATTTATAGACGGAGACCTAATTTGAAAAATCGATAAAAGTACTATGAATGAAGGATTGTCTCATATCTATTTCGTTCAGAAGTAAAACTAAATAAATTACCGAAATCGTATGTTATAATAATATCTATAATATATATTTAATGCAGAAAATAATTTTAAATAATGTTTTAAAAGATAGTAGCAAGCCATGATCTATTATTTTTTATACAGTCTTTATAAGTTACTTTTACTGGAGGAGAGATAAATTTCCATGTCATGGAACTTTTTATATTCCATTGTATTCTCTTATTTTTAAAATAATATTTAAATAACTGAGTTAAACCTAAATATTGTATATGTTTTGTCCCTAAAAAATCCGAAGTACTGCTTATCCCTCGCTCTTAATTACTTTTAGATTAATTTCACTACTGACGAAGGAAGATACAGTAATTAAAAACTTTTTCGAGATAAATATCTTATATAACTTCGAATGAAACATTTATTAATACAGACATAGATAAACAGTAATTATGAATATATACATATATATATATTTATATCATAATTGTATTTTTGACAATAAAATTGTGTCTTCTAATGGACACTAGAAAAAATGATTTCAACAAATAAACAAAAAAAAATCTTGCAATTTTTGGGAAGTATAGACGTAGCGGTTTAAAAATATTTTAAATTTTAATATAAAAATCATGAATTACAACTTGACATAGTATTGTAAAAAGGTTTTGATATTATTTACATATCTATTTATCTCCATTTTCCCACAAAATCATATATGTCGTTTAATCTCTTTGTATGTGTTATTATACGCAAATAGATATAACTTTTTCTTTGAATATATATATATATATATATATTGTGATAATTAATCTGTGTCCTCATTGCAATCACTTTTTTATTTGCAGTTCGATCAATAATTTTATCAATCGGTTCTATTTTCCAACCTTTATTGTCTTTATTTATAAACAACAATACAAGTTTAAATAAATAAATACAGAAAATAACAAAGCTTGACATAAAACTCACCTGCCAATTGTGCAAACATCATATATAATAAATTAACTAACAGATCAAATTAAATAAACATAGATATGTTTTTTAACTTACTGTTTCAAATCCCGAGTATTTTTTCTTTTACTTCAAAAATGGTATTCGTAGTGTTCTTTGATTCACTTTTATTTGATTGTTGTATATATGATAGAATGGTTTTTAAGAGTCCTATTGTTGATGAGTCTCACTTGAGATCCGATGGTATTCTAGTTTTGCACCCGCTTGAATGCAGATAGAAGAAGGGAAGAGAAGTTTCCTCTTAGTTTGTCCTCTTTCTTACTTTCGTTCCTCTTTCCCCCCTTGATTCTGAAAAACAGCTACGGCAATAGGATTGAACGCATAACTACTGTGTCTTTAGATAACGTTCGTACCTTTTATATTTAAAAAAACATCCTTGAATATAATTTATTTAGACACTTATGATGTAGCCATTAACATTGCTAGAATTGCATTAAGCTATTCAATAATAGTTTTATTCATTCCTTAGAAAATATCAATAAGTTCATCAAGCTTAATGAATCTCATATAACCGGCCTTAATGGGTCACATTCTCTTCGGCATGTCTTCCAAAGGAGAATATGATCAAGGATAATCCAAGGCCATTGGTGCTGATCTTCCAGGTCCTTATTGCTCAATTCCTGCTACGCAAAATACCTTTGAGCAATTATTATATATGCTGCAACAAGATACACTGCCCTGTCACTAACGATTTCAAAAAGCAATGGTCTTACTGGAAGCTATGGACCTGACTTATTGATATTTTTCATTCATCTTCTCAAAGACTTACGAGAGTCCTCCCTAGAATCATCTCCAAGCGCAAAAGGATAAATAACTAAAAAAAACTATTGATTTTTATGAAGTATTATTCCGCATTATATATGTTTAACAATAATTGTCCTTCACCGACGCGCCTTGAAAAAGTTAACTCAAATATTTGAAAAAGCTTATAAATTTCAATATTTTTGAAACTTTGTCAGTAAATTGTATTTATTGTCTCTTTAACTCTAATTTGATCGGTTTAAATACAATTTTACGTTTTGTTCCTTTTTGTATTATGTAATATAAATTGACGTTTTATTGCCTTAGAGAGGATAACATTTTTAAAATATAACTTTACGCATATGCATATATATATATATTTATATATTATATATATATCAGGAAACGACGGGTACCCGCCCAGCCCTCCCCGGCCCGGGTATGGGCTCTTTTTTGAACGGCCCGGTGTCTAAAAATAACCGGACCGGGACTTAATATATCGTATAGTAATAGGAAAACTATTTTCTTAAAAAAACGTCATCGCTTTCAGAATGACGAAAGAACGAATATATTAAAGTCCCGGCCCGGTTTGAAAATTTTAAGTCCTGGTTGTTTTATTTATATAGATATATATACTTATTAATTATAGATATAAATTGGCATAATAAGGTCTCCCACTGCAGTCCGTCCTGAACTTTGTATGGTGCTTTCTTCATCCAGCCTCCGATGTATTCGTTAAGAAACTGGAGATTCTGGCGATTGACCCAAAAAAAGCTGTTGATAGTCACGAAATCTGTGTCCTTTCAATAATGAATTTTAGGCATCATTGAAGTAAATGAAGAGGATCCTAATTCTTTGTTCACATACGCGAGTCAGTGGGCTAATTATGGGTGGTATAAGGCAGTATAGTATACACACATTTTGGCAATGATCACTTGATACTGTACCAAAGAGCTCAGTTGTTTTTGGAAATATCCTGGAGATGTTTCCATCTATGTTGCTTAACTCTTTGCATCACTTCACGACTTTTTACGGCAATATTTCAGCACTTTCTTATTACTTTTTGTTATTACTGTTACAATATTTTATTACGTTATTATCAATGAAGTGTAAAAATAAACTACCAAATAAAACTAAATAATGTTATATGAACATTTAAGTAACAATTCTTATTGTATGCTCCCTTTTACACAGTATTGAGGGATGCCTCAACTTCTTGAGGATAGCAAGAAGTTATTTCTTGGAATAAAGATACTTCAGAGCAATTCATAGCCACTTCTAAAAGGATAGTGAGTGATATCAGGTCCTTTTAGGTTTTGTCTTTAGGCGTAGAAACGACTACAGGAGTCCGGAGCTCTTAAGTATTCTCTTGGAAGCACTCATTGGTTAGGTAAGGAGCTTGAAAAGTGACTCGAATACATAACACCACCAAACATCACCTGTTTCCTATTATAGAGTAAGTCTGCTATTAATCTCGTTAGAAAAATATATATGTCGCATTTATGACTGTCATATTGCGAAATACATGCAAAAAAAGAACCACTTTTATGGCTTTTTAACATTTTTATTCCTTACATGGATTAATTTTATATATGATATATAATTTTTTTTTCTTTATTAAAATATATTATGTACAACAAAACAGAAAAGTATACATAAATATATAAACCGGAGTAGTTACGTAAAAGAAAATACATGAATAAACATTATAGTTTAAAATTAATACTCCGGAAAGGAATTATAGCTCATCATTAAAATAACATTTATAATAAAACCAACAATTCACAATTCATAAAGGTATCTATAAGAAATTACTAAAATTCTTTAAAATCTTATGCAAATATTTTTTCTGATTTAAAGATGTCGACGGAAGGAATCGCACCAATTCTCCAGCGTAGCTCCACGATTTGAATTCGACCATAGGAACTTTAACATATGGAGCTAAATACCTAGCTGACGCAGCTAGTATAATGGCTCTCAGATCCTCTTCCTTTAGTGGTTGATATAGAGTTAGCTTTTGAGCTATAAGAGCTTTACAGTTCAAAAGTGCAAAGTCCATTGCCCTCGTTTTTGGTGAGGCACTAATTTTGTCCCTCGAAACTCCAAATAAAATGAGTCCTTTAACGTAGCCTTCATTTCCTCTTTCAAGACCTGGCAGATTTATTTTCAAGAAGTATTTTAGTATTGACACTGCATGGCAGTCCACAAACGCATGAAGGGTGGTGTTGTACAATAACCCGCAGTCCTTGCAAGGCCTGTAAAATTTTATACAATCGGTTGAAATTTGCAGTTGAACTGTAAATTTCCTATTGTCAAAGATTCCTCGTAACGATGATTCAACCTTTTTCTTCCACTTGAAAGGGAGATTTAATCGGACACGATGTATGTTCCAAAGTCGATCCACCTCTTCCTCATAACTTATTTCAACCATCTTGATATGCCACGGGACGGGCATGAAAAAATTATTAGATGCACGCGCTAGGGGGAATCGGAATCTTCCATCATTAAAAACGGACTGGGAGTTTATATCATGAATTGATAAAACACTGTTAGCTATTGCTATTTCTTCTAAAAGTGAGGGATCGCCAAGATTTTTAAAATAGAACCTTTTATTTCTATTTTTTCTTAAAATGTCGGTAACTGAATCATTAAAATAGACGGTTCTCTCATCCAAATTATTCGATGTGCTGCTCCCCAAACTGGAGAAATATCATCAATTAACTTATTTGATAAGTTAGTGCACATCATAAGCATATTGTAGAGATCATCCTTAATTGTCCTTCGCCATTCTACTGTTGGATTTCTTGAAAAGTCCACAAAAATTTTGGTATAGATTTTGGGTAAAATGTTGGAGAGTAGAGAAATCCCTCCTCCAAGAAAGCGTTTCGGGCGTTTCATTATCTCCACGTAATTATTAAAGAACAAACCTTTCAGCCATCGTTCTTCTTCTTTCACGGCCTTTTCTGCAAATAAAGGGTTTGCAGAAGCCTTGTAAATGACTAATGGAGTCACTTGCATGTTGTACATTTGTACTCTTTTTTGCAAGTTTAAAGTCTTCCACTTAGAGATTCTATGGCCGATAACTGTTGAGACTTCCGACCAGTTTTTTTCATGAAATCCATTTCGACCCCATTTAATCCCTAGAATTTCAACTGAGTTTGATATTGGAATGGAATTGATACTTAATCCTTCTTGAGGGTTCCATGCACCAAGAGGAAGAATGGTAGTTTTTTTTCTATTGACAGCCAGCCCAGACTTTTTTTAAACTTCTCGAGAAAATTAACAAGGACTTTAATTCTTGCAATGAGTTGTGCCTCTGAATTGCCTTCAAGGGTTAGGGTAACGTCATCTGCATAGAGATCGATTAAATGTCGAGACCCACCGAAATCAATGCCAAATCCTCCGTATTTCCTATTAATTCCTCTAACGAGATCCTCGACCGCAGCTATAAATAGAAGGGGAGCTGAAGGGCACCCCTGTCGGCAGCTCCTTTTGAGAATTATAGGTTTACTTTCGATACCATTAATTGAAATCGTAGATGTTCCGTTTTTTAACAAGGCTCGCACCGGGTTAAAAAACTGCTTTGGGAGGAGGTTTTTCACAGCCCTCATAACTTGACCATGTATAATGGTATCAAAGGCCTTTGAGAAATCCACTGCAATCACAGCTCCATATTTCTCCCTCATCTGAACTGACTCAATTGAAGATTGTATGTTTCTTGATATATCAGAAATCTTACGACTTTTTAAAAACCCTTTCTGTTCGACTCCAATTTTTTCATTGAGGATTGGTGCCATTTGCTTGGCTAGCACACCTGAGAGAATTCTATAAAACTCATTGAGCACCGTTATTGGGCGCCAGTGACTAAAGTCAGAACCATCCCCTTTTTTGGGAATGAGAGCTATTCGTCCTTTAGTTATGGATTTTGGAAGTTTACCTTGCTTTTCCATGTATCTTCCGATTTTTTGTAAGTAAGGCACTACTTCTTTAGTGAAATGTGTGAATATTTTCCCACTGATCCCATCAGGACCGCAAGCTTTATCATCTTTGTAATTATTAGAGATGTAGTTTGATATTTTTTCTTCAGTGAATAAATAGTTATTATCTTTAGACGATATTTTCATTTTTCTTGGAAACTTGTAAACATTAAGATTAACCGTCTCTTGGAAGCGTTTGTGGAAGTAATTTAAAATATCTTGAGGCTTTGTTAGCACTGTTCCATTATCATTGATCTTCTGAATTCCTGAGGCAGATATTTTTTCACCGATCTTTGCTTTTGGGATTTTTGTGTATGGACAGCTTTCCAAATTGTATTTTGCTCTCCTCTCAGCCTCGACAACTTCAGCAATTCTAAAGAAATTTAAAGAATCTGCCAGAAATGATCGAGCAAAAATCGAGCTACTGTTTAAAACTTTTTCTACTTGTAGATTAAAAGTTTTTTTGTTGTTTATGTTTTTCATATTTAAAAGATGAGTTGTGGCGAATATGGCCTTTAAAAAATTATCTGCGGTATGTTGTGAATTGGTCGATTTTCTAAAACCTATTTTCAAATTATGTCTCAATTGTTTCTTGAAGATTTTGTCCTCGAACATCCAATTTGGTATTCTAGGTGATGATATTTTTCTTCGACAATGAAAATCTAAAGATATTAGTTTGTGGTCCGATGACGACTCAGGTTTGTAGAAGGCTGTTTTGAACATTGGTAACAAACTCGGTGAACAAAAGGCCATGTCGATTCGCGATGATTGAATTCCTCTTCTCCAGGATATTTTATCTCCCGGGCTAATTTTTTGGTCAAGTCTACCAAGTAAAACTTATGTATTAGATTTTGAAGATAATTGAAGTTAGGATAACTTGATTGTCTACTATCTAGATCCACATTCAAATCTCCTAAGAGAAGAAATGGCATTGGATCATTTACTTGAGCGTTAATTATGGACTGGAAAAACGAAGGAGATTTTTCACAAGGGCCGTACACGTTTATTACATTGATTGAGATTTCATTTATAGTTATATTAATTTATGCCAATCACTTATAGATGAAAGCTCTCTTACTAGCACCGCTTTTTCAATCTTCCTCGAAATTAGGGTTAGAACTCCTTTTCTTGAGTGCGATCCAGTGAAAAAGCATCGAAACATTCTTGGCTTACATAAAGTACAGTTCAAATTGCACGATGATGCAACTTGCGCTTTAATTTCTTGTAAGCAAATCAAGTCGGGTTTCATTTCCAATAGCCGGTTCATCAACCCGTGTCTAGATCTTCTGTCTAATCCGCCTCTAGTATTAAGAGAGATTATTCTTTTTAATCCCATATTTGAGAGGATCTCGGAAGTAACGTTGTCTTGAAAAAAATCCGTAATTTTAGTTTGTATATGATTCATGTATAAATGAGAATAAAAATAGGGCTAAGCAATAAAATTAATAACTTAATAAAATGTAAGAACTTTTTATCTAAAATGTTGTGTCTCGAAGAGTGATGTATCCAATCGGTAAAATTGTCTCCATGTTTAAAATATGTATCATTCTTTATAGAAGTATTTTAGGATACCCCAGTGCCTTTTGCCTGTTTCCCTTTTCTAGGTGAAAAATCGGTGTCAGGCCTATTCCTTTTGCCTGCCGACATTGATCGGGTTCGCCCATTAATTATTTTATTTAAGTCCAAGTGAGATTTGCGAGGTCTGATGGGACTTTCCGAGACTGTAATTTCTGTTTCATTAAGATTAGAGGAAGGAAGGATTGAATTTGTATGGTCTGAAGTAGTGGCCGTTCCACTAGCTCCTTCTTCTGAAGTTACTACCATCTCTTGAATATTTGTCTCCTCCGCTCCATGCAATTCCATTTCATCAGCAGCTCTCCCATCCGATTCATTATCTTCATTAATGGCTTCTATTTCTGAGCTCTCCATCTGCGCTACGTCATCTAAGGATATAATAGGGACAGGATCGCTTATTTTAGGGTCATTCTTATCCAACCTTTCCATGTCATTACCACCAGGGCATATTTTTGCTTTTTTGGTTGTTCTTCAGAAGAACACGCTCCAATAAGGTTTGTTTGAGTGCTTTTCATAATGAAAAGTTTTGACTCGCACATCCATGCAGTGGTGCTTCATATGTCCGAAACTAAAACATTTTTGACATTGAAGTCTCACTCCCTGGAATTTCAACTTTATTAAATTCCCCTGGAAGGAAGAATTTGTGGTAATGTAGAGGGATCCGTGACCATATCGACAACGTAGTCACTGTCTCTCCATATTCTTTATATTTCGAATATTTTTCTTCGGCACTTTTATCCACAGGGTTTCTTTTGGGATAATGCTCAATTACTTCGCCAAATTGTTTCATAAAATTGACTACTCTGGGTTCATCCACTCTTTTGAAAGTATTAACTAGAGTTATCTTCATTCTCCTCTTCTTAACGGCCGTAATTCCTTCAATACCCTTTAAACGAAAGGTGACTTCATCTATTGTATTGTTTTCGTTTTTTCACTTTAATTTTATGGCTCTTTTGTAATAACTCAATACGGCTCCGTACATCAATTGGATAATTGGTATAAATACATGCTTGCCCAATTCCAATCTTGGGTTAGCCCCTGCAATTTCGAACTCTTTAAATCCGTACAACATTGCAATATCGTATATATTAATATGCTTAACAAACTCTCCTTTGTAAGCCTTTCCATCTTCTGTTTCCATCAATAGGACAAAGATCTCCCATTTGAAGTCTCTTGTCAAATTAACTTGAACATCTGCACCCTTAAAAGTGCGTTTATCTCCTTTGAGAACGTTTGAATACATTCTCTTAGCTGAACTAGAAGAATAATT
>CP045895.1:11858465-11880198 GCA_013387185.1 Caligus rogercresseyi | reverse complement strand
TTATATCAATGAATACGAAAACAATCAGGAATGGTAAAGTCGCGCAACCTTTCAAACACAAATACAAAGTGGGATGGACTAATTTATTATTTGCCGCGTGAAAAAGTGGTGGAAGTATTAGAGGAATGTTTAGACTACCTATATATCTTCAAACTAGACGACAATGGGAAGGTTTGGTTGCTCCGGGTTGCAAGAGTGGCTACAAACCAAAGGGCAATGAGGGGAAAAAGACGGTTTCATATGTTCCCCAAGGATGAGTCCCTACGCCAACTCTGGACAAAGGCTGTTCCACGAAAAATTAGATACCTTCAAGACATTCTGCGTTTGTGTGACGTACATTTCATGCCCTCCGATTATAATCCAGAATCTACTGACTCTAATCCATCACGTTCAGACAGATCTGGAAAACTCTTTGTCTTAAGATATTAAAAAACAATGCCGTCCCTTCCAATTTTCCAAATCTTCCTCACTACTATTCAAAAAAGCCTCCTCAAAGCGTTCCTCCACCTCAACCTCCTCCTCACGACTCCTAATGAAAACGAGCGAATTTTAAAAAAGATTAAGGCTTTTGAAGAGGCCAACTCATTTTTAACACTCGAAGAGCTTCAAATTAAAATGGATAGGACTTGCCTTCCGAGCGGCGTTCAAGAACATTATGATGAAAAAGATAAAGAGCTGGTGTTCTTCAAGATGAACTTTAGTCATGGAGGACCGTCAATAGACTTAAGTCGAAAGATTAATGAAAAAATGACAATCCATATACGGTAAGCCAAACTTCATTCCTTACCTTCTTTATTTATATTTTGTTTTTCACATATTAAAACTTTACTATTCCTCAGTATTTTCTTATTAATACTGATTCATACACTACGATGACTTTATTCCCTGCTATGTTGTATTTTTCAGGGGAAAGATAGAAATCTATCGTTTAATCATCTCGAACATATCACCAAGAACAATCATATTACAAAATCTACACCCTTCTTAATATTTTGCCTTCTTTAATTCATTGACATCAAACTCTTCCACCAATCAACTATTTAGCTTGGAAAATGATTAAACACAGCTTTAAATCATTTGACAAATATCTTGCCGCATTTGGACGAAGCAAAAGAGAAGAAATTTAAGCTTTTTGATTGAACAATTATCCTTGTTGTTTAAATGTCCACAACAACTGAGATACATCCTGCCTTGTACGCCTTATCTATGTCCTGGAAAGGTTTCTCAACGAGTCTTTATAGAGATCTACGTAAATAGTTCTCACATTACCTACAATACATCGCCATACGGAACTTTCTTCATCTTTGAATTTAGAAACTGGATTGGATGACTCTACAATAACTTACCTAAAGGCTCGCTTCAAGGCTCTAAGTCAAAATAGGGATTATGTTTCGGAAATCAATGATCAAATTCACAAAAACAAAAGAAAAACAAGCAGTCAAATATGACAAATAATTCTAAGAGATTGAAAACACTTAAAGGAGAATAAACAAAATGTATGTATGTTATTATAATTTTGCAGAATGTCTTAAATGTATCTATGTTTATTTAATATATGACCATAAAATTTGTAAATAGTCAAAAATATATATTTCGTCTCAAAATCATCATTTGTTATGAAATAAATAAGGAAAGGGGAGAATGTACGCGTTTTCTCCTTTTTCCTTTTTAGATCCCTCGTCGTATTTTCGTCGCGAGCCTTCTTTCCTTGTTGTTTTAGTATTCATTGATTCATCCTTTATACATGCATTTTATTCTGTTCGAGATATCTTTTAGATAATAAATAAATATTTTAAATTAAAAAAAAAATATTATATATATATTTATTTATATATATATATAAATCTCTCTATCTATCTATAAATATATATATATATATTATGAATGTTTGTGTGTGTATAAATAAATAAAATAAATTTATATGTAAATAAAAATTATAAATATATATATATTCGTTCTTCAGTGAAGTCATTGAGTAGTTATACTGCTAGGATTACATGTTTGTTTTTGTATTACCCAGACCTTATTATACAGACCTTGAATAATATGATAAAGGAATTTTGACATTTTAGGCCAAACGTATTATAAATATTTTTTTACGCTTATTATTATTGTCTAGGAAGTATGTTTTTATAAAATCCAGTTACTTCCTCGGAGGTTTGATTTTCATTATACATTAATAATATTCATAACACTTACTCATACTACATACATTTGTACATCTTGTCTTTAGCTTACACATATATATTTATGCTCCTTATATATTAAAAGACCAGTAGACACTTAGAGCTCAAGGAGGCTTATCTTGTAGTACTTACACATGTCTTACAAAACTAAAGAAACAATGGCCTCTTCTTCTTCTTCTAGTAATTAATTTTGTCTATTATTAAGCCTTACAAGTAGGAAGTACCTAATATTAAGGTCATTTGAGCAACAGCAACATTATGATAATGTTTGTAAGCTTTATCATCGCTACATGTATTAGTTCCCATTCTGTTCTTAACCTTTGCACCACCCTTCCTATGCCATGTATCGGATAAACCACAAAAATTTCAGCATTTTAAATTTTTTGAGGTTTCATGAATCAAAAGTGAAAGTTCCGACTTGAATTTCTGAACAGGACAAAAAGCAATTGTTAACAAAAAAAATACATTTATCAAGCTGCCTTAGGAAATGACGACGTCTAAGTAAGACAACCGCTTCAAGATCCGCGCATTTTTTAAAATGCAGGGCTGACACCCTTCAATATCTCGAGGCAGTTGAACGTGTTCAGAGCCTCCGTGGACAATATCATCTGCGTCAAGAAGAGTATCGAGAGGAAGACTGGGAGTGATGGGAAGGTGAAAGTTGAACTAGAGGACGTGAAGAAAGCCCTGTTGAAGTCGATGAGGTTGCACGCAAAGGTTCTTTGGGGATGACGCTGACCACATTGCTCAGGGCAGTCAAGAATTTAGGAGGGAAAGGTTTGGTGAGGGTGGAGAGGCCCTTTTTGACAGAAAAGGATGAAAGAGACCCATCTGCACCGTTGCCAAGCCCTCATAAACAATCTCAAGAGAGCGTCGGCGAACAGGATTGTCTTCTCAGACAAAAAGACGTGTACGGTTGACCCGTTGATGAGCCGCAAGAACAGTGTCTATCTGACCTTAGGGGACGTAAACGATTCTGTCCGTACCCTCATGGTGACCAAGCCAGCAACATTTCCTTTAGTTTGGATTGATGGCACCCCTCATCTGATTCCCCCATGGGGTTCAGGCTCGCTGCGGTCGCGTATGTCAGGGTCTTTAAGGAAACCTTCTTCCTCTTTGGGAAGACTAAAAAGATAAAGAAAACAGTGTTAACCAATGATAAAACTACCTTTTTAATATCCATATTTATCACTAGAGTGAGCATTCTTAATAAGTGACAAATGAATTTCAAGTCTTGAAAGTAGTCTACCGATTCACCGCAAGGGTCTATTTATTTTTACAATTGTGATTCTTTGCAATTGTAAGGTCACTAAATACTTGCATTTTTGAATACTCCTTAAGAATATTCCACAACATTCAAAAATGCATCAGTAGGGTTCCCGAAATAGACAGAATTATTCTATAAGTATATGAATATAAAAAAGTATATGATTTCCCCATTTATTTTTATATAAACAAAACTAAAAGGTAGATAAATTAAAATTAAAAAGAAGCATTTCCACCGACAAGGAGTTTCATCAAAATCTTGGCTACAAATAAAAGTTAAGCTTGTTAACCCTTTACACGCGGCTCTGTGAATTGTTATCCGATTTTCTTTAATCTGAAATATAATCATCTTTTATAAAATTTAGCTGACCAAATTTTAAGTTATGCTTTTTGTATGTTCCGGCCAAACCAAACAGAAGAATGGCTTGAATAATATTTTTTGGACCATTTTCCATTCCAGGAACGTTGATTTTTATAAAAGTTCTTAAGATGGAGATAGCCTGGCAACCAGTAAAAGCATGTACGATATCATTGTATACCTTACCACAGTCTTTGCACGGTCGAAAGAATTTTATACACCTCCCAGAAATCTGAAGCTGTGCAGTAAATTTCCTACCATCTACTATATTTTTTAATGAGTCTAAAATTCTAAAACACCATTTTTGGGGGAGATTAAGCTCTCTCATATTCCAATAAAATTCCATGTACTTCGTTTTTTAAAATCGTAAAATTCATTTTAAGATGCCAAGGCATCGGGGATACAAAATTCTTAGCGGATCTGTTAAGAGGAAAATAAAATCTACCATCTCTAAAAACTGAATCTCTCCTTAGGTCGTGAAAACAAAAATTTCTTCTCCAAGAGCCTTCTCTTCCAAAGAAGCCGGAGGGAACAGGTTGCGAAAAAAGAAAGGCTTTTTTTCATTTTGCAAAATGATATCCATCACGGAGTCGTTTTTAAAGATTGGAGAAGCATTCCAGATTAATCTTTGTGCAGCTCCCCACTCTGAAGACAAGCAAGAGGTTTTGTCATTAGTTAAGACTGTCCCCATCATCAGTCTATTATAAAGGGGATTAGAAGCAGGGAGTCTCCTCCACTCCTGATGAGGGTTGGAAGACAAATCAATGAAGATCTTTATATATATTTTGGGGATTATTTTACATAAACGGGCAATCCCACCCCCAAGAAGATTGCGGGGCCTTTTTATGGTCTCTAAATACGATCTGTGGAAGAGTTTATTGAGCCACTTTTCTTCCTCAGTGACGGCTTTTTCAGCAAATACAGAAGAAGCAACTGCCTTATATAGTACTAAAGGTACAACTTGTGAGTTGTAAGCGTCAATCCTCTTCTGTAAGTTCCAATTTCGCCAGACACTAATATTTTTGTAGATAGTAGCATTGATTTTCCGCCAATTGATTTCGTGCATTCCTTGTCTCTCCCAGACAATGACAAGAATTTCCACTCTACTTTTGCAAATACAGTTGCCTACTCTTTTTCCTTCTTCCGGCTTCCAACACCCAATAGGCAAAACAAAAGTTTTATTTTCTTAATTGAAGTCCGGATCTCTTTCCATATTTACGGAAGAAGTTCAAAATGACACTGACCCTCCTACACAACTGAGATTCGGAATTTGCCTCTACAAACATTGTCACGTCATCTGCATAAGCATCAACTAGATGAAGTTCATCAAAAAACTTGATCCAAATCCTTTATATTTTTTATTTAACTGAAGTAAAAGATCCTCGATAGCCATGATAAATAACAAAGGCGCTGAGGGACATCCTTGTCTGCAGCTTCTTTTTAAAACAATCCGTCTACTCTCCGCCCCATTTAACGAAATTGTAGACGAACCATTCCACAAAAGAGCTCTGACTGGATTTAAAAAACTTCGAGGTAATAATTTCTTAGCAGCCTTCAACACGTGAACATGATGAATGGAATCAAAGGCCTTCGAGAAATCAATTCCGACAATAGCCCCGTACATATTTCTTTTACTAGTGGAGTCAATGGCAGTCTGAATGTTTCTCGAGATATCCAAAATCTTCCGATTTTTCAAAAAAACCTTTCTGCGTGACTTATATCTTTCTTTGAAACTTATCTTTTTTATTAAGATGGGGAGTAGTAGAATCACTTAACGATTATTAGTACATCTATGATGTTTATTGCCTTCATCCGGAGACCTAACACCGTCGGGCTGCCTTCTTTTTCCTGTCGAACCCGAACGAGTTCTGAACTCCAAAATTTGATTGGGGTCAATGTGGCTTTTGGACAATCTTCTTTGTACTCCTCTTCCATTATTGGACATTGAAAGGTCTGATCTTGTACAATCCACCGTGATTTCCTCATGGACTTCTTGAATTACTTCATGGGTTTGCCCACAGCCTTCATCTTTCAAATCCATATCAGGGAGAGCGGGAGTGATATTTGTATTAGTGGCTCTAATTTCAGGCCCCTCAACCGCATCTTCCCTATGAATACTGTTATTTGAAGAAATTGTTGTGATCTTCAACACACTAGTTGAAGGGGTTTCTTCCTCACTCATTACACCTAACTGTAGTAGTTAAGTCTTTTTCTCGAGGCAGCTGTTCCCCTGGCACACTTCCGTTATCTCCTCGAGGTCATTCACGAGAGGAGTATCCTCCTCAATTCCAACAATGGCGTTTGATCCATTATCGATAGGGTCTCGCCGTTCCATCAAAATAGCTTTAAGACCTTTTTCGTAATCTTGTACTCTAATTCTTTGATGTTTACAATTGGTCTTCGTATGACCCCACTGAAAACAATTTTGACATTGTAATTGAGCTCCCTTAAACTTCAGTTTGATTAAAACTCCGTTAAAAGGCATTATTTGAGGTATCAGTCTCGGATTAGCGATAATTTCCACTATATAATCTCCATCTCTCCAAATGTCTTTGTAACTCCCATACTTCTTCTCTGCATCCTTGTCTAGGGGATTCTTTTTGGGATAATGACGGAGCACTTCCCCAAATTGCTTGAACCACTCTACTGCCTTTCCTTCATCCACTCGCTTGAATGAGTTTACCATAGTGATTGAAAACTGTTTTTTGTTGTCTATAGTTACTTTTTCAATTCCTTTAAGCCTTACTACAATGTTCACTTTTTCTCCCTGTGAGTTTGTTAGAGTATAACTTTCAACCTTCTTTAGATCTTCCAGTCGTCCCCTTACATCCACTGGGAATTTGGTATAGAAACAGGCTTGACCGAACCCAAATCTCGGATTAGCTCCCGCCAATTCATGTTCCATAAATCCAAATTTAAGGGCAATATTATAACGTCTACATGCTTCAGGTTATCCTGACGCATTAGCACTCCTTCACAATCTTCAATAAGAAAAACAAACGTCTCCCATTTAAAAACCCTATCAAGCTCTACATAGCTATCAGACCCCGAGTTAATATAATTATTATTCTTTCGACCGAGAGCCTGTGAATAAAGCACACGCGGATACGCATTACTCACCGGCCGGCTATTCTCTCCAATACGTCCTTGACCCTGTTGATCTGGAGGTCTCTCACGAGGGGGATCCTGACTTTGCATTTTTTTCATTGAAGAGAAAAAGGAGAAGTTAAGGAAAAGACAACCCCGTAGAGAAAATACGTCACTCCCTCTCCTATGAAGAGATGTGACGAAAAAAGTCCTGCTCCTCGAAGAATATCCAATTATATCCCCTATATCGCACTATAAGGGCAAATTAACGATATAATCGACGACACAAAACACTTATCCACACTTCGAAGCAAAAACTACGTTCCGAATCACCTTATATTCACTGAGAGAAGACTCCCAATATAGAGCAATGACGGGCACGTCTTATCACAACAAAGGTAATACATAAACGGAGTCTAGAGCAGATCTTAGACCTAGAATGTCGACATTGAATTTCTTTTTGTTGAGACTTGTGTGTATGTAAACGGTAAAATAGTTTCTATAAACTTCTCGGCGATATTAATTGCATTTTTTAGGCCAATTAAAGCTCTTCCTTGTCCTATTTCGGAACTTAGGTACGAAAGTTCATAGGCCGGAAGGCCTAACTTTTGAATTGCAATCTCTGCAATGTCATAGTCTAGCAGGCCCCTACTTCGGGGAGAGAGTTATCTTCACTTCGGATGGACAGATTAAAGAATTTCCAAAAAGTCTTTATTTGGTAAGAGCTTTTGATATTATTATCTGACTTACTGTGGACGATAGGATCGAGGCTGAGGTGGTTTCTGGTACCTGAGAGAGGTTGGTGGGAGTCTTAGGGACTTCGTCTATGCTATCCTTTGATGAGCTGTTGTTGATTGGGGTTTCTATCGGGGTGTTATTACTCCCCTGGGGAGAAGGAGTCTGACCATCAGACGGAAGGCGAGGGCTTTTGGGGGGCTCGAGCTCCCCCTCCGGTTCTGACATAGCAGAGGGCTCCAAGTAGGATCCTCGACACTATGTGATCACTGAAGGAGTCTTTATCTAATTAGGAGATCACTAAATTTGATAATTTCAATTTTCCACTATTGACACACGTCTAAACACAACGTCAACCCTTTAGACCTTCTAATATATACGTATACATATCATTCTTTATAGTTTTTGTTTAAACTGGAGTATGTTTCATTTTACTTCAAGAACTGGTCAAAAAGCTCTTAATGAAATTATTTAAAATAATTTTGTGCATGAGTTTTTTTCATCAAATACACTTAAAAATAGATTTTATTTCATCTCTCATAAAGTTCATCATATGATGACACACAAATATGAGGTTGTAAAAAAGTTATCATTCTTATATACATACGTTTCTATTCTATGGTTTCTAAAGGGAAAATAATCGTAAACTATAATGTTAATTTATGTTTTGTATTAAACACAGTTTTCCTTTTATAACTATAGTATATGTATATATTTTATGCACCTTATAATAAAAAAAACCTTGCTGATGAAAAAAAATATATTTCTTCCTGTCGATAGCAATATATTTCACTCTCATAGAACTCCCAAGCACCACAAAGGATTATATGATGCCTGTGGATTGGTAGCTGCTTGTTAGAATTCTCCATTATCGAATGTGTTAGGAAGTATGTCGATTTAAATAAATGCCAAAGCTCAAGAAATTCCTGTTTCCTAACTGAGTATATGTTGCCTTCATACGTGTATATCTATTTGTTTCTCTCCACTCGCATGTCGAAGAGACTATTATCAAACATGCCAGAATGTATATGTTGTCTTATTATGAAAATTACTTTTCTAGAGAATTTCTCAATAATAGAATTAAGGTTTTTTGATCTTTTGATATGAGATATACGATTACCATTTGGTAACGTTTTTTATGTACTATTCACCGAGTAAAGACGTATTTGTTTTCGCTCCGGTGAAGAACACGCACAATTTTGGACAGAGCTCTAACCCTAAGGATTCACTCACATCGTTGGATTTGGAGGGGCTTCCTTAACCACTCCACCATCATTGACACATCCATTTAGGAAAACTCGCGAAATACATGCCAATTTTCTGAATATAATAAGGACTACAGGACTAAATACGCTGAGAGGTATTTCCCCTTCTCGCGTATTTTTCTCCTCTTCTCTTGTCTTCTCTACAGTGAAGAGGCAAACGCTGACCAGCAAAGCGTAAGTTCTTCTTTCCTTACCTCCTAATTGACCCCCCCCCCCTTTGTTGTCACTCCCCGTTTTCTTCTTTTCAATATGGAAGAAAACAATTCTCACACAGATCGTCCTCCTGATCAACGTGCTAATGCCCATAAAAATAAATTGTCCTATGCTAGTGCTCTTGCTAGAAGGAATAAAAATATTGAAGAAGCTTCTAAGAAGATCAACTTGAGCCCAACTCTCAAGTGGGATACCTTTGTCATCTCCCTGACTGAAACAAATACACAAAGAGTTTTTAATAATAAAAACATGAGACAGATAAATGTTTACAATGCAGCATTGTTTTTTGGATTCTCCGAGGAGGAGATTGCGGGCGCCCAGGCGCAATATGGATTCGGCTATGCCTCTCTTTACACTAATGAGCCAATAAACATTAAGGAACGAATCATGAACTTGAAAAAAGATTTCACCACTGAAGTGCAAGGAGTAAATGGAGAGCCTAAGAATGTAACAATGAAAATCAGAGGCGCTGAAAACTTTGAGATTGATAGGCGAAGAAAGTTCGCCATAAAAGCCGTCAACACCTTTAAAAGAATTGACGAGAATAAATTGAAAGAGTGGATTAGTAAATTTGGTGAAATTACAGATTCACATCCCGAGGCAAATCCCGAAGATGAGGATGCTGAGAAAAAGTTTTCAAAGTATAAATCTCTGTGGAGAACCTCCAACTACATGTTAGAAATTAATGCGGACCCAAGTAACATACCTCAAATTATACCGGTCAATGGACACCTAGTCAACCTGAAATTCCCCGGAGCTCGGCTCCAATGTCATAATTGCTTTCAATTTGGGCACACAAAAATTAACTGTAACGCTAAGAGATTGCAAATTATTGAATATGAGGCTGTGCTCTCACAGAAAGTCAGGGAAACAAAGAGTACTGAGGATCATGAAAACTCGGCCAACGCAACCGCTAAGGAAAAGGTTACTAGAGAGAAGCCTACAACTCCTATTACTGTCACCAGTCTTCACAGCAGTGAAACTTCGTCCATGGCAAATGAAAAAGAAAGTCAGTGGAAGGCAACCTTAGATCATACCACAGTTGAAACCCCAACAAATAGCTCTCCTCGCCCAACACAAATAGATATATCAAAAGAGAATGAATCTAACAGCCCTAGTTGCTGTCCAAATACAGGTGATGTGAATGAAGGAGAGAAAATCTCAAGCCCATCGGACATCACCAAGACTACCTTTGTCCCGGAAGGAAGAAAAGAAACAAACGATGGAGGCGATTGTAGAGAGGTACCGGATGTAACCTTTTCCTCAAATGACTGTACGGACCTAGCTAGAACGCAGGATGAGCTACCCCAGCAAATGAACACCTTAAAGACTCCCCTTACTACAATTTCGAAGAAAAACATTTTACCATTCAGGTCTAGGTCGGGCTCAAACCCAAAAAGAAATTTGTCAAGCTCCTTGTCCTCCCCTGGAACCTCCTCACCCAAGCTACACAAAAAAGAATGACTCTTTCAATAATAGCATTAAACGTAAATTCCATGCAAAGCATTAATAGAAAGTACAGTGTAAATCGGTTCCTCAAGTTCGCTGACCTACCTCATATAGTAATACTTAGTGACACGAGGTGCAATTTAGAGAGCCACTTTACAATTCCCCCTGGTTATATGTGTTTTTCTTCTTTTAACAACGCCAATACGAATCCAAAGCGTGGAGTGACGATATTAGTAAGATCAAACTTAAACCCTAGTCTAATATTTCGTTGTGTCGAGGGAAATTTGATCAAAATACAATGCAACTTCAAAGGCACAAGTTTTGATGTTATTGGGCTTTATGGGCCGAACACGGATGATCCGAACTTCTTTAAGAGTAAACTCCTTCCCTGTATAACACACAGACCTACAATAATTGCTGGTGACTTCAACATCAAATTGAAACTCTACAGGGATACTTCAAGTACAGCAGATAATTCCCATCCCCGAGCCACAAAGATATTATCGTCGATAATTTCTTCTTTTCGCTTTAAGGATGTGGCCTGTGAAGCCAACGATCTACAACATACATTTTTCTCCACTGACAAAAATCATAGACCAGTTTCTTCCCGAATTGATTTATTTCTAATCAAGGGATTCCTACAGGAGGCTATCAAGAAGTATAACGTCATTGATTCAAAGCTATCGGATCACAAAGCTATTCACATGGATTTAGACCCCCTCGAAAAAGAAGTCCGAAACAAAAAACAATGGATCCTAAATTCAAGGCTATTGAAAGAGCCTGAAATAAACAAGAAAATTGAAAGCATCATCCAGGAAGCATCACACAACCTGCGAGCGGAGCAGGATATTTTTTTACTCGTCGAGTATATGCTTGCAAGAATTAAAACATTTTGCAGGGGTGAAGGAGCAAAAATAGCCTTTAACAGAAAAAAGCAAATAAATAAAATCGAATCAATATCTAGAAGTTCACATACACATGACGAAAAAAAAGCGAAGCTGGATAACCTTTACAGAGAAAGTGATCTGAGATACAGATTTCAGGCAAAATTGAGCGAAATAAACGACCTCTCGCATTCAAGATTACAACTTGAACGTCAAGGAAACGCCAAAGATAAATCTAAGCACATCAAACTTTTCGATAGCAATGGCGTGTTGTGTGATGAACCAAACTTCATATGTAGTAAAATCAAAAGTTTTTACTCTAAAATATACTCTTGTTACGACTGCCAGGTAGATAAAAAGTGTAATAGGTGTATGTACAATTCAGCTACCTTCTGTGAAGCTCTTCGGTGCCAGCCGGATGAGGCCTACAGAATATCAGAAGAAGACAAAACCACCACTGAAACGCATCTGACAAGAAACGAGATAAAACTTGCTATTCAAAAGAACGCCAAACTGAATAAGTCACCTGGCCCTTCTGGATTCACGTTTGAATTTTACAAAAAATATGAAGATCTTCTCTCCCCAATATTGTTAATATTTTACGAAAAAGTGATGGCAGTGGGATATTTTCCTAGTTTCGCTTCTGAGGGACGCATGGTACTTATACCAAAAAAGAACAAGGATACAGGATACCTGGACAATTATCGGCCCTTAACGATGCAGAATTGCATTTATAAGATATTCTGCTATATTCTTGCAAATAGGATAAGAAAAATATCAAGCCCGTACCTACATCCTTGTCAATACGGCTTCCAAAAAGATAAAATAATGGATATTGTGCCTTTTACAGTACAAACAATTACTGAAACCTACAATAACTCATCTATAGTTGCGATTGATTTTGCTAAGGCGTTCGATTCATTATCTCATCAATATATAATTCAGACTTTGTTTCGGAAGGGGTTCGGGGACTTTGTAATAAGGATGGTCGGCGTCATTCTCGCTGGCTCCAAAACAACCATCAATTATGGAACAGTAGCAGCCTCCTTTTCTGTAAGAAGAGGAGTTAAGCAGGGTGATCCTGTGGCATCTATACTTTTCAACATAGGAATCGATAAACTCCTTCAGGAAATTCAATCGGATCGCCAAATTGTTGGTGTGCCAACGACACCGTCCCATTCAAAGTGTCTCTGCTATGCAGACGACCTCACGTTAGTCTTGAATGGAAGCCTTTTAGAAACAATAAAGTCTGTACAAAGAACAATGCTCCTACTAAAAAGATTTTCACTGACCTCCGGCTTAAAAATCAATGAAGCAAAAACCGAGTTTATCAGCAAATACAATGGACTAATTGCAAAAGGTTGGCCGAGCTTCCGAGAATCTGAAAGCATAAGACTACTAGGATCATGGATTGGGAGAAATGCTCAACAGAAGAATACTGAGCAAATAGTCAAAAAGGTAACTCGCTCGTGTCAATTCTTTGGGAGCTTGAATCTGTGCATGTGGGACAAAATCGTTGCCTGGAACACATACATAATTCCGACTGTGATTCACCTGTTTCGGATAACCCCTTACGATAGGGAAGCCTGCAAAGAAATATCCGAACTGAAAAACTCACTACTTGAGTTGAAGAAAAAAAGAAACATTTCTTATAACAGACTACATACCAATCTTAACAGGGGTGGCCTGTCTGTAATTTGTGAGTCTCGAATGTGGAAAGTTCAAAACTTTTATTGGATAAGGAAAATATGGTTGTCACGGGAACCCTGGGTCCTAATTTTGGAGAAATTTCTAAAAGAAAAGGATTTTTTTCCCAACGAGTATCCATGTGCAAGTTTTAAAAAGGTCCTTAAATGTCTTTCCCTTTACTCACCTAGGATGAATAAAATATGCGAGGCATCCAAAGAAGTTGCAGCAAAGTATGAACTTTCCTTGGGATGGGAAATTCCTGTAACCCAGCGTATTTGTCTCCCTGATATACACACAGTATCTGGCGACATAGCAGCTGATCTGTGTTGGTCACCCTCACTTATCGACAAGATGGCGGATAACAGATTTAAAACGATCCTCGGCAAAAATAAAATTATCCAGAGACCCTTAATACCATTCAAAATGAAAGTATCAACTGCTTCTACGGCTGACATAAGAAAAAGCTTTACAACAGATGCAATGAGCCCATTTAAAAATTACTTAAATAGAAGAAGTATCCAAAGAGAGGCACAAGATAGTGTCAAAGCGGTTAAAAACACGTATCTTTCCGCTCCGGAAAAATGGTTGAAATACCGTCTCCTTTCGGGAACTCTGGAGGTGAGAGACAAGTTCTTCCAAGGGCAGAGGAGTATGTGTCGCTTTTGCAAGGAAGGCCCCGAAACGACAGATCACATTTTTTGGAGTTGCACTTCGCTCCGAGAGATCCTTAACTCTGTCTCAGAAACTCTCAAGGAGAAATTCGGAGTAGAGATCGGAAGGGAAGACTTTTTAGCCTCCTACCGCGGAGAAGAAGAATCCAAAGTCAACGCCATCATCACAAAAGTACAACAAATTATATATGCGAAGAGATCGTCGGAGGACCCTGACGTAGCAACGATTTTACCTATTTTTAAGTTATATACCAAAGTTTTACAATCCTTTTAATTATTTTTACTAGTATTCTGCAATGTATTTTTTAATTGTTGTACTTGTATATTTTGTTGTCTTTTTTTAATTGAAATTTTTGTCTCACTATGAAATATAGTTACGCCTGTTGGCCAAGAAAAAAAAAAATTGTGAGTCGCATAGCTCAACTCACGTTTTCCTGATCACTTACCGAACATCATCAATTCATTCAATAATAATAGATGGCGCTGGAGTCTTTTCATGTCTACAAAAATATCCTTCTTTTGTCTATTCACCAGTCCAAATCCATTCGAGCAATATTGGTTTTGGTATCATCAGAGATCGATCGCTTACAACTGGTTGTAAATTTGTCACATTTTTAGAACAAACAAAGTGGTCAAACAAACTAAAGGGAAATTTAATAAACACTAAATATTCTTAGTAGATAAATATCAACTACTTCATAAAATTGTAAATAACGTTTTTTTATATAAAAAATTATAAAGAAATTCATACAAATTAACAAGATAAATAATTAAAAAAAAACTCAATACTTAATTATTGTATAAAGCTTAAAACCGATTAGAGACATTATATCTAATCTATTTTATCGATTTTAATTAAAAGAAATATTTTCTCTTATTTAATAGTCCCTTTTAAAGATTAAATGCATAACATCTACTAAAAAGTTTTCTACTCTTACAAGTTCCAAAGTGCACATATCTTTAATTATGAAAAATTAATAGTCATTTTAGATAATACTTTTAACAACCCACTTGAACAAGTAGATTATTTCAACTAGTTATGAACTTTGTTTGAGGTTCAGTTTTCCCTCCAGAGATTAATCCAATGTTATCTCACAACGTCAATATTTTTCAAAGTGATTTATATTATAATGGGTGTATTTTTAGGTGAAATAAAGTTATATTGTAGCTAGGTACGATAAAACAATTGCATTTAAAGGTTTCTTAAAGATCTTTTAATATTTTTATTTATTTCTCCGACTTTATTTATGAACACACATTTGACTATGTACGTTACATCGAACTTCTGAAAGAGGAACCAACAATTATAAATTTGAATATTTAGTGGTGTGGCCTTATATGAGCATTATATATGTATGATTTTATTTACCTTAAATATTCGAATAAGAATAATATTAAAGTAATTTGTAAACAAAATATTGGCTAAAAATTTGGCTGCATCCACTTACAAATTTAAAATTGCTTAATATGGAGACATTACGTTTTTTAGATATATTATTATATAATTAAAAATATTAAGGCAAAATATATGTATAAATCTTAGTTGGCTCTTCCAAAGTTTTCATTTTACATTTAAGTATACCTTTAAAGACGAAAAAAATCGTTATTAGATAATGAATCCAGGTTTTTAACAAGATGTATCATATATTCGATATATCCTGTATTACACTGGAACTGCTTTTAATAAAAAATTTACGACTTGATCCATTCTTTGCAACATGAAAGCTTTGAATATAAAACTAAGTATAAAAAGTTTGATATAAAACTATCAGATCTCCAGCTAACGAAGACTTCATTAATTTTTTATGGATTTGTAGACCTGTTGATCATCTAAATTTTGATGTCCTAAAAAAATCACAGCCGTATAATGATATAGAAATAAATAATCAAATAATACCAAAAACGGCATGGTGTCCTTTCTTAAGGTCACTTGACAATAGAATCTCTTGTTTTAGTATATGGTGCCCTTTTGGCTTAGCTAACATGAGTCCATGCAAATTTTGAACTTGGAAATATCTTAACTAAACTGCCACAATAGATATTAAAAGCATTGCATCGATTTTAATATAGAAGTATTCAAAATTAAGAGTGTTCAATGAGAAAGATTGTTTAAAAAACACTAATGAATCATTATATTAAGTAAAATTTGCCTAAAATTAAATGTCAAACATGATCAAATAGTATGTGAGAACAAGTAAATTTTTCGATCACGGAAAGAGACGTTAAAAAATGTACTAATGTTTATACTTGGCTTGTTGAAAGTATATTTTCTTAAGAAAAAACTGTCATTTCCTATTCCCCCTGGAGATGACAACCACTTATTTATATAAGAAAACTCCTAATATATGTATTAAGTTTCTACATATATGGCAGATGTGCCTATGTTGTATCTGACAAAAATAATTTATACAATGACAACGAAGAAGATAGTATTTCTATATTAAATGTTTTCTTCATCCAATAAAATAGCACTGTATTTTAGTAGTTATTTATTTCAATAACAAACTATATAAAAAATATTTTGCTAAGATAGGCAAAATGTATGACGATTATTGAACCGCATAGTTCTATCTTAGGCAGTGCGCATCCCATAGGTATGTTTTAAAAGTTAATATCGAATATCTGGAAACTATTCTTATTATGATAATATGTTTTCAATTTTTTCTTCTATTATCGTATAATATATAGGTATATATACATGAGAGTTATTAAATGAAACAGTTATCTTTCTCAACTTGCATCTCTGCTTACTTAAGCTTGTACTCATTTTGGTGCTCAATCCCTTACTTTATTGAATTGAAAAATCATATATTTGAAAATAATGGCTAATGATGAAAGATTTGATTTTTTTCCCCTCTTCAGCAAGGTCTTTATTTCATTATTGACTGATACGTCCAAGTGGTATATAATCAAGTGGGAGTGCATCGCCAATTATATCTTTTTCGACAATTGCAAGTCTTCCTTCTGTTGTTGGTATACTAAGGAAAGAAAAGTACTTGAATTTCTTAATAAGCCGTCTTTTTATACATGCTTGCGTGTTTAATATTACTCACCTTTTCATCAACTGCATCAAGATCAATAACAAGACTATGACGGGTGTGTTTTAAGCCTATATCCAACCTGGACCGGAACAGCTGTTCTTGATGAAGCTCCGGTCGAGACTAGCTCAGCTTCCTCAATGCATGACTTCAAGTGAAATTAATCCCTGATCCTTAAAATTGTCTTGGAGTCTTTTTATAGAACTTTAGGTTGAGTTCAGATTTCACAAGACGGTCCATGGTGCGTTTTGATACGTCAAACTCCCTGACTATGAATGTTTAATATCTAATTTTTTTGTTTCCAAGATATTTATTTCAACATATCAATACAAAACTACTGTCTTAGGAAATCCAAACTTAATATAGCCTCCCATCAACTACAACTATGAATGTTATATGTCTAATTTTTTCGTTCTCTAGGTACCTATTCCATCCTTCATAATTAAATCATGCTTATCATGGGAGCGAATATTTTAACACGTGACATTTAACAAGACAATCATAATAGAACTGATCAATTCATAACAAAAAATAATTATAAAAGTATAAGAAACGAATTAAATAATTTGTTTCTTTGTTTGAGGGTAGGATCCCAGAGTACGAATTGAGGTCGAATCATTAATACTAGGCAGAATCGAATGCACATTCTTAGTCCATACCCTATGACGCACAACCACTTTAATCAATTTGTTTACTATTCTACTAATCGGTAAACCAATCAGTTAAATAATGTGTCATTGTTAAAGATTGATGGAGTTATCTATTTTTAGCTCTGAAGGACGTTGGTTAAGGCTTATTTAATGACATTAATATTGTAATACAAAATAAATGAATTGCAGCCAATAAATGATATAACACTTCTGGTACTGGATGGCAATATGCGGCGGATTTATTTAAGTTCTACACCAAAGTTTCGGAGAAGTATTTTATAATGTCAAAATATAATTAAATCTTACGAAACTTCTAAAATAATTTAATTTATTGAATAATTTATTATATTTTAACGTTTCTATGTGTTTGAGTTTTAAAATATGTATTGGTTTGATGTTTAGGCATTATTTTTGAACGTTTGTTGTTATATTTATGTTTTGAATGGCAACTCCGGCAAGGAAAAAATACTATAATATTTATTGATGTATTACACATAATTCCTTCCCATTAAATATTTATTATACTTTGTTGTACTTTATATCTTATATCATAAAATATTTTAAGCCTCAATAATAAAAAATTAAATGAATAACTCATGCGCGTTGGAGGTGATGGCTACCATACCTATTTAAGTAATTACTCTACATATTTGATAGATATTATCTATGTCATCAATGTTTTTAGACTTCTGACATATTTTCAAGGACTATTTCATAAATATATGAATATCTCAACATTACACATGAATGAAGCAAGTAAATTAACCAAATGACTGGAAGTATATCTTCCGGGGCACTGTTATTATTAAATCATTTTAAAAATTGCGGTCAAGTGGTATTCACCTCAGGTGATGGTGGTCATGAAGGTAAATGAAAGTGTGACCAGACAAGAATAAGTAGTCCTTGAAAAGATAATGATTAATTTTTCATGTAAATTTCCACTTAATTGCATCAATATTCTTGAGGCTTTACACTTGAACTCTGAAGGAGACTTAAATAATTTATGCAATATTAAAATGTAAAAAAAATAATCCATTTTTCTTATGTAAAATATAATACTGTTATTTGATAGGTAAAATATCAGCTGGGTCTAATTGGACAACTTCAATTGTATCGTTTCTTTAGTCGCTAATCATACATGCATTTGTGGTGTAAAAAAACAACGTTGGCAGTATAGTATTTATAAATAATATGTTAAATACATATTTCATAATACACTCAAAACAAACCTCTAAGAAATCAATTCATAACAGGCTCTACACTAAAGGAAACTTCAGGATATAAGAACTAACATTAATAATTATTGAGTAAAAAAGAGTGTATTGGACTGTTTGTAAAATATTTGGAACACGTTTGAGGCTTTCTCAAGCATCAACCATCAAGTCTTATCTTCTTACAGACCATGCATGGTCAAATTATTTTGGACTTGTTGATCCTTTAAGTTTTATTCCTTGCCTTGATCATTTTTGTATGACGTGGTTATCGTATCAATGTTATATGCCCTGTAATTTTGTGACATGTATTACTAATTCACAGACTTCCATTGACATTCCTGAATTAAAGTCTCCCTAGATATTGGGCTCATTATTTTCTTATGGAATATGACTCTCATAGTGTCGCTTTGTTTCGCTATAAATATAAAAATATTGAATCAATTAGAAAATAATAATTTTAATAACCAAGATTATAATTACAAAAGGTTTGTGGTATTTTAGCCTATATAGTTCTATTTCTTGGGGTTCCTACTGGAATGTCTTATATACTGCTTATTTTCATAACTTTGATTTTTAACATCATATATTTGTTATTAGTTATTCTATTAAGAAGTATATTTTGATTTAATAGTATTATTTTCTTCTCCTAAACATTAATTTTAAACTAAAGTGTTTAATTTATAGTTTTACTAAGTTGTTCATTATCGTCTCCCTTCTTATTCTTCTATATTGGTGTATATCAGAAAAAATGAAATTTATTGAAAAATAAATACAATATTTTACACCTTAGTTTATTTCTTTTTACCTCCGCCGAAGGAGGTATTGTTTTCACGTTGGCGTTGGTTGGTTTGTTTGTCAGCAGAATAACTCAAAAAGTGCGAACGGATTCGGATGAAACTTTGTGGAGTTGTTGGAAATGCCAAAAGGCACAGTGATTAAATTTTGGCATCTCTGAGTGCTTCTTTAAGATGAAAATGAGCTAAATACTAATAAATATTCCAAGTTAGCCTACTCTGCCATAGATGTCGCTGTGCTGTGCTCTCAAAGAGGAGAGCACAGCACAGCGACATCTATTGACAAATGACAAAAAGACCAATGATTCATTTGGTGGGGATCGGCGGAGGTTTGCACTCTCTGGTCCTCTAGTTTATATTCCATTACAAAATACATTGCTCAATGAAAATATTTTTATAAGCCATAATCTTAGAACTATGAGGTAGAATTGTTCTCCTCTATTTATTATGTGGTGCCAAATTTGAAAACTAACTAAAAAATTTACATATGTTAAACCTCAAAATCATGAATAATACGCTTAGATACATATACAACATTTAAGAAATACTTTTTCAATGAAATCTTATTGTGCTTCTCAGCAATAAAGCTTAAGTTTAACCCTCGTTTTTGCATTAGTTGGAGTACGTTTTTTGCTCCTTTTTACGTCGCAAAAGAATCGTACTATTTCTCCCAAAGATAAGATGCGAAACCATTGCATCAAAACAATTTGGATGCTTTTCTATAAATAAACTCTGTGTGAATACTTTCGGAATCTCCTTTGATTGATGTTTCAAATATTCCACCTATACTTATATGAAGAGTCTTGTCTTCAATTTACATACAAATAAACTCAATTATCAATAAACGGATATTATTAAAATTACAAATACGTTGCATTGGATGTATTTATGTAAATTAAATGATTACACTATGTAACAAAATTAAGGTCTTTGTTGTACTTTTAGCTGAAATTCCTAATTTGAGTCCCTTTTTACGTAGATTCCAAAAGTGCCACTTAAAATTTGTCCGAAAAAAGGTTAGTTTTATGATCTTTTTTTGAAATTTACAATTTTCATTATTTCTAATGGTTCAGGCCCAGTTATCTTCGTGGAAAGTAAGAATAACCACAAATGTCAGTAGTATTTATTTTTCTACTATATCTGTGCATTTCAAATCCGTTTTTTATAATTTATATATCTTTCGTACTAAACGAAAAAATTGACTATAATTTCAAAAAGTTGACATATTTTAGTGTTCTATTTAAGCGGTGATATATATAAATACTACTGACATTTGTGGTTATTCTTACTTTCCACGAAGATAACTGGGCCTGAACCATTAGAAATGATGAAAATTGTAAATTTCACAAATATCTTTATCCTGGATACAAAAGCAAAATTAGAAATGATTAAAAGTATTTTTTTCATGTTTGCTGGACATAGGCAAATAAAAAATAACAGTTCAACTCAAGGACAACAACTTTGTTACACGGTGTATTTGAGTCAAGAATATAAAATAGATATCAATACTTTATATAATGTTTTACTACAAAGCAATTTTGTTTTGTTAAATTAAAATAGGAAACCTTCCCTTACTTTATTCTATTTATGCTTCAATAACAAGATAACCCATTCTATCAAATCCATTAGGTGTACGTATTCATAGACTCATTTTATAGTATTTGTATATGCGTTAAAAAATTGTATCATATCTCAAAAGATGTATATAAATAAAGTTTTTAATATATTTTCACTTTCACAGCGGGTTTTTTTTTGCCATAAAGCGATACTTTATTAACTTATAATAAGATTTATATAGACATGACAGAAAGAACATTCTACTAGACAGATAAAACAGGAATCAAATAACAAAAAAATCATAAAATATGTTAAAAAGTAATCAAAATCACTTTCCAATGAAAAAAACTTTTTGTAAAACACGAAGATGTAGGTTTACAATATTGGAAATGCCAGAAATGTCGTGGTCATTGGTGCTTCGTTTGGCATATAAAATTTGCTGGGGTTTGGTGATGATTGCGTTGATGACGGCCTCCATTTGACCAGTGTAAAAGGCTATAAAATGGTCCCTCGTTGGCTTATAAAAGTTGTATTGAAGACGAAGAATTACTCCAGTTTCGGTATAAACTTCCTGTAGCTGGAGCAATCAAATAAAAAGTGATCCGTCGTTTCCCTGTTATCCAGGCAAAATCTACAGAGGCTCTGTGGGCCAGAGAAAATACAGCGTTAATGACAAG
>CP045895.1:11840058-11858365 GCA_013387185.1 Caligus rogercresseyi | reverse complement strand
TTTCGTCCAGACTCTCCTACTCTAAGGCACTGGTTCGACAGATTACATCCTGGGGGATACTAATAACATTATTTTTTTCTGAATTAAAAGTGAGCATCATGACATTTCTGGTATTAAAAAAAATTCAACTAGAATGTTTATATATGGTTTTTATGAAACACAAATTTCTCTTATTATAGGTTAGTTATATATAATTATGCGTTGTATATATTTAGATTAGAATAAAGCCTTGTTGATGAATAAAATATATTACTATAACTGACATAAAGAACAGCTATTATTTGCTTCTGTAGAATTTTTCGTTGTTACCTTCTTTTTAATTATATTTCTTGAGAATATTTTGAATATTTTTCAAATTTACTTGTTCTTTCATGAATCAATTATTATACACTAACAAATAAACTACCGAGAATGAAAGCGTTTGTGATGTAATACTAGTAAACCCTCGATATAACGAACTATATGGGGTGAGGGCAGGGTCGTTATATCCGAAAGTTCGTTAAATCCGAAGTTCGTTAAAGGGGGGCTCTGGAGTATAAGGTATATCCTGCAGGAGTGACGACAAACTGCCGCTGGACACATTTGGCAGATTAGTGGAGGAGGTCGAAGTCATAGACACACTGCTGGTCTCAGACTCTGTCCTAGACCTCTTCTCGGCTGGGGGGAGACAGCCTTGAAGAAGTCAGAGATCTTCGTCTGCGTCTTCCTCTGCTGCTGGGTTCGGTAGCCCTAAATATAACGAACTTAGGTTCGTTATATTCGGGCTTGTTCGGTCATGGACAAAAAAGGTTCGGTAGCCTCAAATATAACGAACTTATGTTCGTTATAACTGAGGCTTGTTCGGTTATGAACACAAAAGGTTCGGTAGCCTCAGATATATTGAACTTAAGTTCGTCATATATGAGGCTTGTTCGGCCAGCTCCAGGAAGTTCGGTATCCTCTGATATAACAACCTTAAGTTCGTTATATCTGAGGCTTGTTCGGCCAGTTCCAGGAGGTTCGTTGTATCCGAAGTTCGTTATACAGAGGGTCGTTATATCGAGGGTTTACTGTATTTACATATAAAAATAACTTTGAAATAACTACAGATTTTTATTTATGCCTTAATTATATGAATTCCGTCAATAAAAAAATACTAGTAATTTTAAAGATTTTTCGGCTTGTAACCCCTATTAATTTACTTTCAATAGTGTGAATAACAACAATAAAAACTTTCTCTTGTGTAGATTGAGGGCCTTAAATTATGTGATCACTTAATTACTCCCCTCTTGACAAGGAGTAGGGTCCTATACCATAAAATAAGTCTCCGTCCAATAAAAAGCAGACTAGACAATTATGTAAAAGAACTTGATATTCGGATATAATGTGGTAAAATGCTTTTCGATTTTAAAGGAATATGTGCGTTATGGAAGTTGTTCTAACTAGAAAAAGTAACAAAATAAGGCTGATCATAATTAGAGAAAATATTTGGTTTAGACCAAGGGGCACTTCGAGGTTTTCTACCTTGTCATCAACGCTTTATTTTCTCTGGCCCACAGAGCCTCTGTAGATTTTGCCTGGATAACAGGGAAACGACGGATCACTTTTTATTTTTGCTCCAAGCTACAGGAAGTTTATACCGAAACTGGAGTAATTCTTCGTCTTCCATACAACTTTTATAAGCCAACGAGGGACCATTTTATAGCCTTTTACACTGGTCAAATGGAGGCCGTCATCAACGCAATCATCACCAAACCCCAGCAAATTTTATATGCCAAACGAAGCACCAATGACCACGACATTTCTGGCATTTCCAATATTGTAAACTACATCTTCGTGTTTTACAAAAAAGTTTTTATTCAATGGGAAAGTGATTTTGATTACTTTTTAACATATTTTATGATTTTTTGTTATTTGATTCCTGTTTTATCTGTCTAGTAGAATGTTCTTTCTGTCATGTCTAATAAATCTATTATAAGTTAATAAAGTATCGCTTAATGGCAAAAAAAAAACCCACTGTGAAAGTGAAAATATATTAAAAACTTTATTCATATACATCTTTTAGATATGATACAATTTTTAAACGCATATACAAATACTATAAAATGAATCTATGAATACGTACACCTATGGATTTGATAGAATGGGTTATCTTGTTATTGAAGAATAAATAGAATAAAGTAAGGGAAGTTTCCTATTTTAATTTTAACAAAAACAAAATTTCTTCGTAGTAAAACATTATATAAAGTATTGATATCTATTTTATATTCTTAGAAAGTAGTATGACTCAAAATAATCATTTTAATTTGCATAAAAATACATCCAATACAACGTATTTGTAATTTTAATAATATCTGTTTTTGGGTAGTTGAGTTTATTTGTATGTAAATTGAAGACAAGACTCCTTCATATAAGTATAGGTGATTTTGAAACATCAATCAAAGGAGATTCCAAAAGTATTCACACAGAGTTTATTTATAGAAAAGCATCCAAATTGTTTTGATGCAATGGTTTCGCATCTTATCTTTTGGGAGAAATAGTACGAATCTTTTGCGACGTAAAAAAAGGAGCAAAAAACGTACTCCAACTAAATGCAAAAACGAGGGTTAAACTTAAGCTTTAATGGCTGAAAGCACAATAAGATTTCATTGAAAAAGTATTTCTTAAATGTTGTATATGTATCTAAGCGTATTATTCATGATTTTGAGGTTTAACATATGTAAATTTTTTAGTTAGTTTTCAAATTTGGCACCAACATAATAAATAGAGGACAACAATTCTACCTCATAGTTCTAAGATTAGGCTTATAAAATATTTTCATTGAGCAATGTATTTTTGGTAATGGAATATAAACTAGAGGACTCAGAGAGTGCAAACCTCCGCCGATCCCCACCAAATGAATCACTTGGTCTTTTTGTCATTTTTCAATAGATGTCGCTGTGCTGCTGCTCTCTTTGAGAGCACAGCACAGCGACATCTATGGCAGAGTAGGCTAACTTGGAATATTATTAGTATTTAGCTCATTTTGCATCTTAAAGAAGCACTCAGAGATGCCAAAAATTTAATCACTTGTGCCTTTTGGCATTTCCAACAACTCCACAAAGTTTCATCCGAATCCGTTCCGCACTTTTTGAGTTATCCTGCTGACAAACAACAAACTAACAAACAAACCAACGCCTGTGAAAACATACCTCCTTCGGCGGAGGTAATAAGAAATAAACTAAGGTGTAAAATATTGTATTTTATTTTCAATAAATTTCATTTTTTCTGATATACACCAATATATGTAGAAGAATAGAAGGGAGACGATAATGAACAACTTAGTAAAACATATAAATTAAACACTTTAGATTAAAATTAATGTTTAGGAGAAGAAAATAATACTATTAAATCAAAATATACTTCTTAATAGAATAAACTAATAACAAATATATGATGTTAAAAATCAAAGTTATGAAAATAAGCAGTATATAAGACATTCCAGTAGGAACCCCAAGAAATAGAACTATATAGGCTAAAATACCACAAACCTTTTGTAATTATAATCTTGGTTATTAAATTATTATTTTCTAATTGATTCAATATTTTATATATAGCGAAACAAAGCGACACTATGAGAGTCATATTCCATAAGAAAATAATGAGCCCAATATCTAGGGAGACTTTAATTCAGGAATGTCAATGGAAGTCTGTGAATTAGTAATACATGTCACAAAATTACAGGGCATATAACATTGATACGATAACCACGTCATACAAAAATGATCAAGGCAAGGAATAGAACTTAAAGGATCAACAAGTCCAAAATAATTTGGACCATGGCATGGTCTGTAAGAAGATAAGACTTGATGTTTGATGCTTGAGAAAGCCTCAAACGTGTTCCAAATATTTTACAAACAGTCCAATACACTCTTTTTACTCAATAATTATTAATGTTAGTTCTTATATCTGTAGTTTCCTTTAGTGTAGAGCCTGTTATGAATTGATTTCTTAGAGGTTTGTTTAGAATGTATTATTAAATATGTATTTAAAATATTTTTATAAATACTATACTACCGACGTTGTTTCTTTACACCACAAATGCATGTATGATTAGCGACTAAAGAAACGATACAATTGAAGTGTCCAATTAGACCCAGCTGATATTTTACCTATCAAATAACAGTATTATATTTTACATCAGGAAAAATGGATTATTTTTTTACATTTTAATATTGCATAAATTATTTAAGTCTCCTTCAGAGTTCAAGTGTAGAGCCTCAAGAATAATTGATGCAATTAAGTAGTGAAATTTACATGAAAACTAATCATTATCTTTTCAAGGACTACTTATTCTTGTCTGGGTCACACTTTCATTTAACCTTCATGACCACCATCACCTGAGGTTAATACCACTTGACCGCAATTTTTTATTGATTTAATAATAACAGTGCCCCGGAAGATATACTTCCAGTCATTTGGTTAATTTACTTGCTTCATTCATGTGTAATGTTGAGATATTCATATATTTATGAAATAGTCCTTGAAATATGTCAGAAGTCTAAAAACATTGATGACATAGATAATATCTATCAAATATGTAGAGTAATTACTTAAATAGGTATGGTAGCCATCACCTCCAACGCGCATGAGTTATTTCATTTCATTTATTATTATTGAGGCTTAAAATATTTTATGATATAAGATATAAAGTACAACAAAGTATAATAAAATATTTAATGGGAAGGAATTATGTGTAATACATCAATAAATATTATAGTATTTTTTCCTTGCCGGAGTTGCCATTCAAAACATAAAATATAACAACAAAACGTTCAAAAATAATGCCTAAACATCAACCAATACATATTTAAAACTCAAACACATAGAAACGTTAAAAATATAATAAATTATTCATATAAATTAATTATTTTAGAAGTTTTGTAAGATTTAATTATATTTTTTGACATTATAAAATACTTCTCCGAAACTTTGGTGTAGAACTTAAATAAATCCGCCGCATATTGCCATCCAGTACCAGAAGTGTTATATCATTTATTGGCTGCAATTCATTTATTTTGTATTACAATATTAATGTCATTAAATAAGCCTTAACCAACGTCCTTCAGAGCTAAAATAGATAACTCCATCAATCTTTAACAAATGACACATTATTTAACTGATTGGTTTACCGAATTAGTAAACAAAATGATTAAAGTGGTTGTGCGTCATAGGGTATGGACTAAGAATGTGCATTTGATTCTGCCTAGTATTAATGATTCGACCTCAATTCGTACTCTGGGATCCTACCCTCAAACAAAGAAACAAATTATTTAATTCGTTTCTTATACTTTTATAATTATTTTCGTTATGAATTGATCAGTTCTATTATGATTGTCTTGTTAAATGTCACGTGTTAAAATATTCGCTCCCATGATAAGCATTATTTAATTATGAAGGATGGAATAGGTACCTAGAGAACGAAAAAATTAGACATTAACATTCATAGTTGTAGTTGATGGGAGGCTATATTAAGTTTGGATTTCCTAAGACAGTAGTTTTGTATTGATATGTTGAAATAAATATCTGGAAACAAAAAAATTAGATATTAAACATTCATAGTCAGGGAGTTTGACGTATCAAAACGCACCATGGACCGTCTTGTGAAATCTGAACTCAACCTAAAGTTCTATAAAAAAACTCCAAGACAATTTAAGGATCAGGGATTAATTTCACTTGAAGTCATGCATTGAGGAAGCTTGAGCTAGTCTCGACCGGAGCTTCATCAAGAACAGCTGTTCCGGTCCAGGTGGATATAGGCTTAAACACACCCGTCATAGTCTGTTCTTGATCTTGATGCAGTTGATGAAAAGGTGGTAATATTAAACACGCAAGCATGTATAAAAAGACGGCTTATTAAGAAATTCAAGTACTTTTCTTTCTTGCTATACCACCAACAGAAGGAAGACTTGCAGTTGTCGAAAAAGATACAATTGACGATGCACTCCCACTTGATTATATACCACTTGTGACGTATCAGTCAATAATGAAATAAAGACCTTACTGAAGAGAAAAAAAAATCAAATCTTTTATCATTAGCCATTATTTTCAAATATATGATTTTTCAATTCAATAAAGTAAGGGATATGAGCACCAAATGAGTACAAGCTTAATTAAGCAGAGATGCAAGTTGAGAAAGATAACTGTTTCATTTAATAACTCTTATGTATATATACCTATATATTATACGATAATAGAAGAAAAAAATTGAAAACTATTATCATAATAAGAATAGTTTCCAGATATTCGATATTAACTTTTAAATACCTATGCGCACTGCTAAGATAGAACTATGCGTTTCAATAAGCGTCATACATTTTGCCTATCTTAGCAAAATATTTTACTTCATCGTAATTTCAAATTACGATCGGGAACTGATATAACTCTTCTTTATATATATTTACTATAACGTATTAGCTGGATTTATATCTATAAATCTCCTATTATTTGTTTTAAGCTCCTTGGATGTTCAAATGTTTTTATGTGAATATGCCACTTCAAACTTAAACTGCTTTTCTATTAAGCAAATTCATGAAATGTTTTGACACAAAGTATTTTATATTTGACACAATTAGGAGTGTTCTAAATTTCATGATGGTGGTATTTAGCTGAGTCAAATCTACCTCCAACAGGATATAATATATATATATGTGGCAAATGAAGGTAGTAATTTTTTAAAAGCTTTATTTTTTATATAGTTTGTTATTGAAATAAATAACTACTAAAATACAGTGCTATTTTATTGGATGAAGAATAACATTTTAATATAGAAATACTATCTTCTTCGTTTGTCATTGATAAATTATTTTTGTCAGATACAACATAGGCACATCTGCCATATATGTAGAAACTTAAATACATATATTAGGAGTTTTATTATATAAATAAGTGGTTGTCATCTCCAGGGGGAATAGGAAATGACAGTTTTTCTTAAGAAAATATACTTTCAAACAAGCCAAGTATAAACATTAGTACATTTTTAACGTCTCTTTCCGTGATCAAAAAATTTACTTGTTCTCACATACTATTTGATCATGTTTGACATTTAAATTTTAAGCAAATTTTACTTAATATAATGAATTCATTAGTGTTTTTTTAACAATCTTTCTCATTGAACACTCTTAATTTTGAATACATTTCTATATTAAAATCGATGCAAATGCTTTTATATCTATTGTGGCAGTTTAGTTAAGATATTTCCAGTTCAAAATTTGCATGGACTCATGTTAGCGAAGCCAAAAGGGCGCCATATACTAAAACAAGAGATTCTATTGTCAAGTGACCTAAGAAAGGACACCATGCCGTTTTTGGTATTATTTGATTATTTATTTCTATATCATTATACGGCTGTGATTTTTTTAGGACATCAAAATTTAGATGATCAAACAGGTCTACAAATCCATAAAAAACTTAATGAAGTCTTCGTTAGCTGGAGATCTGATAGTTTTATATCAAAACTTTTTATACTTAGTTTTATATTCAAGCATTTCATGTTGCAAAGAATGGATCAAGTCGTAAATTTTTTATAAAAGCAGTTCAGTGGTAATACAGGATATATCGAATAATATGATACATCTTGTTAAAAAACCAGTGGATCATTATCTAATAACGATTTTTTTCGTCTTTTAAAGGTATACTTAAATGTAAAATGAAAACTTTGGAAGTGCCAACTAAGATTTATACATATATTTTGCCTTAATATTTTTAATTATATAATAATGTATATCTAAAACGTAATGTCTCCATATTAAGCAAATTTAATTTTGTAAGTGGATGCAGCCAAATTTTTAGCCAATATTTTGTTTACAAATTACTTAATATTATTCTTATCGAATATTTAAGGTAAATAAAATCATACATATATAATGCTCATATAAGGCCACACCATAAATATTCAAATTATAATTGTTGGTTCCTCTTTCAGAAGTTCGATGTAACGTACATAGTAAAATGTGTGTTCATAAATAAAGTCGGAGAATAAATAAAAAATATTAAAAGATCTTTAAGAAACCTTTTAAATGCAATTGTTTTATCGTACCTAGCTACAATATAATTTATTTCACCTAAAAATACACCCATTATAATATAAAATCACTTTGAAAAATATTGACGTTGGTGAGATAAACATTGGATTAATCTCTGGAGGGAAAACTAAACCTCAAACAAAAGTTGCATAACTAGTTGAAATAATCTACTTCAAGGTGGGTTGTTAAAAGTATTATCTAAAATGACTATTAATTTTTCATAATTAAAGATATGTGCACTTGGAACTTGTAAAGAGTAACAAAAACTTTTTAGTAGATGTTATGCATTTAATCTTTAAAAGGGACTATATAAATAGAGAGAAAAATATTTCTTCTAATTAAATCGATAAAATAGATTCTGATCATAATGTCTCTAAATTGGTTTTAAAGCTTTATACAATAATTAAGTATTGAGTTTTTTTAATTACTTATCTTTGTTTAATTTGTATGAATTCTTTATAATTTTTTATATCATAAAAAAACGTTATTTAACAAATTATGAAGTAGTTGATATTTATCTACTAAGAATATTAGTGTTTATTAAATTTCCCTTTAGTTTGTTTGACCACGTTGTTTGTTCTAAAAAGTGACAAATTTACAACCAGTTGTAAGCGATCGATCTCTGATGATACCAAACCCAATATTGCTCGAATGGATTTGGACTGGTGAGATAGACAAAAGAAGGATATTTTTTTAGACAATGAAAAGACTCCAGCGCCATCTATTGTTATGTGAATGAATTGATGTGTGTTCGGTAAGTGATCAAGGAAAACGTGAGTGAGCTATGCGACTCACATACTAATAAAAAAATCCGTTCGTTCGTTTCCCTGTATCTCCCGATCGATTCATTAGATCTTGACGAAATTCTCAGTGAATAGTTTTTAGAGCTCAGGGAGTGTTTTAGTGGGGCTGTAAACTACTGGAAAATTCATCATCTCCATGCTTATTTAATTACCATACGTTTTTCGTAAAAAAATGCCCAATTAGATTTTGACAAATTTTTCTGTTGAGGTCTTTGAGATGGTAAGACGTGTTTATGTTGTTACCGGGATTTTTTTTACATATGATTACTTAAAAAATAAGTTCTGCTGTCAATGTACCTCCCACCCCCCCCCCCCCCTATTTAAGTTTGCGGAAAATAACAACTTTTTCATAACGAAATCTAGCGCTCATCAAATTTTAATGATGCCTAAAGATGAAGAGTGATGTCAAATCACGGGCCGCGCCGGGGTAACTCCGCCACTATAAATAAGCCAAAAAACTGATGATGAACACTTAATAAAACAAATTGTGTTAAAAGAAAAGTTTAATGATATAAATAATTCATATAATTCATAATTACATCTAAAGGCTTGCAATGTATTTTTACTTTGCATATATGACAAAATAAACTACGGAAATAAAGTTTATAAAATAATCTAACTTTGTTCAAATAAATAATAGAAAACAGTATCAGAGACCTCAACACCACCTAGAACTAGATAGAAACTATTAAATTCATGGTAAATTATGTTATATCATACCAGGTGAATACATTTGATTGCTCTATTAAAAAAAGTTGCATAAAATACCTTCTAACCAAAAATAAATATAATTAAGCAAATATCATGGCTATTAGATACTTCAAAACAGTGACAATAAGCCATACATTACTATATTTTGTTCTGCTCAACCACATTCTTCATTTTAATATCTTGCAACGTATTACATTTAATTGAGGAAAGCCTTAAGGCAAAGTTTTTTCCCTTCTTATATTGCAAAATTAATACGACGTCTACTACTACTTCAAGGTAATGCATTAATATTAAATGATTTCTCCCACCCCCCCCCCCCCCGATATTAAAATGGTCATATACAATATCAACCAGAAAAAAACTTCACACATGTTTATTTAATGGATGGGTATTAACCTTTTCTTTTTATACCATGATTATAAACTTTTAATATGCATGCATCAAAAGATGATTTGGGATCATGATGGAAAGAATATTGATTTATTTTTGGCAATCATTAATTACAAACAAGTTTTATATTAAGGAAAGAAAACTAATTTAAGAAAAGTCGGGTGTCCCAGTTGTTTCTGATTCTTCCCGGGCTCGAAGTTATATTCGGTCCTAGTCTCCGCAGGATTATCTCTTCTTCAGGGCGAAACTCTCACTATGATCTTAGCAGTATCCTTACGAACTTGTACAGGATCGAGAGTTAGGAGAGAAAATCAGGCAACGGCAAGAGTGGTGATAGATTATTAATTAGGGGATTTTCAACTACATATATATACCACTTTATTTACTTCAACTAGCCTCTGAAAATATTTGAAAACAAAGATGCTGGCATAATTTATCTTTTTTCTTGATGAGATAACGAATCAAGATTAATGTTTTTATGGTATTCCTCCACTTGTTGAGCGTCAATTGAGTAATTGATATTTTGTAGTGCAATCGCAACGCTAACCTGGCTTTTGAAGAGCATTGTGGTCATTCCATTGTGATGGTATCACAATATCTTATCGCTGCATAACATAGAGATAAAAGTAGTGCTTAGATGATACCGCTATGAAAAATTAGATCACGAAATATTTGCTAAAAGTATTGTTTCCCCCACACTTTAATAAATTAACTTTAATCGCTCTTGAATTGGTCATGTATATATGACTCTGTCGTATACATTCAAATAGCTCTGACTCTCGGATCCCTTTTTTATTGCATTTGTTTATATTCTAATGATTAAAAAATTTATTGATAAGTCATTTATATACCACTGCCTTTGTCGTTAGTTTAGAAAATGTGATTGATAAAAGCCTAAATTACGTATTATAATATATATTGTGCTATTTGTTTTACCTTAACTAGTTTGTCCCTGTAAAATTTGTTGTATTCTATAGGAAATGGACAGTGGTTATATCTCTAAGAAATTATTTATAATATATATATTTATATAAATATATCAGACTTGTTGACGTTCGAGAGAAGTTGTCGTTCGTCGTTCGTTTGTCGTTCACCAAAAGTTATAGTTCGTTGTTCATCGCTATTTCCTAAATTGAATCGTTCGTCGTTCATCGTTTGTTGTCGTTCGTCATTCTGAAAAAATGTCATGATGTTTATTTTTAGAAATGAAATTAATTCCATGAAAATGAAAAGTCTTTGTCTTTTTTTGGCGCCAAAAACGAATGACAAACGATAAGAAATTTTCCTTTTCGTTTGTTTAAACTTTGTTCACGAACGGCAACCAATGAACGATAAATCATTAAGTCTGAATATATATATATATATATTTCATTATATTTTTTAATTATTTCTCCAGTAGCACGATTGGATCAAACTTCTTACTTGATATAATAAGCGTAATAGTTTTGTTAAACAAAGTATATTTTTGGTGCATGACAAATTTTTCATCATAAGAAATAGTATTTCATCATTTCGCAATCATATGATTGGATAATATACGGGGATCATTCGAGATTCAATCATCCTAATAATCAAAGGGCCTAAAGAAGTCAAGCGGTTTTGAATACGCATAACAACTCTAATGGGCTTCGCTTATGGAAAGAAACAATCAATGTATTATAAATAGGACAAGTCCATCGAAAAACTTTCTTTTGGCTAATTTGCAAAATAGCGTACTTCCTATGACTTGATTTTATGGCATTGCATGCTGTCAAAACTATGTATGTTAGCATGAGGCAAGTTATTAATATAGCTAACAGATAGGACATCATAAAAAGGCTTAGAAAATAAGCTGCATCTATGATTCTTTTTTAAGCCAACATATATTTGTTTTTTAAATATAAGCTTCGTCCACGAGACGTCATTAAATTTTCCATCTTTTCTTTTCTTTGTGAAGGCACCTGATTCTACTCACTATGGCATATAAACTTGTCTATCGGACGAATGCGATGTTTTGGTGCAGTGCAACAACGTTTTGAAATACTTGGAAAAGTTACACGTAATAAAATTCACTTTACCCGTAAATGAAGATAAGTATATTTGTCACTAAAGGGCTCGTAAAGGACCATTTATGATGAAGTCGAAATAATTTTTGGAAAGGAGGCTACAAACAATCAATTATTTATATTTTTTTCTTTCGAGTTTTAAATTAATATACATTTTTTTCCTGCTTTTATTTACTTTCCTGCGACCTTGGAACAAAGTATTCATGGAACATTAATATTAAAAAATATATATATCATATATATATATATATATATATATATATATATATATATATATATATATATCTATATATATATATATATATTGAGATTGAGTAATTGAATAGGTACAATTTAAAAGTAATGTGGTGTATTTGCTTACATGGAATAATGTTATAAAAAGTATTATCAAAATATAACATAAAGTTTCATTCGAATCCGTTCCGTACTTTTTGAGTTATCCTTCTGACAAACAAACCAACAAACGCCAGTGAAAACATACCTCCTTCGGCGGAGGTAACATACCTTCTTCGGCGGAGGTAATTATTGATCAATACTATATAGAGGGATACAATTTTTTTCATGGTTCGATAGAATGACATCTGTGAGGAAAAGTGTATAATGTATTAAAACGTAGTTCATATTTATTTTCATAGCATTGAAGTAGAGTCGCTTGTAAGTATGATGGAAAATATACTAAATAATTCCAATAAGTCATGATTGTAATCAATGATTTCCCCCTCATAATGGCCATTCATAATCAATTTCCCATCATATTCAAATTAAAACCTTCAATTCTAAATGACCAAAGGCCTCCAATCGTTTATTAAACGACCTTTGATTAATAATAGGAATAATATGTAGAAGTCCTAGCGTCATCATCATCAAAGGAGGAAACAAAGCCTGAAAATGATATTGCGTTCACTGCACTGCTATCCTTAACCTTCTTGGGATTAGGGAATAAATCCAAGTGAATCCGAAACCCTTGACATTTAAATTACGCAAATCATTAGTAATGAATGCTCCATTGTCACAGCTTGCCTCTCAGATTTCCATGAATATAATTATACATCAAATCTCCCCTCAAGCCTTGAAGGGGACTTAAACAAAGACTTGATATATTATTATTTACAAGTATATCAATGATAATAAATAAAGCCCTGTAAATTCCAGAAAGGCGGAGGATTCTTTTCAGCAAAATAGTCCCACAAAATAATGAAATATAATATACAATACTAGCAAGAAATGAGTTTTCGGGACAAAAACAGTTGACAAATGGTATATGAACTCTTAATTGATACTTTTATGAAAATAGACAAAACATGTCAACAGTTTTTGTACCTTGGTAAAAATAAATTTATTTTTCTTTCCACATACATCTTATATCACCATGTAATTTTTATATATATATTCAGTATCAAAACTTTTTATACTACCCATAAAAATATGAAGTACACATGCTTTTACTTAGAGTAGCCAATGAAAGTATAAATAACTCTTGTCAATTTTAGTTGTTGAAAAAACTATTAACAAGAAAGTCGAGGTATAAAATTTGACTATATACATTATGATTCTGTTTATTATTACTCTTACCGGAGACAGTTTTTGTAAAAAAACTATCGCTCAAGATACACCGGTTGTCTTCACTCTAAAACCCGGAATACACTTATTTCGTGGACCATTCCAAAACCTTAGAATGGCTTTATTTGACTTTAATGCAGAATTGGATGTTAAGCATACATCACATAAAATATTGTTTACGATTGAGCACTTTGCAGGGCAAACAAGGATAAATAATTTATCAGGTGTATTATTTAAACTACAGCGACGTAACACACGTAAGGCTCGTGATTCCTTTATCCTCTTCCCAATTAAATATATTAATATAATCCAAGAAACTACTCAAAGAATTAAGAATATAGACTTCAAATGACATCATCGAGGGAGCCGTGCAATAAAATATGTTCTTATATACTATTTACAAAATTTGTTTCTCATTTTCGTGTTACTCAATTCCACCTAATATAATTTTGATTATGATGTTTTAATGATGTGATGGGTCTTGCTTCAGAGGATTAATTTTAAACTAAAATGTTCATTGATGATCTTATTATCACAACCCCTCTTGCTCTTTTGATTTATTATTGTATATATTATGTTATGTATGATTTTTAAATAAAGACCCATCAAAAAATTAAAAATATCAGACGCATTAATCACAAAGCTATCAGATATACAAATTAAAGGAAACTATTGTTTAGTAAAGTTTTCTAAGTTTGTTCGATACAAGGAAAGTAAGAATGTCAATATTAATGATGTCACATGAGATCTTATATGGTTTTTATCTCTTTATATTTTGTTTTATATACCCTGAGACATTTTCATGTGTTTATTTTGTGTTTAATGTATGTATTTAAAATCTATTTTTATCCCAAAAATTCTTAGCATTCAAAATATTTTGGATATTGCTCATTTTTTTAATTGTATGATTTCGAAATGTCCCTTTTTACTAAATAGCTCCTAAACCATCCAACATCATATAATTTTTTTAATCCATGTAATAAAGTTAGACAAAATATAATCATACAAAGGGTTTTTGTAATCTGTATTCTTTTTTATTAGGCTGCAAGTACACAACATCATACACAACATTAAAGTATTTCCATGTCAATTTCATATTCTACAATGATTTATACTTATGTAGAGGAGGTCTTACAAATTATGGGAGGAGATATACCCATTATAAAACAGTTTTTATATAGTTTCCTCCGGAGAAGAGTTATTTCAATTTGTCAGTTGTGTGGTCATGACTCTTCGAGACTTACGGTACACTCTCCCAAGGATCTAAGACTCAACCGGATCATACAGATCTACTCTCCTCAGTTCTTTGTATATTTCATAATTAATAAATCAGTCTTCGTCAAGACCTTACATGGCGCAATCGGTAGTTGCTTCCAGTATTTGAAGAATGTGCCCGATCTACTCCCTGCGTCAGTAGGGCGGATTAAGAGCCCCCAGGCACGGAATTAAGGCTATGCAATACAATGGGGAGCGTTTTCGAGGTCTAGATATCCGCTCCTTTGTAGTTCAAGAATATATAAAAGGATATTTCCATAGATATAAAATTCCATAGAGGATTTGTAATTAGCCTTTTATGTACTTTTGGAAATCTGAACGGAAAAAAACTTCAAGAAGGAGTTCAACATTTTGGAACATTTTTCAAAGCATATCCAAGATCTTAATATTCGTTTCTCAACGTTGGACTTCAAGTTCTCCACGCAAATGTTGAGTCCTCCTAAGCAACTCAATGTGACGAGTACACGTCCTCCTCCAGTCTCAAAGAAAAAGGATAATATACCTTCACCCTCTTTCAAAGTAACGTAAGTGAACATAAAAATATCATTTGAAGAAAGGTCATATTCCTGGCTGATCACACTTTACAATCATTTATACTACATTTGTAGAGAAGAGTCTCAATACGCAACTAAATAATTGATTTCTCTCTCTCTCTTCTCTCTCTTTACATCTCTCGTTTCCTCCCATCCAATAAATTATATTGAAGATAAATCATTTATTACTTTCTTATTTGGGCCCCTTTTGTACTGCTTCGTAGGGAACAAACTAAGGGGACATTAAATCTCTCTTGAATAGGGTTAATTTAACAATAATGACGACAACGATAATAATGATTGTGAAAGTGGAATATCTAATTCCTTTTGAAGTCTAAAGACTTGTTCTCAATCAGGAGGAGCCCCATTTTTGATCGACTCTATTCAGCCAAGCTAAGTTTTCTAATGAAAGTCAACAAGGCATCATTTAAAAAGAGAGAACTTTTACTTCAGAGGGATAACTACACATTCATATCACAATCCATGGAAAAATTCGCCTTTTTATTTTTATATCAATGAAGTGATTGTGTATTAAAATAGATAAATAGCCATTGTAGTCTGAAATTAAAGCTTCAAAAAAGACTAACACTAAGTTATACAAATAAACAACAAATAAATGACTTGTATAGATAATATAAAAATATTTAAAAAATCCTTAGTGGGATGTCAATAACTATTTCATTATTTTTAAAGACTTTCATGGAAAATTCTTGATTTCTTTCGCGGTGAGGCTCCGAGAGTTTTCCAGAAGCGACGGTATCCCTAGAGAAAACGCTACATATCTCACCACCGCTAAGAGTATTAAGGCTCTAGGTTCTTCGGATCGGATGTATGGGTTTGTGGTCAGCCTCTTTGCCATAGGACTTATAGAACTAGAGTAATACGGTTGGTGGGATCAAATATTGTACTAGGACAAAACTAAATAGGATATACAAAAGAAGTTTAAAAAAAGGAATTGCAAGGCCTACATAGCGTAAAAGCTGATGGAAGGGAAACCATCAATATGAGAGATCTCCGGTCAATCATGGTTTTGGCCGCCGCTCGTTACGTGGCATTTTCCTTGAGGATCCCAATGGTACAAAGCTCGCCTGGGATCCTGCTTCGGAAGTCATCAAATATTTCCCTTCTACTTCTCCCCTGCACACCCAAATTTCCCTGGAAATAATCATCAGACAATTGAAAAAGTTCAAGAACAACCAATGATATTTTATCCATATACTTATATTATTCTCTGTTTTTTAATGTGTTTTTAATATTTTATCACAATAATTTTATGTTAAAAATTATTTGATATTTACGTTTGTATTTGTTAGATACTATATCGTAAGAACTTTATGTTAAGAATTTATTTGATATATACATACGTTTGTGTTTTAAAGTTTCTAAAGGAAAATATTTTTAAACTAAAATGTCTATTTATGTTTTGTATTAAACACAATTTTCCTTTTATACTATCATATATGTATATATTTTATGCACGTTATAATAATAACAACCTTGCTGATGAAAAAAAAATAAGGATAATAATTTGGGAATCTTTTGTTCACGTGATGGGTCGAAAGAAAAAGGCGAAGGAAATAATAAAACCAGTTGGTATTATAAAATAAGGCATCTTTTTACTCTGTTGAGGGGATAACATCAACTCAATGACAAAATATCATTCTAAAGAACACAAATTGTCCTTTCCTAGTAGACCTATATTCATGTCATTTACGAATTGTTTTAATGGACTATTCATATATCATCTATTTATGTTATCACATTCAGGGTAATCATACATGTTTATTCTTATCTATATCTGTCGATAAATGGAGCATCACTCGGACTATCGGACGTAAAATATTAAAAAAGATCGGAAAAGTTATCTTCATTGTTGAGCTTGGAAGAATTACCATATTTATATATTCCTACCTATTGATAGAAAATGAGGGGGCTGTCGAGGATCTCTATTCATGCTTCATTTATCATGAAGCAATTAATCTCTGGGGAAAGTAGACTCACAATAACCCAAGGAGCAAAAGGTTCCCCTGTAATACATCCTTCTTTTGATTATTGTAGCGGTTAATGAAGAAGAGAAGCCCCTTGAAAAAGATGATTTCTACAAAGTACAAGCGCCCTATTTTATCAACGTTGAAAGAAAGATCACCCAATGCATTTGTCTTGGAGAAAATGAACGGATTAAAATCATCTTTTGGGGGGATTTCCAATCCCTCAATTGGTGGCCAACATTATAATGTACACAATGTTATCATTATTTTTTAATTTAAAAACAAAACTATATGAAAAGATCGATTGAAACGTGACAAGGTTATTTTTGAAGGTTGAAGTCTTTCCTGAAGTATCAATTTGAAATGTATGTATGTATTAGATTATAATCTCTAGATTACTATAATCGCCGTGCACTACATATTAATAAAATTGAAAGGTTCATTTAAATTCTCAAAGGTATGGATAAACACATTAATCGATTTCACATTCTCCAATAATAGCATAAGTACTATTTTGTTCGTTTGTAAATATTACAGACCCAAGCAAGTGATAAATGTGTAGAAATATCACATTTGTGGATATTTAAATAAGTTAGGAATTTGAATACTTTCCTTCGAAAAATAATAAATTATTTATATATTTTATTTATACACACTAGAACAAATACTGTTCCATGGAACTAAAGATCTTTACTGGCATTTCCAACAAAACCTCCAAGCATAAAACATTGAAATATCACTTGGGAACAGAGCATTTACACGCGGAACATTTTTAATAAATTATTTTTTTATTTTGTATTTTTTTAAATATATATCATCCATTACTTAGATAGGAAAATATTTTTGGGTTTTATATACATTAGTATTTATACGAAAAAATAATACTACGCCAACATGTTTGAGTATTTAATGTTATCAACTGAATTTGTGCTCTCATATTAACGGGAATGGGACAATTCA
>CP045895.1:11828890-11839958 GCA_013387185.1 Caligus rogercresseyi | reverse complement strand
GTGATATCATCTGTATGTGATTTAATTTTTTTAATAGATGACGTCGATATTTGCTTTGGTTTAATAGGTATAAAAAATACTTTATATTTGCTAGAAAATAAACTATGGTCGAAATTATTTTCAAATATCTTTGATTATGGAGTCTTCTCTTCCAAAAATGTAGTGCGCCTGGTAAAATGTACATGAACGGACATAAACAAGAAAAAAGGTATCATTTTACATATGTGTCTTACACCGCCGTCTGATAATTGGATAAAATGGTAAAAGTAAAGTTAGATAAGATGAGAGCTAAACAATATTGAATTTCAACTCGTATATATATAGATGTACATATATTATGTACCACACACACACATATATATATTACCTATATTTACTTATATATACCTATATATTATATATATAATAATACAGATATATGTATATATATATATATATCAGCCATTTTGGCCATTGATTAGCTATTTTCGAAATCTTTAACAAATCAAGACCACTGACCTTCCTTTTATATGCAGTACGTATTTTATGCGTTACTATTTTTTTATGTCAAGCTATTGACCTTTCAAAAAGAACACAGGCAGAATTACTCAGCATATTATATATTAAGAAAACACTTCTGGGTATAAAATTATAATTTCTTTTTTTAACAAAATATTTGCATCGATAATTAGAATAAATATTCATGATACTACATTTCATTGACATATTAAGGGATAGCAATCGAAAACCTTTTTTTCGAAATAGTGAAAAAACAAACAAATTTGAATAACAAATAAATAGTTGGCATTATGAAATAAAGTAGAGCTATACTTTTGTGAACATCAAGGTAGAGTTATTAATCCTTTAAAGCACCCATTGTGTTCGAACCATGTCATTTACAACTCCTTAGTATGAAGTCATCCAACATCCCCTACTGATATTAATTTTATGAAGAAAGATCTATAAAAATATGTTTAATATGACTGATTTATTATAACTGTTTCTCAAGGATCAAAAACAGGTTGTGTGCTATTGAATGGCCCGATGAAGGCTTGTATCATAACTTGTTTCAAACAATAAAATTATATAAAACAACAACAATGGTTATGATTGTGTGTTTGGAAGCCTCTGATTTAGGAGATCTACATTAATGGATTTTCATACCTTTATAAGAAACATTGCCATTTTGATTGAAATCCTAATCTTAAATAGGAACGAATCAATATTTGTATTGCTTCAACTTTGGTATTCCTTTATTGCTACATTGTTAGATGTACTTTGATTAAAGGTCCTAATTAAAATGGAGCCAATAAATCAGCTCAAAGACGGTTTTGCACACCTTTGGTTTCATTTGATTGAGGTAATAATTATTTTTTGCGTCAAGATTAGATCATTTGTCAACATATGGAGATGTTAATTTTAGAAAATTCAATAAGGGACATGATGCTAGGTTGCAAATGTAAAGTAAGTGATTATTGGATAGGGAAAAGGCAAGAAACAGTTATGTCTTTTAGCATAAAAGCTTCTGTTCATTCTTTCTTCAACGTATGATGATACAATGTTATCAGCTTCTTAACAAGTTTGTGATAGCCGTGAGCATTAAGGCGCTCTCAATGTCGGGGGCGCAGGTTCGAATCCCGAGAGGGTATGGTTATGTTTGGTCTACCACGTTGATAAGAGATTCCTAGGTTCGAAGGACTATTTTAATGCTAGTATGCTCATTTATATCCTATCGGATGCAATTCTATCGAACCATATAGACACAAAAAATGATGTTATGTCGTATATCCATATATAAATACAGTCAAGGCTGTGTGAGTGGTCATTCGTCACATGGCGGCCACCCTAAATTATTCCGCAGAAGATAACATTAATCCAAATAACTTATATGTATAGCTGCAAACGGACTGTAACAGTTACTTTTTTGATTCTTTTGAGTGGTCGATAAAGACAGGTTTGACCGTGTTTTTTGACGATAATTATTTATGTAATATTTATTTATTCATTAAGATATAAATTGAAATCCTTTTATATCATGGATGCAGACATAAATGGGGATGTAATAATGCTGTCATACTTTTATCTAAAGTAATCAAAAAATATTCCATGATTCGATTTTTCTAGTCGGTTGAACCACTGATATATTTCACATGCACATGCTTGTGAACTCCAAAATCTATCTCCTCGAGTCGTGTATGATATACAAAAAAAATGCTCGGAAATTCAATAAACTAAAGAGCCTTTCTTTTACTTCATTCAAATTGCATAAAAGTAACTTCAAATATAGCAATAGACTGAACAGAGAGCCCCAATCACCGTCTTAAAAGGTTAATGCGTAATTGCACGTACATACATGTACTCATAGTTCGATGATGCAGCAAATGTAGTCCTATTACTCTAAAAGGAGGAAAAATCAATAGGGACATAATAAGCGATGTAGAATATTGAATGACTCGTCGATTTCATAAGTCAAAACAAGGCAAAATATATATCCTTCTAAAGAGCTGACGTTGCAGAAAGATCGAGTGTAACAACAAGGCATATCTATAAGCATATATGTTTAAGAGTAAGCAAGAATCTATTGCGTAGAGACGATTAATTGATCTTAATTATAACTATATATGTATACAAAAAGAGATAATATTTTAGGAGCAAAATCAATGATGAATCCACTGTGTTTCATATTTGGCCTACTCAAAGGCAGCCTTTTCATTATTAAACGTCAATCTTCATTAGGTTAACGATCATGTAGATTGGTTTGGAAAATGATACAGCTGGCCTACATGTAAAAGCTGGTTCAAGATAAAATATAAATAAGGAAATTCCTATTCAATATTCTTTTGTCATACCCGGCCATTGATATTATATATACATACCTATATATATAATAATATAGTATATTATATATATATATATATATATATATATAGATATATATATATATATATATATATACAGGGGCGTTCAGCTAAATCCGGAAAACTTTCATCTGAATCAAGATCATAAAAGGGACAACCTAAACAAGTTTAATGACATTTATTTATGCATTAAGGTACTTACATACAATTTATTCAAAATATCCGCCCTCAGCAGCAATGACGGCCTCAATACGGCTCCTGAATGCTTTGCATGCAGCGGTAACGTCCGCGGCTGGGAGTTTGCTGGCCTGCCTCTTGATGGAGCCTTGAGGGAGGTTACATTGGCATGGGAAGTGGCGCAGGCATGCCTCCCAACTCCCCCTACATGTAGTAGTCCATGGGATTCAGGTCGGGGAGTTGGAGGGCCATGTCTGGGGGTCCCAGAAAGCAGGGACGTTAGCCTGGAGCCACTCCTGGGTCTTCTTGGCCTTGTGGGCGGGGGCAGAGTCCTGCTGGAAGAAGTACCTCCCGTGTAGACGTCCCCAGAGGCCTTTTCGTCCATCCAAAGCTTAACAACCTCCTTTAGGACACCCAGGTACACGTCGATGTTGATCTTCTCTCTCGCCTTGAAAAAGTGGACGAGGACGTCTCCGGCAGTGCTGACAACACCTAGGACCATCACAGAGGCCGAATTTTTCGTCCTGAACGACTTGGGGACCTCCTTCTTGGTCTTGACCAACCACCTGTCGTTCTGGCGGTTGCTGGAGCGATCCACAGTGAAGATTTTCTCGTCTGAGAAGAATTTCAGAGGTGGAGAGGTACCCGACTTCAAGACTTATACACCTTTTTGCACCTCCTCAAACTGACCTCCTTCATCTTCCCTTTCAACAAATGGGCATGGCTGCGCTTGTAAAATATGATGTTGAGCTCCTTGACGGCCCTGGAGACGGTAGCCCTGCTCATGTTGCGCGTTTTGGCCAAGACTGACATCGGGGCTCCTGGATTGGCCGTTACCGATCGTTTTAAGCCGGTTAAGAAGTTCAGCGTCCTTTTCCTGGTCCCAGATCTGTCATGGAGCTTCCTGGAGACGTCCCCAGAGGCCTTGAAGGCCTTGACGACGTAATAAACTGTCCTGGAGGCGTACCCGGTGATGTCCTTAGCTCCATGTCCCGCGCGCACTAATTCAGATACAGTTTCACTTTGTGTTTCTCCATGGCTGTATTATTGTTCATGAAAGTAAAGAAAAGATCAATTAGTAGGACGAAGTATTGATCATATTAAGTAACTACTTATAGGTGATTAATTGAGGTTGCATCTAATATTACTATGATTTGTTACGAAGAAAAAAATACAGGTTTGCCTTTTTAGTTGCAAGTTCCTTAAATAATTTGATAACAATATTGGAATGCAATTTTCCAAATCACAGTAACTCTAAAAAATCAAATATTTTCGACACATGTAAATAATATATGTAAATAAAAAGGCAAACCTGTTTTTTTCTTCGTAACAAATCACAATAATATTTAGTGCAACCTAATTAATCACCCAAAAGTAGTAACTTAATATGATCAATACTTCGTCCTACTAAATTGATATTTTCTTTACTTTCATGCCAGATATCGAAATTATAAAAACTGTATGAAGTGCATTGACATATACAAAAATATCTTATATTGATTATAGTCAATAGACTCGAAACAAAAAAAATAGCCGCTTAAATAGAACACTAAAAAATGATCAACTTTTTGAAATATAAAGCCTATTTTTTCGAAAAGTACGAAAGATATTGAAATTATAAAACTGATTTGAAATGCATTGACATATTAGAAAAATAAATACTACTGACATTTGTGGTTTTTCTTACTTTGCACGAAGATAACTTGGCCTGAACCATTAGAAATGATGAAAATCCTGATTTTCAAAAAAGGCCATAAAGTCCAAACTTTTTTTCAGAAGATATTTTGAGTGGCATTTTTGGAATCTACGTAAAAATTGGGACTCAAAGTAGAAATTTCAGCCCAGGGGCAAAATCCTGTTACATAGTGTTATCCATGGACCGTAAAGGAACTCTCAGAAACATATTTCTCTCCACGTGCAAGCACAATGCCCTCCACGTCTATAAGTCCAATAACTCCAGCTCTATCATCTTTGTGTCATAATTAGAGCAGGGATATTTCTTCAAACAAGGAAGAAGAAAAGGTTAATTCCACTGGGTGTGTGGAGTGCTTGAGGCTCAGTGTATTACCATGGATGAATGCAATTGTTCCAGAGCCTTATAAATGGTATCAGAACTCTGCGTCTGCCACTCGTCCAAGAACAGTCATGAGTTTTATCAGTGCCAACGATTTTTGGTCCTCAAACTAGCCGTGCAGCTCTCCCAATTACCATCCCATGGATTATTTCCTCTAGAGAATGTTAGAGAAGCTCCACAACAGCCTGAAAGCAACCATCAAGAAGGATTGGGCGAGGATTTGAAGAAGGTCTGCAAGCATTTTAGCGCCATGATCGAGAAAGTGATAGGCGCTGAGGGCAGTAGCATATGACTATTTAATATGGAAATATACAACAAATAATTAAATTTTTAATCCTTGGATCTCTCTATATATATTCTCTTAGAGAAGTACATCTTTGATATTTATCCAGATTAAACCCGGTAACCATGTATATATTTAATATGGAAATATACACAAATAATTAAATTTTTAATCCTTAGGTCTCTCTATATATATTCACTTTGAGAAGTACATCTTGGATATTTATCCAGATTAAACTCGGCAACCATGTATATATTGTTATTGTCAAAAAGGAAAAGATACAAATAAATATTAATTAAATTTAATGGTTTAGAGTTAATATTAAGTGCATGTAATACCTTGATTAAATATAATAGATTGAGATGGTGTTCATATGGCCTTTTCCATATGAAGTGAATGACTCCGCTTTGGTTTTTATTCTTCACAATATATGAGGCAAGAGGACAAAGCAAGTAAGATGTAAGTACAACGCAATTAATTGATGGTATATTTTGTTGTTCCATATGGATGTTCCACGAAATATGTACGGTTGTAGGATCTCGTGTGTATATTGAGCGTGAGAGGATAACACAAACATGACTGACAGACTCCCACGTTATGTCCATCAAGATATGAAGGTAAAAGGGGCCAGCAAAAAAAACACTTTTGAAGGATATGATAACATTATCAGTAGGGAATTGACGTCACTCTCAAAACCAAAAACTGTCTGAGCATTTTGAAATAAAGGGCTGGACAAAAAATATGGTCATAGTTAATACCTACGCCGAAGGAGGTATTGTTTTCACTAGCGTTGGTTTGTTGGTTTGTTTGTCAGCAGGATAACTCAAAAGTACGAACGGATTCGAATGAAACTTTGTGGAGTTGTTGGGAATGCCAAAAGGAACAAGTGATTAAATTTTGGTATATCTGAGTGCTTCTTTAAGATGCCAAATGAGCTAAATACTAATAAATATTTCAAATTAGCCTACTCTGCCAATAGATGTCGCTGTGCTGTGAAATCGGGTGCCGGAGCGTCTTCCTCTCGGAATTTAACGTCGAGGGGAACCCTCCCCTGTCCCTCTACGGCCGCCCCAGTCGTGAAAAATCCGCCTCGGAAGTCTCATAAGTACCCCGTGACGGCGGAGGTTTGCACTCTCTGAGTGCATATATGCCTCTAGTTAGTATTGTATTTATATAACTATAATGATTTGCTTTTGGCTTATTTCGTTCCATGAATTTCATATTGATATAAATACGAATATAATATTAAAATTTCGATCTTTTCTATGAGGTTGCTAAATATTAAACCCTTGTGTATCGAACCTACCATGTACAGATTTGATCTGTACAAAATATCTTTTCGTGCTATCATACTTATTTATATCCAGTCGGATGAAAGTATGTCGAACCATATAGGCAAAGATACAAAATTAATTATTATATAAACTAATGTTTTGATAATTATTTCTCATAATTTGATGTATTTATTATATAAATATCTGGATGATGAAAAAACTCACCATGGAATTACTGAGATTAGCAGCTTCTATTACTTAATTATGTTTATATGCATATCAATATGATCAATGAGATTAAGAATTCAAGTGATAAATACTTCATTACAAAATTTATATACTAAGTCTTACGATTTCGACAATATAAATAGTAATTCGAATGAAATATGATCACTAAGATTGGGATATTTACGTCCAAAGCAAAAGAGGAACAAAGCAAAAAAAATGAAAATAGAACTGTTTTAAATAGGAATTTTTAGTTGTAAGATGTATTTAAATGTTTTTAGTTTTCTCTTCGGAGAGATAATTCTCCAGATATATTCTCTTCCATCTTTATTCATCCTAGAATGGTGGCAAATATACATCAAAATAATATAATATTCATAAGAAATAAAGATCATATAATTAAATATTTATTATATCGTACCTGTCCATTTTTATTAGTTGCTATGAACAATATTCCATAAATGCGTACCTCAAAATAGTCAGTACCAGAGCATTAAAGTTGACCATCAAGGTTATATGAATGTTCATAACATTTATTACCTTCGCCGAAGGAGGTATTGCTTTCACTGGCGTTGGTTTCTTGGTTGGTTTGTTTGTTTGTTTGTCAGTAGGATAACTCAAAAAGTGCGGAACGGATTCGGATGAAACTTTGTGGAGTTGTTGGAAATGCCAAAAGAAACAGTGATTAAATTTTGGCATCTCTGAGTGCTTCTTTAAGATGCAAAATGAGCTAAATACTAATAAATATTTCAAGTTAGCCTACTCTGCCAATAGATGTCGCTGTGCTGTGCTCTCAAAGAGGAGAGTACAGCACAGCAACATCTATTGGCAAATGACAAAAAGACCAAGTGATTCATTTGGTGGGGATCGGCAGAGGTTTTCACTCTCTGAGTGTATACATGCCTCTAGTTATTATTATATTATTCATATTTTGCCTATATGACTTGATTGAGTTGCATCTGTGGGGATGAATCAACATTATAGCATTAAAATTACCCAATCAAACTTCCAAATCGACCTTCCCCTCTCAAGAAGTGAATTTTTCCTTCAACATTAGAAAAATAAGAGCAGATTTATTAGATTACGAACATACAAATATAAATATATACATATTTGGTATTAAGCAACTGAGTCACAATTCTTCTTTTTGAAATTTAAGAAATAAGATTTTTTTTGTTGTCTTGTACCTAGACCAAAGCGGATTGTCTTTTGTGCGTATCTAAAGGAAAACAAGGAACTCATTAGAGGAGGCGAAGGAGATGAGTGCCGTAATTGATTTCAGGAGCAATTAAAAAATCCTTCATTAAACAGAGTATTTTTGTAGAGAGAAAATAAAAAGAGGTTTATCACAATCTCTATTTTTCTCTCTTATACTTGGTTCTTTGTTAAGATAAGGGGATGCTTTTATTTATTATTATTATTCATTATTCACACCTCCGAGAACGCCCTAAGAACTTTTTTGAAGATAAGAAAAATAATTATGAGAACTAAAATAGTAATAATATCAGTGGTAGTATTATTTTTAAACTTAACTAACACAAGAAAGGAAGAATCTCACCAAATAATATAATTTTATAATCGGAAGCGAAAATAAACAAAGTTTCTGGAGGCTCAACAATATATATATATATATATATTCAAGACGAATTTTAATTTAAAACAAAAATAATTTTATTTTTTTAGACATTTTTGTTATAACCAAAACTTATAACTACGATTTATTAAACAATGAATTTGCTTTCGTATTTTCATATAGAATTACTTCTTGGTCGTAAGAAATTCGATTTTGGACGAGCTATTTCTTTAATTTTGAACGATGGACGGTATACAGAAAAACAACTTTGACATTATTTGTAAAAGATAAGCAAATTAAACGGCGTTTCGTTAATTGGGCATTCAAATAACACAATGATTTTGATTGACAAATAGTATATGGAAAATGTATGTTATGAGTTACCCTTTAATACAAGCAAAGTCGGCCCTCGCTACTTCGCCCCTCGACATCTTGCAGTTCTTTTACTACGCGACGACGGCTTGGCTCCGTTTTACAATGTGGGGATACTAAAATTAAGAAATATTCAGTAGTTTTTAAGATATTTGAGGTTGAAAACTAGTAAATCTTCGAAAATGCAAGATGGCGGCCCCCCCAAAAAAGGTCCGGCCGTGTACATGTATTCAGACGCACGTACGACAACAAGGCAAAATGGCGGTAGGTTTAAACGCCGGGAGATGTCAAATCTTTCTAAATTTCAATATATATCAACATTGCGACCCTCATATATATCACGGTGGTCGTGTAGTGTTCCGGGCCGTTGCGTCTTTGCGAGGGATGACTGAAACGAGATGGAGGTACACACTTAACAAAATGATTAAAACTTTCTGGAAACTACCTTTAACCAAGTTGAAAATGATGTTTCAGAAACTATCACCGTTCTTATTAATGATTAAGAAAATTAATCTTTCGGATTTTAGTCCAATGGTATATTTCAACAAATTGACAATTTTTTTGGCACATTTCAACTATGACATTTTTCGGCTCAATAAATTAATATGACAAGCAATATAAAGTTCAATAGTAAAAAGCAATTATAAAATATTTTTGTAGATTTTTTGATTGTCCATAAGTATAGAATAATAAAAACTAAATAAAATGTTCAATCTCATGGAAAATACCCCAAAAATAACTAAACAAAACTATAATATCTTGTTTAATTTCAGATGTATATTAAAAAATAAAACTACATTGAAATCCTTGCGATCATTTTGCTTTAAATTGTTTGCAAGTAGCATATATATTGAGGATGTTAAAGGCGATGGAATTATGAAAAAATTATAGAATAGTTTACTACACAACTTCCCATTATTCGATTTCAAAAGATGATCTTTATCCACTATGATAAAATCTTAAGGAAAGCCCAACTCTCATATCTGCTAAACGTGAAATAAGTATATATATACCTACATATATAATATAAATATATATATGTGTGTGTTTGTGTTGCATATTTTTGCTCACAACTTTTTTATTAGTTTATAAAAAAAATATAATAACAAACTTAAACAATGTTTTATAACAATCCCAAACTATAGAAATTTGGAAAAATAAGAAATTCATCAAAATTCCTGATAATGTAATCACTGGATAATCACGTTTCTCTAACCCTACGTGGTCTCACATATTGTAAATTTTCTTATTCTAATTCCTTCTATATGTATTTATTTACAAAAATAAGCTACTTATGAGCTGCACGCCTCCATGGAAATAGACAAAATAAAAGTTTCCTCCTTGTTCTTTGGAATTGTGACCCATTTACGGTGACTAATTTTGGCAGTATCAGTATATATAAATAAGTCAAATTTAAATCCGAAAAATAATAATTTTATTTTTCTATACAATTTTGTTATGCCAAATTTATAACTACAATTTATTAAATAATGAATTTGCTTTCATATTTTCATTTGGAATTACTTCTTGGTCGTAAGAAATTCAAATGATATTCCGTAATATCATTTCCGACAATAGAGGATTATGAAAATGCATTTTGAATTTGTTGTTTCAACAAAAACAGTTAGTTTTTACCTCATATTGTTCAATAGAGAATTTTTAATCGACGTCCCATAGAGCGAATAATCAAAGGACATAATACTGTATTTTGACGATAAGCATGTAAAAATTGGATATTTCAAATTAATAAGCTTTTAACAGAACTATTTTTAATGGTGGTTGATATATACAACAAAAAACAATAGCAGAACTGTTGCTATCAATAGACCTTGATTTTTTTTTCCTCACAACATTTTGCCAAAACAACTATTCCGGACCCATGACAATAGTTTTTTTCCCCTTCAAATATTGACTGAGTTAGTCATTGTCAAACACTATCGGTATTAAAAGTCCAAAGCGTAGCTGATATGAATTTCAATATCGAAGCTCTTTCGTCACGTCTCTATAACCATATTTTGCCTGACAGTAAATAAACACTCTGAGATAATTGAATGTCATTTGTGGGAAGCTATAAATTGTATATTAATCTTGAAAGAGGGAAAAGATATTTAAAAGCATATTTTTCCATAATATGAAGAATAGTATTTATTTATTCGAGTTTTTTTTGTTTTAGTTCTTTCAAAACTGTTGGAATAAAAACATATTGATTCATTTTGTCAAACACCCTTTCCATAAAAATCAACTTGAAGCAAA
>CP045895.1:11818239-11828790 GCA_013387185.1 Caligus rogercresseyi | reverse complement strand
GTTTAAAATTTAGATTACGTATCAAAGCAATATAATTCTTAGAAAAACCTTTCACCATATTAAATGATTAAAAATATTTTGTAATTAAGCCTAATATGTATCATCACTTTTTGATGAAATGAGTTATCCAATGAAGTAAATTTATTACGTTTTATGTAACAATAAAAAAACACTGCATTGCAATATTGAATGCAAGGACTTTTTTTCCTTTTCCAACGAATACATGCACTACATGAATATTAAACAAAATATAACCGCTTGTCATTTGTGGACAAACTAAATGACTCAAGGACTGGTGTTTTCTTGCATTGATGGTTCGAAGAATTGCATTGAAAATGAGGGCAACTTGATACGTTTTCTTAAGTGGTTCATCAAGACCCTTACTCCCGATGTACATCATAGAGATATAAAGATATATAGAGCTTCAATAGCAGAGAAACATCGTTCAGCTGATTCTGTGTGTCCCTATAAACAAAGTAATTTGCACTAACGTCATCATAAGCTGATCATAGAGATAGAATCTATCTCTATCATCAGCTTACAATGACGTAGTACAATTACTTTGTTTATAGTGGACACACAGAATCAGTTGAAAGGAATAAGCTCTCTATATATTTTTATATCTATGAGTACACCTATTCTTGGACCACATTTTAAACAAACAAGGATTACGTCATGGGATACGTAGTGTGATAGCTAGTAATAGTTTTATTACTCATAACACCAAGGTTTTAAAGCCCTAAAAGAAGTTGTTGGCTTTAGTCTGTATGTTCTACTATATACATATAAGTGTCACATATTTTTATGAATCCCCAAATTATAATATATTCATATGATTGGTCACAATTTCTTATCATGCTGATAATTTTTAATGTTTCTACAAAAAAATTAGATGCTAAAAATAATAAAAATGCACTATCATAAAAACGTAAAAGTAATATTGTAAAGCCATACTTCCCATTTTGTATTATATATTTAAATAAAGCGCAAACATTTGTGCAGTATAGCCAAGGCTTTATCTCTAAAATCTCTAAGTTAATTTTATTTCTATAACTTTGGCAAGAATTAGTTCAGGATTTGCTTCCAATAAAGCTATTATTTGACACATTCATGTTAAGAGTAATATTAAGGTAATGTCAACTCCATAGAAACCATGAATAATTGATCAAGTATTTTTAATCTTTCTTCAGAATGAAATTTTTGTCCTATATAAATAAATAGTACTACATTATTTCACTTATCAACCAAATGTATGACATACTCATATTGTTATTTAAAAAATTGCTGTTTTCGAGTCATTGTTGGCTATTTTTACCAATATGATTCGATATAATTGCATCCGCCAAGATATAAATAAGCATTATAGCATTAAAATTAGTCTATCGAGTCTAGGATCTTATCAATTAGGTAGAACAAAAATGGCCATCCCCTCTCGGGAGTATTCGAACCTGCGCCCCCCAAAATTGAGAGTTGAAAACGTCATATTCGCTAATTCTAAGATATTGATTGTCGAATAAGACAACAGTATGTTAAATGATTTAAATCTGAAAAATATTGTTTAAATAATCAAGCGATGCGTCTATGTCTCCTCTTGATATTAATTTTTTTAGCACGTTTTATGGCCGGTAAAGCATAGTTAATCCAACAAATATAATCTTTCGACATATCATGTTTCTAAGCTCAGAAATTACTTGGAAGTGCAATGCTTCAAACTATTTGGCTTCTTCTGAGAAAAGGGCAAAAACAAACAATACTACAGGAAACGAGCTATCGTGGAATGTCCGATTTTTTTGGTGTTAGACAAATCGATATTCTAAAATTTGTTAATAAACAGAATAGTATAATGACATTGTGAAAAGATTGACAAGGGAAAAACGAGGCTTCTTTGATAATCTCTTAGATTATAGTATATCAAAGACCATACTTGAGGAGACAATAATCCATGACAAACTGGTGTAATAATAGAGATGAATCCGTATTTTTATTTCGTCTCTGTAATATTTTAACAAAAAATATATATATTACAATTTTATTATTGACCATTTTATAACTTTTATTTGTTATAGGATCATTTATATAATTTAATTGTGAGTAGATCGACTGTGACTTTTATCATTGGCTCCAATTTTTGGATCTTTGAGTATTTATCTAGTCATCAGTTGTTTATTTGAAATATTTGGCAAATATATGATAGACTTACTGTTTTTACTTATATTGCTGTGTTGATTAAAGTAGCTTTAGATATGCTAATAAACCTCACAGTTCAGATATCTCTTTTTTACCTCTTATCCCTTTATTTATGCAAAGCAATTGCACAAAATCATGTGGTGAATCAACTCGCTCTCATCAAGTAGTGCCTTCCTTCTAACATAATGTTATAAGGATGAAATACCGTCTTCCTGCAAGATATTCATACTTAAATTCCTACAATTGTTAAATCCCAAAACTTTTCGTGTTTACATCTAAAAATTTCTAATCAGAAACCAAACTGGAAGCTCTTGTTACTACGTTCTGTCATTCGTCCTCATCCCAATGAAATAGTGTAGCAATAAACATCATAACCTCCATAATTCACAATCTCGTCTGTAAACACAAGGAAAATTGAATGATACCTATATTTATATGATATGAACTAAGATAATTATTCATATAAAAATTAATTTAAAAAGCTCTTCGAGGAAAAACAAGAAAATGTCTGTCGCCCCATCTGGTATTATTTATAAATAATAATAAAACGGAAATAAAATAAAATATAGGATCCACAGAGATATAAAGACATAGAGAGTTTATTACATTCTTCCATAGAGATATAAAGATATACATAGAGAGGTTATTCCTTTCAATAGCAGAGAAACATCGTTCATCTGTATTTTTGCGTCCAATATAAACAAAGTAATTTATAATACGTCCTCGTAAACTGATCATAGATATATTCTATCTCTATGATCAGCTTACTATGACGTAGTACAAAGTACTTGTTTATATTGGACACACAGAATACAGATGAAGGGAATAAGCTCTCTTTATCTTTGTATCTCTATGGATTCTTCTGAGAAATACGTCATTGTGCCCAATATAAATAAATATTTTAATCTTTATGATCAGCTTACGATGACGGAGTATAAATTACTTTGTTTATATTGGGCACAGGGAACAGCTGAACGATGTTTCTCTGCTATTGAAGGGAATACGCTCTCTATATATCTTTATATCTCTATGATAGGACAGAGAGAAGGAGAGCTGTCCGCTACACGTCTTCCAAAGATCTGTATTTTGTTGAGGCTTATGAGTAAATTAGAACGATACTTTACTTATCTAAATATATGATGAAACATATATATTCCTTTAATTCCTCTTATAGCAACAAATACAAATCATGCTGGGGGAACTCTTGATAATGCGCATATTGTCAATTATTTTTAGGATGGTTTGCCTTAAGGTATGTGGAGTATGATGTTCTTTATAATTAGTCAATTATGTAGGTAATTGCATAATTAACTACAATACTCAATGTCTCAAAATTGGAGGAATGTAACGGTGATATGAGAATATGCAAAAGTGACTAACGAATAACATATGAGTAAACATTGAGGATGTAAACTGTTTATTACATTCAATCCCTATTGTTCTATAGGTGTTAGCCCCACCTTCCATCTTCAATTGTAAACCTATTTTGCATTAAAACATTTTTATGAACCAAACTACTTAATCCTAAAAGACAATGATTTTTTTAATTATAAAATTCAAAGTCACACATACACAAAAAGGATTGAGAGATAATTCCGTTCGAAAATGCAATGCACATATTGAATAGCCTTTGCCAGTTTGAAGGCTAGCAAAAAGCTTATATTTGAGCTTGCCTCTTGAGTTGCAGTTTGGTGTTGAATTTTTTTTTTGCTGACTCTTTAAATTAGCACCAATCTCTGGGCAGAAGCCGTTCGTTGTTGTAGCGTAGTTTGCATGCTTCGAGGCAAAGTGACGGCTGATATTGTACTCTTTGAAAACAGCAAAAGTTTCTTGGCATATCAGACATACAACTGTTGATCGGACTTCAGTGAAGATATTAAACACTCGACACTCACTGTCCACTTTCCTTTTCTTTGGTCCGCTCATTTTTTAAAGAAGGCTCAAATGGCAATGACAAAATTCAAGAGAGAAATAAAGAGTAAGGCGCGGCCTAAATGTCAACACGCCATCTATTGGTGAAACGCGGTATTGTATGGACAAGACGTAATGAATGATTTATGAAGCATTACTATTTCATTTTCTGGAGAAGCTCGGCAGGCCGGATTAAATTGTCCAACGGGCCGTATACGGCCAACGGGCCTTAGTCTGCCATCCCTGCTCTAGACAATGAATAACCATCCAATTCAATCAGGATCATTTCCTACCCTTTTATTGGGGAAGATTTAGGCTACACAATTGTGTAAATAGCCTCTATGAATGAATGTGAGCCCTAATAAACAACAAACAATAACAATGGATTTCACCTGTGAATAATGTATTTGTCTTATGAAGTAGATTTGTTGATTCTTGACCTGATTTCTACATTGGAGTCCCTCTTTGATGGTAAGAAGTGTTGTTGTTTTTTTTGCTCACATAGCGAGCGTCCTCTTGCCATGTCAGATCCCTAACATGTTCCACCATAATCCAGGTAGAGAGGGGTGATATAAAAAAGTAATTAAATAAAACTCTTTTTATGGAAGAGGCTATGGAGAAATCAAAGGGATTTTTTATGTGTGTGTTGCTATTGTATTGTTGTTCCTTTGTTGGATCGTCTATATGTAGAACTGTCAGGGTTCTGGCATTAATATGTACATATATACCTATGTATATGGTTCATCAGGTAGATCCCAAGCTTCAGTGAAATTTATTGAGAACGAGTTCACTCTGTATTGTTCAACCTATATTTCGTTTCTTCTGATGGAACCAACCAATAACTTTAATTTTATTAAAATAACACAACTTCAGGTAATGAGAGAAGTATCGGATATTTATTTGGTTTGTCATACTTGACAATGAATGGATTTTTTTTTTAATCTTGCAAAAAGAAAGATAGTTCAGTAACTATATATATATATATATATATATATATATATATATATATATATAGAGCTAACAAACTAGGTATAGCTCAGATTGGGGGTGAGGGGTGGCCAGAGACCATCTTTCTTAGTTTCCTAACGTGTCATCTATTTCTCTTATATTCATCTGCTATGAATTTCTACTCACGCGAGGTTGAGACTCAAACTTTTATTTATTTCTTAATTTGACAAATAATATATTTTATTATACGTCCTCACTGCACCTTGAGGTTCACATATGACGGAGTCCATGAAGGAGCGTCTATGCGCCACATATGGGTTTAATAACGTTATTTTATATATTAGGAACCCATGCACATTATCTCAATTTTATATAACTTAATTATCCAACCGTGTCCAAGACTCAGAGGCAGAAGGCCTAGACACCCCAGGGAGTTACAATTAATTAACTTCGAAAGAGTGAAGACACTCCTTCTACTGAAGAGGCAAAGCTCTTAAAAAATCCGTGAATAAAGTACTTTGATATCTTTATATGGAAAACAAACTCTTAAAAAACAAACAAATGAAGTACAACATCGTGAAAGATCTTTAAAAAATGTAAAAGTTCCTAATGACTGAAATATATTGATACATTTGGCTACAAATTACATGTTGACAAGTTAATTTAATAAGAAAGAAATTAAATACACACCAAAACAAAAATTGGCTAGAAGATATCAACCTTTTATGTCAAGAACGGCCTTATTGTGATTATTTTTAGTTCATAACATCGTCTTATTGTCCCTTTATAAAAGGTTATTTTATTTATAAGCAGTAATTATGGACTAAAATATTCATTTAATTATTGTTTCTACGCAACTACCTACTTTTTTTATTATATTATCGTATTGTCTTATGTATATTATATCTACACTGTTTGTTGATGATGATAAATAAATAGTCTTAACCGAAAAAAAGAAAAAAATGTTTACTGCATGGAAACTTTAGTTATTATTTCATAAATGAGATCATCTTACAAATAGCTGTCGTTGTCCATCAATAAGAAGGAGTCTCAAAGTTCAAGCAGACAGAGAAGGAGAAGTGATATATATTTTTAGAGTTCTCAAAGGTCATAAGTCTGGATTGCAGCAGGACGATCTTATTTTTAGTATTCGTGACATCATCAAAAATATATATATAAAGAATTAATTTTAAAATGACCATATTCAGATATGCAGATTTTTAAATAGAACATGTTACAATATTACTTTTAAAGCAAGAAATCTGACGAATGATCTATAATCCATTATTTTAATAACTTAAAAACATTGGTATAAAGGCATTATCATATCATCATTTTAAAAATGACAACATTTGACTTATTTCTTTAAAGGATCGTTACTTCTTTTATATTTTGGCCTTTTCGATTCGATAGAATTGAATTTATGTAGATGTGAATAATCATAAAAGCATTCAAAATAATTTCATTATTTCCATAAATAAATAAAAATATTTAGTTGGTAAAACTTTTCAGATTATTTAACCTGATACAATGGATGTTAGTAATTCATTTCATTCTTAATACATGGTATCTTCTTACTTCAAAAAGGAGATACTAACGGAATACTTGAAAACGCTGATCCTTCTGATTGTATATGTTTGTTTTTTACAAATACTAAGGTAACCTCACAATATGAACTCCTGCGCATAATTGTCAATTTCCTGTATTGATTAAAATAATATTTTGTTGCGCTCTGTTGGCTTTGAATATGTATGGTGGAAAATACGGATTGGTGGTAGTTTATTATATTTTTTTAACATTTATCTCACTTGTGAATCAAATAGTTAAATAGAAGAAATTCACTTGACGCTTAAAAATATGCTTTTTTGGCGAATAATGGAAAATGAAACAAAAGAAGATGAAAACGTGATCTTTTATCATTGACATAATGTTCTTTCTAATAAACAGCTCTATAAAGTATTTTATTATTCATTTTACTTAAAGTACAAACAGAGGCCATCAAGCATTTACTCCTTGAGATCTTTAAAATAAACAAGTTGGAAAGACCCGATCCATAACATAACCACATTGTTCATTGGTGCATTTACACCTTCATTGAGTAGTTCAACTAAATAGATCTTGTTTGCGTTAGTTGAATGATGAAAATGCCTTCAATAGTTGTCTTACAAACACAGAGGGATTCTTCATGAAAACATGTTTTGTAGAAGAAGTCAATGACTTGTTTGTCCCATTTATTGATATGAATAAGTTATGTTGTTTATTGTTCCACTAATGATGGCCTATTATTATCCAGTTAATTTGATTGTTTCCATGATGTCTCTCTTCACTATCGAGTTCCCTTTGGCTGATAAGTCATTTCCTTGGAAGAAGAAGAAGGAGTAAAGCCATGAGTCATGCTTACAGAATCAAGTTATATGAACATGTGTGTGAGCATCTATCTCCTCCATTGCACTATGAGTAAAACACTTTCTATCAGAGTCTTAAAGGGAAAAAAGAGTGGACCATAGATAATTAGAGTACTCCATTGTTGGGGAGAGACCATAGAGATATAAAAATATATAGAACTTATTGAACTCTTCAGAGGCATACGTCATATTGCCCAAAATAAAGAAATAAATATATCTCTATGATCAGCTTACGATGACTTAGTTTATATTGGGCACAGGCGAAAGCTGAACGGCGATGTTTCTTTTCTATTGAAGGGAATAAGCTCTCTATATTCTTTGTATCTCTAAGGCAGCGATACTCACCCGCGGCTCCTTTAAAACTAGTTGCGACTCTTTTAAGTCCACTGAAAATCTATTACATTATTACAAGGAAACGACCGATATTTTTGTCTAAAAATCACCGGGCCGGGACTTTATTATATTTTAATATATTAAAGCCCCGGCCCGCTCCCGCGAAAAAAAGTGTCCCGGTCGTTTCCTGATTATTACATAGTGGTGCTACATGGCTCTTGCAAAAATATTTTTTTTCGTCAATGTGGATCCTGATTAGGACAAGGTTGAGTACCGCTGCTCTAAGGGAAAGAGAACGACAGAAAAAGACTTTTTAAAAAACTGCGACTTTATTTTTTAAATATGAAATATAGAGAGGGACATCCTAGTAATAAAAATTATTGGTTTTATGAATCGAAGTATCACTTCATGTGCAGCTGTTGAGGGGTGAACATATACTCAAGGATAAGAATATCAATCTTAAAAACACTCAATCCCTATGGGTTTTGATTCATGTTATTAAAGAATGTATTGAAAGAACTCCTTCAATATCAGCTATGTTGAATAATAATCGAATAAAGCAACTACTCATACACAAGGGAATATGAATATTTATTCCTAACTTCTGGCGATAAATGCATCAGCACTCTGACTCATATATACAAGAAGAAAAGTGAATTACCAACTGCAGCAATGGTACTCCTGAGTGAGCTTGCAAGGACTACCACAATGGCATCCTTATGTAAACAAAATTATCAACTCGAGATAAGCCACAAAAAGAAGTTTTTGCTTTGGATGTTGCATAAAGTTGCTCTTGTTATTTTGTTAGGTAGTGTCGGTTTGAGTCGATCACTTTGATCGACTCACTCGGTCGGTTCTAAAAAATGAACAGCTCTTTAAATAGTTATCACATGACTCGTCCACCATCTGTTCTTCGGTCTTAAAGTAAAACCGATAGGAAAATATGAAATATTTCTATCATTTTTCGAATATTTTCATTTTGTCTAGTCTCACATCTCGCGGAGAAGTGCCAAATGAAGATCATTTAAAGAACACTGGAGGAAGAGAACTAAGTCTTTACATGCTACACTAGAGCATTTTTTTTTATGTGACGTCACGTATTTTCACTTTCGAATTCTATCGGACCATCGACTCAACACTACTATTAGAGCGCCGATGAAAAAGGAGGCATCTATCAAGTTTATCAATAATATTATTTTCTCATTTGCTAGCTCCATTTTCTTTTTATTCTATGTCTTACTGTCAGAGTGGAGATCTATTTATTGCGATAGGCGATATTATAAAAGCTAATAATAATTTTTCTCTTATATAATAAGTTGATTAATTTAATTCATAATAATATAGGGATATTAGAAATCATAGGCTTTGTAAAATAAGATTTATCTTAATCTATGTATACCGAAAAATTATTTTATCGATGAAATCCCCATCAATAAAAACGTCCCAGTTTGCTATTCTTACTTTAATGAATATTTAAAGATAAATCAGTTGATCTTTTGAATCATTTACTTCCACATTTTGTGCTCTCCAAAAATATATGTATTTAAACACTTAATACCAAAATGCTCGTAACTACACTTGATAGTAAAATGTGTCAAATGCAGTTTTAGACTTGTATCCAGGGTAAGTGCATACCAATAATAAATATTATCCAAAAATAACTGTCCAAAAAATACTCAACACAGTTAAATCAATCAGTGATTACATCAAAGGTAGTCGCACAGTATAAAAACCAAGAATCACAAACTGACATTGTATATACACAGATGGATCCAAAGATGAAAATGGCAATACTGGTGCTGGCTGGGCTATTACCCGAGGTGATACATCACTCCATCACTCCTGTTGTATCATTAAATAAAGAAGCTACAGTTTTCCCAAGCGGAAGTCTTTGCTCTTGCACAATCATTAGAAACGCTCACTCGAATGGAAAAAATCAGCAAACGTTGTAATACGATCGGATATCAATCAGCTATTGCAGCTAGCCTAAACCCATTCACCCAGAGTGACGTAGTCAAAAGATGCCAAAAAAGTATGCATGAAGTGAAAAAGAAAAAAGAGACACTTCACGATTGGTGCAAAGGCCATTCTGATGTCACAGGAAACGATTTGGCAGATGTCTAGCAAAGAGTGGCACAGAAAGTCAAAACAGGAAAATTGTAGGAACATCACCAAGCTACATCAAGAAAAAGAAATGGACTTCTTTTATGCTGCCTGGTGTAACAGATACAAAAAGACCAAAGTATGACCATACTCATCTAATGTTAGAAAAAGCCTCAACAAAAGATTGTCCAATATGAACGAGAAAACCTTAACTGAACTTTATATTCAAGCTTACACCGGCCTGGACTTTCCTCGCTCAATAAGCACATGGAAAAAGTCAACTGATGGAATGTGTAACGGCTGCATGGCAGAGACTCAGAGTGCGATCATCTTAATCAACAGATGTCCGCACTATCGTATAAAGGCATGATTCATCGCAGAAGACATGAAGTACTTCGTATTTTAAAATTAATGAAATGGTAAAAAAAATGAAAAAACTTATTGAAGAAAACTATACTATAAAGAGACTAACATTTACTGTTGTAGCGCCCATATACCCCTTTGTGGTGGGTCGCGCTCTTATTTTATGCATGTATTGTACTATTATATATGTCTTTGTAATGTTATATGTAGATATGTTATGTATACGGTATACAGTAATAAACCTTTAAACTTTAAAAAAAAAAAAAACTGTCAAAAACAATAGGTCTTAATTTACAACATT
>CP045895.1:11799796-11818139 GCA_013387185.1 Caligus rogercresseyi | reverse complement strand
AATGTGCGGCGATTATCGGCAATTGAACAATATGTCACGCTTGGATCGTTATCCTCTTCTAATTTGCGAGATGTTGGGGGCAAACCTAAAGGTAATACAATATTTAGTAAAATGGATCTTCACAGAGCGTACACATCAAATTCCAATGAATAAAGATTTCAATCAACAAAACAGCAATAAGCCCTCCATTGGTATGAGTATTGAGAATGCCATTTTGGCAAAGAATGCCACTCAGAAATTTCAAACGCTAATTGATTCAGTATTGAGAAGAGTAAATAAGGTTTTGTATACCTTGATGATATATTAATACTTCTACGACGAAGGCCGAACATCGTAAACAATCAATGAAGTATTGTCCTAGGCTTAAAACCTCTGGTTTATTCCTTTCCTCTGAAAAAATGTGAGTTTGTAAATATCCGTAGAGTTTTTGGGTCATTGTATTTTCTAAGGATGTCTTTCAACCTCTCAAATCTTCAAAATTGAGGCTCTATAAAAAAATAAAATCTCCCAAAAATAAGGAGGACCTTCAATCTTCTAGGAATAACCCAATACTACTCTCAATTCATTAAAAATTTGGTCCAATGGACAGTGTTTATTATACTCTCTTTTAAGAAAATATATTTATTTTACTTTTGAAGTTTGAAACAACAAAGTATTATCTATTCATTATCATGAATATCTATTATTATGGTAATTTGAATGTGTTAATTTTAAATTCGTTTGAGTAAATTTTTATGATTACTTTATTAGTCTAAAAACACTATTTTCAATTCTATGTATATAGTATCCTCAAGAACAATTACAATGGATTGCATAACAATACTGTGAATACAACATATCCAATGTATTACGATATTCCCCCTTAACTCAAGGTTCAAATTGATTTATGGACTATGCGTTTAAATTGAATTAGATAATTATCTAAGTTTTAATGAATGGTTATTATACACCTAACACAGGTATCCAATTTTAATAATAAATTCAATTAAAAAACTGATTTAAAATGGCTGTTTCCATAAAATGACTTATCGCAGGTTCATAATTGAACAATGATTCAAAGATTTATATAATTTACAAACCTAAATATTAGGAGTCTTGTTTGTCTAGTAGTGTTTTTTAGTTATTGGTTAATTTTAGCTGAAAATCTTCGCTGAGAAAACAATAGCACCTGGCTCAAATGATTTATTCTTCTTCCAAGGGACAATCTTATTGCCACATATGCCAGTAAAAACTATCATATGACCAGGGAGCAAGTCAGCTGTGTGGAGATGGCTCAATTCTTAATACTAAGTGGCAGATTGGGAGAGATGTTCACATCGATGTAATTGAAGAGATGGACTTGGTTTGATAAAATAGTTGCAAGCCTCCGACACATATTTTCAAATCGTGAGTCCGAACAAGTATGTCCGAATTTCCAAATGTTTTAATCAGAACAAATTGTGAAATTATATGCAGGAGAAATTGCCTATGGGGAGTGCAATCCATTTTCTTGAAATGTTTGAGAAGGTTTCGAACCGTCAATCCCAATTTTTTTGAGAACGGTTTTCTACCAACACTTTCAAATATTTTTTGTGGTTTAAGTTTAAGAGGTTTGTTGTGAGTTTGGAACTATCCAGCTTTTTTATCCCCTGGATGTTTCAGTCTATTGATCCCATTAGGCGAAAAAGTAAAATATACACGTATCACTCATATATCGTGTGGCCACCTTTTGAACGGCAAAGTTTCTACAAACTAACGAACACGTTAGTAGCTCAGTGCTCAAATCTCAATTTCGAAGGCGAAAGTTCAACTTCCTCTAGGGAAAAAGTGGTTTTTATCATTTTCAAACGGAAATATCATCCTAGGTTTCGATGGACATCTAATGTATGCTATTATGTTTATACATATATCAAAGATATGTAATTGAATCAAATAGGCAAAACTATCATAAATGTGAGAACTAAACAAACTAATTGATAGTAAAATTGATAATATAAATTGTGACACCTTTTTGTGTTTCATCTGAGCTTATCTTAGTACTGGTTATTACATGTCAATTGATAGCATGGCTATCGCCGATTGCAATATTTTTTGGTATACTATTTTAACACTTATGAAGTAAACTCTTACAACAAAATGTTCAACATTCCTGTAGTTGGAGGCGTGTTGACTCTTAATTCGATTATCTCGGAGAATAAAATTTGTGTACTGGACAGGGGTACTATATTGAACTAAGCACCGAATCGCAAAAATCATATTTTTTTATTGGATTTTTGCAACAGGAAACTGTGTCACTGCTTAGTATTTTGATATACATGAAAAATTCAGCCACTAAAATGAGATTTATCGCCTTTTAAATTATAATACGTTACTTTTACATACTTCAAGTGTCCCATAAATAAACTCTGTGAGTCTTAGAATTTAGCACAAAAGTTAAAATATAGTGTATATGATTAAACCAAAAATTATTAAAATCAGCGTGGCTGTATCCAGTTTGACATGGGATTACCAGGTGTGGGGTAATCTTGGAAAGATTTTATGATTCTAAAAAAATTTATAAAGCATGACAAAAACGCCATCCCAAAAGGAAGATAGACATGTGCATTTGAAGCACCAGTAAAATATTCTATTCTATCAACGTTATACTAAGAAATCAATCGTTCCTTGTTAACCTTCATTGGAGTGTGTATGAGTGTTTTTTTGGTTAGTGAGTTGGATAATGGCTTTTAGTTTAATTAAAATGATTATTATTATTGTTATTGCCTTGATGGAGTTAGATAAGTAAATTGAATTGCTTGATAGGTCAATTTAAGTACCTAAGTGATGTTATGAAGACCCGAGGAACTTCGGAATGTTCTTCTTAATACATAGATCCGTTATAAGAGGGAACGTTCTTTTTTGTATACTCTATAGAGTGAGAACTGGGTTCTCAAATGAATATATATTTATTAACTTATCCTGCATATGACGATTGAAGAATAAAAATATAAAAGAGTTGGAAATCCATGGGTATCCCCTCATTAGAAAAATATGTAAAGATTGAATAATTTTTTAAATGATTGTCAATTTTTTTTGCATATATATGGTTCGATAGAATTGCAGTATCCGACAGATATAAATAAGCATTATAGCATTCAATAAGTCACTCGAACCTAGGATCTTATCATTAAGGTAGACCAAGAGTGACCATCCCCTCTTGGGAGTATTCGAACCTGCACCCCCAACATTGAGAGTAGAACACGCACTGACTTATCGCACTTCCTATTGACCTTTTTATTACATTTTGTCTGACATTGCTAAGAGAAAAACTTGTCAATTCTATAGGCCAGAATACCACTATAGCATCAAAGTTTTCAATTTCTAGAAATGAGATCGTTATGTTAACCATGGTCAATCTTGAGTAAAAATAAATTCTAAAGCCCCACATATTTAGCAGGAAAAACTGCTAAATATGCGAAAAATATGAAATATGCCCACCTAAAATCGAAAGGAATTTACATGGGGGACATAGAAATAATCTGCAGAGAATTGATGCGGATACTCAGATTCTACTTGGTTAATATACCTATTATATTCAAGTCCAAATTGCCTACATATATGAGCACACTCCTATTTACCCTAGCCTGGAGTCATATTTCACCTTGATAAACTTTTTATACATATTCTTATGCATGAAGAAATTGCTTGACGCTGTGTGCTTTCTCTGTATGCTAGTTAGTTACCCCATATAAAATATAGTTTATAATAAAATTCCTCTCAAAATAAAGAATGAAGTTTAAGATAATTATTATATGCATTTTTGATCACTCAAGATCCTAGAGGCTCGTTTGTGAGCCTATAGACCAGGGATGGGCAAACTTTTTGACTTGCAGGCCACTATGGGTTTATACACATTTAAAAAATGCGCCACAACAGTACATTGACTGCCCACTTTCCTTTTCTTTGGTCCGATCATTTTTTTACAGAAGGGCTCAAATGCAATGAGAAAAATTTAAAAGAGAAATAAAGAGTAAGACGCGGCCTAAATGTTAGCGCGCCATCTATTGGCGAAACGCAGTAATGTATGGACAAGACGTAATGAATGATTTATGAAGCATTTTTTTTTTCTGGAGAAGCTCGGCGGGTGGGATTAAATTGTCTAACGGGTCGTATATGGCCCGCGGGCCTTAGTTTGCCCATGTATGCTATAGACTAATCTTGCTATTATTAAAGAGATGAATGCATATATCTTTTATCGCAACTTTGTTGGTATTTAATTTGATAGGGTTTGTTATATTCTATTTAAAGGATTAAAAACAAATTGATTCATCTTACATATAAAATAATAATTGTATGTATGTGTTTATAACTCCAAATTTCCCCTCTCTAGAAATACAAAACACTCTACCAAGGCTCAGCGCAAATTAAGTAAAATATGTATATCTGTATCATGAAGAACATTCGTTATCGCTGGCCATGTATGTCTATAGATTTGAATTGAATGAATGCTAATATTTTGCTTTGTGAGGAAGAATGAATACAAAAGCTTCAAGCTTGGATTAGTAATTCTAAAAGCCACAGAGAATTGTAATTCAATGCTATTTGAAATCATTGTAGTAATGAGATATCGACGCAAAAAGGTATACAAAAAGAGGAATCAGCGAATAAATGGGGAAATATTTTAAATGAATAATACAACTACGTAGGTTGCTTTAAATGTATATTTCTGACCTCGGCTAAACTAAAAGTCTCTAATGGAAAGAGTGGTCTATAATATATATGTTTTTATTTCTTTTTTTAAAGGTCAAAAATGAATATTTATTTTTCTAAAAAATATATTGTAAAAATGAACTACACACTATAAAAAAAACAAATGTGTAAAAAATCATAGCCATTACTTAATAAAAACATAAATGAACATTGTAATTCAAGATATCTGTCTTAAAATAAACTAAATATATTATACAATAATAAAAAATATTCAAATTAAATCGATTATCTCTAATAAGCTTTGATTTGATGGTTTTGAAGATATTCTGAGGGCATACATAATTATTAAGTCTTATAAGGTTTTTTTCTCATTTACTATCTGATTCACTGAGACTTTGAAAACTTTAAATTGGGCCTTAATAATAATTAAAACAGTTCAGACACTTTATAAACGTTATATGTCTCTTAGAGATATGTCAAGGATCCTTGCGCTTGGCCGGGGCGATTTTTTAAGAATGTGTCAGTTATATTATTTGCACAATCACTAAACAACAACCCACCACTCAAAATAAAGGATCAGTATGGAGTTATTTTCACCAACTCAACAATAAACATATTTATTTATTTTCCAATCCATTTATTGCAAAATATGAACAAATAAAATAAGTATTTATTAATTCTCTGAGTGTGAGAAGTTACCGATATTAATCGGTAGAATAAGAGGAACTCATTCAAAGGATTTGGCAATGACATGGACGCCCATGAAAAACGATATCGTTAGTATATTAAAAGATGATAATCTCTCTGAATTCATGTTCCTCTCCTTTTCTTTCAACCTATTGCATTTTAAAAAACATCATTTTTTTCTTATCCTTAGGGATCGGATATGTAGAAAATATAGAGGATAGAGATATTGACCTATCATTGATGATTAAGTCTCTCCTTTTAACCTAATATGTCACCATCTCTTACTCTTATATACATTAATTAAGATACCTACTCTCGGGAGGCTGGTACTCATTTTTGACATCCTTTTTATTCAAAGAATGATATAGCTCACTTAAGGTTCAATATTTCCTTTTGCAACCTTTAGAAAACCCCATCGATCATAGGAAATCAATATTATTTGACGTCGGGCCGCCTTAGTAGACTATCATGACTAAGAATAACTTTTTATATTTTTACTTCACATTTCTTAAAAACACATACAAAAAATGTATTATATGTATTTAAAATTGAGGTAAATACGTAAAAATACATTAAGAATTACTTTACGGAAATTCTCACAAACTTACTTACAACCATCGTTTTTCCATTTGGAAGTTAAATTTTTCTTTTTCCGCAGTAAAGCCATTATTTATTAATATAAAAGGGAAACTACATAACATGATAGAAAATTTTAAGTTTTGCAACAACATTAAACATTATAGCGTAAAAGAAATTTTCTAATAAAAGGCTAACATTTCCAAACAGAATACAAAACTCATCTTAAAAATGGGCATGATATTATAAAAGTTTAAAACATCAGTCAACATTAAATAAACACAAGACCAACATAAATTAAGACAAAAATATTATTAACAAAAAAAAAGTATAACGATATCAATATTGTCCAAGAGTCTTCATGTAAAATTAAAGGATTTTCATTAAGGTTTGTAGGTGTCGTGCTGGTAGGGAAGGATATAACTTAGCCACGTCATAGTCGTCATTCCATGATCTGTCCTGGGTTTTTGGGATCCGCGGGCGAAAAGCACAATATCTCGCGGCAGCGAAAATAAAAATAGACCTTAAGTGAACAACACTTACTGGTCTATCACATGTTAAATACTTCGCAAGATAAGCCTCAGAGTTACTGATGGCAGCATTTATCGCTTTGCCTTTTCTCTTTATGTCTGGAAGTTAGCGTGATGATCCATAAATGGAATAATGAAATAATTTTAAATATTCATAATTTCCCTGATTATAAGTGGTTGCACTATTAAATTTGTATTAATCGATGTTAGAGTAGTATTCCAACCAAAGGATTCCTAAATGATCGAGGCCACATAGAAGACACAATATGTGTTCTTAGAGAAGAGCATCTACTCTCTAAATTGATGTTCACATCTCGAAAGTCGTAATACTTTATTTCAATGGTTTCTCTTCATTATTTGTACTTCTTTAGTTTCAACCAATCACGTAGGAGCAATCATTATGACGTCATCACTCCTTGGATTGCTCTTATTCATAGAAAAGCATTTAACAACACTCAAATGGATATTTTCTTAGAAAGTGAAGAAGTATTTCCCTGGAATGCTGTAGCTAATTTAGATATGCATGTCTCATGTAGGTTAAGGGGAAGAAGAATTGATGAAAAGAAGGATGAGAGAGAGAGAGAGGAGGGGATTGGGATTCATCCCCCCTGCTCTGCTCTTTGATTGATGGATGCAGAGAGGAAAATAGATGTTTAAAAAGCGGCGGGATTCCTTCTCAATGGAGAAGATCCTCGTTCCCTTTCCTAACGCGATATGACTACAACAACTCACGTTTATGCGAAATAGAAATGTATTTTAGAATGATGATTATAAATGAATACAAAGATGAGCTTCCTGTTATTTTTCGAATGTTGGGAGTTGTTTTGGGGGAAGAGACGTTTATGAGAAACTTCCTTTCTGAAGTTATTATTATTATTTGAAATTGTCCTACTAGCAAAATAAAAAATAATCATATGGTTCACATGGCAAAAGAGCATAAAATTCTCTAAATAAATTTAAAGATATTACAATATGTATTAATAAACACACTTTTGCATAATAGTTTCAAGAGTTAGAATATATTAAATGTTTAACATATTTATTTAAAGATGTATATATATATATATATATATATATATATATATAATATATATATATATAATATATATATATATATATATATATCCTTATAAACTAATTTATCCCTTTAAAGTATATGAAATAATTGGTTTTAATATACATGTTTTAAATATGTGCCTAAAACATCAAAGTATAATATAAAAACTATATAAAGGATTTAAAAAAGACATTCCGAGCTTTTAAACTAATGTAAAAAATGATATGTCCTTTTATACTATACTATAAGATTATTCGTCAGAGCAGTAAATGTGAACTAAAATGTGCATTAATGTATTTTCGCAACTGCCTGAATAGTTTTACTCTTTTTCCAGCACATAACTTTAGTGTATTTAATTCCTATACAGTATAAAATCTTAGCAAATTACTGCATATAATGGTTTTTTTAAATATGTTTTTATGTTTTTGCAGAATAAATAACCATTTTTGGAAGACCGTTGTGAACCAATAACATTTTTCTGTCTTACAGGCTCAACTGAAAAATGCAGAAAAATATATATTTGTTACTTGGATCGGTTATGCATTTTTAGTATTACTGTTTAATTTCTATAAAGAAATTCTAATTTCCCTTACCATAACATACCTATATGTCAATGTTTAGTTGTTTTCTAACTTTAGTTTTTTGATTTATTTATATTTATATTTAGAGTACATATTAATAGAAAAACTTGCATATTTGGGCGCCAAGGCGCCCATATGTTCGTCCTTCGGGTGGGTAGGTTGGAGCCAGTTTTGGAGTGAAACAGACCTTTATAAGAGAGGAGAGAGTGAAACAGACCTTAAATGAATATGAAAAGAGGAGAGAGAAAATAATGTTTCTGTTTGTACAAACATTCCTCATAAGTTGACTTTGTATAAGAAAAATATCTTTGTTTAAGTACATGAGATGTTTTTTTCTTTTTCTATTTCTCTAACTCCTCCTCCTCCTTTTCTTGTTTTTCTTTTTTTCCTCTCTTTCACCTTGAAAAGTAGGTGGTTCAAATCAGACAAGGTCTGAATTTTTTTCTTCTTCATTTCTGGTCCCATCACTTTGCAAATAGTTTATTAGGTCCGTCTTGACCCAAGGATTCCATAGGTACCTTCAAAGTTCAAATCTGCCCATAAATGTGGGAGGAGATAGCGTGCGGACATACAGACGGACCGAGATGGTGAATTAATATATAGATTATAACATACTAATATTTTTGTCAGTTTAATCATTATACCATAACTATCAGTCAAATTCACCTTCTTTTTAAGGAATATTCTGTTTTAAGCGTAACGCTCATCTTTTTAATCAAAAATAGTTCTAATAAATAATCAGTTTCGATTTGCAATTAAAAAGAAGTGAACATTCATTATTTTTAGAGGGTCCTTGCTTCAACACAAAATAAACCTTTTGTCATCATTTCTCTATTTTAAACTAAAAATATACCATTTACGTTGCGTCAAAACATTGTGGAAGCCATAAAACTTTTTTTAGATCATCCATTTGATGGCTCAAAAAATGCTTAATAACGTTCTCGTATTTTTTTCTTTATACAAAAGTAAATATATTTTTAATGTGTTAAACCTCAAGGAATGTGTGACTTTAGTGTCCACTCACTCTTTTTGTTACCTGGATTAATCAATTTCAAGTTGAATGCATGCCTAAAAGTGAAGTCATAGCAAAGGAGAGCGTTGAATCCGAGTCACATATAGGTAAAGATATAACTTTTTGAGTCAGTATCTCTATTATTTTTCTCTCTCTCTAGGACTTATAGTCAGAGTGAGGTTCCTTTTATCGTCCGATGATGCAAGATAAACAATTAATTTTTCTGAGTGTGAAAAGCTGCTTTATTCAATTAATATTATTATTATTCAAGGGACTTGATAATGCCAATAAGGATATACGATTTGTGTGGTTAATGATAAATTTCTTGTCTCTGAATCGATGTTGCAGCCACGAGTGGCGCTTTATTAAATAATACCCATCTTAATATTCACACTTCATTTCATACATTTACCACGTTCAAATCCAACACACTACTTAATAAAAATATTTTTTATGTTTTAGGTATATCAGCTTCAACAGTATCAAAGAGCAAGGTTTACATGAAGTCTCATTATGTTGAACAACGACCGTCTTCAGGCTGCCATCACTGAAACAGTTCATTAACCAAAGGGACCTGGAACCGGCCAGCATACCTGATTTGGACCTATGTGACCGGAAGTTGAAGCATTTGCATCGGAATGATGAGTTTGGGGGGCATTATGAAGCCACTGCTGCAAAGACAAGGTGCTCGACCAACTCAAAACGCTCTGGGAACACGACGTCTAGCAGCCGAAGGGGTTATATTTTATGTAGAAAGGTTTTTTGAATTTGATTTAAGTCCTGATTTTGTCATTGCCATTCTTTTTGGTACGCCCCAATACTATTACCATTTATGAAAGAGGAAATATAACTTTGCATACTTTTTTTTGCCTTTATGATTCGATAAAATTGCACTTGACCGGATATAAAGAAGCATTATATCATTAAAATTAGTCTATTGAACCTAGGATCTTATGAATGAGGTAGACCAAAAATGACATTCCCCTCTCGGGATTCGAACCTGCGCCCCCCAATATTGAGAGTTGAACGCGCCTTAACGCACTCGGCTATCGCACTCCATTTGCAATCATGTAAATATATATTATTAAACTAAAGTTTTGTATATATTGTTGTAAGTGCCGACATATTGGCTCTGGTCTTTGATAGTGAATAACTTCTCACAAATGGGGGATTGACTGACTGACTGACTCAGGTGTTTGCCTTCTCCCAAAATATATCTAAATATGCCATACTTTTCTCCACTATAATATGGTATCCTATTTGCTCAATACCCTTTGTTACTTCATTATAACCATTATATAATGTATGTTAGCATTCTATAAACCCTTTTGGATAAGTTCAAATGAACCTTTTAAGATTTGACCCCACGCCTAATATTGTACAAATATCCATACAAAAAATATTGTAATCATTTTGTGAGATGAACTCGGTGTATCTTGGGGTTGGAGTGCTAGACTTTTAGATGATTCCATGTGATTTATTAATAACTCCTTAGAACTATCTTGCAGAACATTTTCTAGATATTGTATTTTAATATTTCAAGTTGATTCCATTTTGGATAGTTGTAGGTAAAGCGTTAAAGTAAAGTGGCACATGCAAGGAAAAAGTAAACAAAAAAAATTGGCCAAAATTTTGGTTATTTCCTTTAACGTTAGATGACGTTGTCCATGAAATTACGTCACAATCCTATATAAAACCGGTTTAAAGGGATCGAGTTTGATGATTTGAAATATATCATATCACCACAAGATAAAAAATGGCTCCAAATATAAATAATAAAAGGACTTTGTTATTATTTTCAAAGAGCTCTAGCATCAAAGCAGTGCCCCTTACGGACTAAAGAAGAACTACATTTTTTGGCCAATTCCTTTTGGGGAAAAAGGAAGAATTTATGTTATGCATGCACTACTTTGCTTTTACGCTTTAGTTGTAGGTTGAACTTCTAGCATCATCATTGAAGAAAACAGGGAGGCAAAATGAGGAAGTTTTACTCAAACTTCCTACATGCTAATACTTTTATGCTCAACATCAGACTCATCACTAAGATACTTTTACACTTATAAATTTAAAGGCTAATTAAAGGCTCTAAGAGGCCAAAAACAGGCCTTATTTCCTCTCCATGACCAACAAGTGTAGATATACACATAGTGTATGTAGATAGAAGGTAGCAAGATTATTTTTAAAACAAGCGCAGGGAACTTCCAAGATGTGCAGATGACGTCAATGGATTTGCAGCTAGATTTATCAATAAGTAAACTAAACATGTTTTGTTACTATATAATATATCCATTAAACAGTCATCGAATTCTCAAAAAAACTGGTTAGAATTGCGGATCGTCAAGATAAAAAGTTGAATGAAAAACAGAATATAACTGTGAACGGTGGTTGTAGATAATTTGGTTTTAAGTCTTACTGAAAGTTTGTCTCTATAAATATAAATTTAGATATTAATACAAATTTGAGCCTGTGAACGGTTGTTTGTAGATAATTTGGTTTATAGTCTTACTGTAAGTGTTGTCTCTGTATATATAAATTTAGATATATATACAAATTTAGACAAATTTAAATTCCTTTTTTATTAAAAGGTGATTTTTTTCTTTCCACCAAGTGACGTCAGCCGAGATTCCTTTAGTTTTATCCACCTCTAAAAGAAATGAGTATTATTTTCTATTCAATTTTTCAAAATTTAATAATTAATTAAAATAATTAAAAGCCAATGAAAAATATTAATAACTAGAAGCACACTAAGAGTGCAAACCTTCGCCGATCCCCACCAAATGAATCACTTGGTTTTTTTGTCATTTCCAACCCTCTATGCACTGTCCCTTTATTTACACTCTAGAGGTACATGGAAAGAAAAGAAACTGATGTCATCAAAGAGGAGAGCACAGCACAGCGGCATCTATTAACAGAGTGGCTAACTTGAAATATTTATTTGTATTTAGCTCATTTTGCATCTTAAAAAAGCATTCTGAGATGCCAAAATTTAATCACTTGTTCCTTTTGGCATTTCCAACAACTCCACAAAGTTTCATCCGAATCCGTTCCGCACTTTTTGAGTTATCCTGCTGACAAAAAAACAAACCACCAACCAACGCCAGTGAAAACTAGAGGCAAATATACACTCAGAGAGTGCAAACCTCCGCCGATCCCCACCTAATGAATCACTTAACAGAATTACAATCCAATCATATATGTCTACATAAGTAGGTGTGTTTGGTGAATAATGAGTGAGGAGAGAGCCATCCTAAAAAATATCCATTGACGTCATACTATTCATTAGTCAATTCAGAAATACGTCACTGGATGTTTAAACTCCTTTCTTTTCTCCATCATGCTCTTAATATTAGCGTTATATTTTATTTAATATTATATTAAGAGGAAGACGGGAAGAGAAAGAAGTTTAAGCACCCAGTGACGTAGTCCTTAGCTGATAAATGAACAATATTACGTCAATGGATATTTTTAAGCGTTTGTTCTTTCCTACTCCCTGAATAGAGACCCCATTTCATTATTATTAGTAGTAGTATTTTGCTCATTTTGCATATTAAAAAAGCACTTAGAGATGCCAAAATTTAATCACTTGTTCCTTTTGGCATTTCAACAACTCCACAAAATTCATTCGAATCTGTTCAGTACTTTTTGAGTTATCCTGCTGACAAACAAACAAACCAACAAACGCCAGTGAAAACCAACCTCCTTCGGCGGAGGTACAATACCTCCTTCGGCGGAGGTAATGAAATCAAAACCAAATATATGAAGAGCATAATATTTAAAATATCACCAGTGACGACACTGCGCTTTTAATCTTAATGTCATGGTGAACAGTCTGGATACAAAGAGAGCAGTGGTAGTAACGATTCTTTAGACTCATGAGTAGGGTATAGCAAAATCGAAGTTTTTTTTCGGCCTCTGCCGAAATTGAAACGCCTTCTTTCGGCAATCGAAAAAACGAAAAAAATCGAAAGATTGATATTCTTATTATACCTTTAACAATAAATAACTAATAGCGATCAATATATGTTTGTTAAATCATAATGAGAGATGTTAGACATCAGTTTTACAAATTATAAAATAGATGCTAAGAAATCCAAAGGTTTAGTTTTATTGACAATTTGTTTTTTCAGGCAAACAATTTTGAGAGCAAAACTAAAATGTTATACTACAATTACAGATGTATGGCACATAGAAACAATTTTGAAAGAAAAACTACCTGGGTATATTATAATTAAAGATATTTATGGCACATAGAAAAAACTATTATCAACGAAATATTTTAAATGACAGAATGCCACGAAAAACGAAAAAGTGTGCGTTAGAGAGAGTGAGATCCTTTATTATGCAAGAAGAAATGTCGCAGCATGCAAGGGTGTCTAGGCTTCTGTCATCTAAACAGCTGCGAAGTTTTGTCAGGAATAATCCTGCGGCGGAAAATGCTCTTTCTGCTTCCACACTAGTGGGAGAATTGTTTTGAGAGTGTGAAGACTTTGGAGAGGGTTGGCGGTAGAGTTCCCGTCGCATCGAAGCTGCTGAACTCTCTTTTAATGTGTCCATTAATTCCGTTGACAGAGGAGAGATATTTTTTGGTGCTAGGTTTTTCCTTGGCGTTGAGAAAATACAAAGGAGAACAGAACGGATATTTTGGCGCCAGACTGACAACAACATACAAGTTACGAGTATGAAGTTGTATATATTTGTTTGAACCTTTCATAAAGCTAAATAATAACTAACGCGTTCTTAAAATAATGACATAATAATAATACAATTGTCGCCATGGATTGGGGGGTAAATACTTCCAATATTGCTATGAGACTGAGAAAGAATTTTCGATTTTTTTGCCAAATTCGAAAGCCACTTTCGGTGCCGAACCGAATCGAAGGGTCTTCCATCGCTTCGGCACGCCGATTCGCTTCGGCATCCTGCTCTATCATGAGCATTGACGTATTGGAGGTTTTGAACATTTAAACAAGCGTTAACAATGCAAAAAGTATTTATGTCCAGATGTTTAAATTAAGAATATATTTAATTTAAATATAAACGATTTTATAATTTTTTGGGAATTTAACATATTATATATATATTCAGAGAGAGAGAGAGAGAGAGAGGTATATATTCTATTTAATATAACTTTGACTGACTTTATCCGTTAAGTTATAAATTTACTCTGAATGGGCTATCATAACGTATGTTATTATCAAGCATTGCTCCATATTGTTTCATGTAGTAGTAAAGCCCGTAAGCTTGTATTTTATCATTAATATGAAGACAAGCACGAAATCTATATTTACAATAGGCCATATAAATATATCTATTTTCTCTTTATGGGGGAAATTTAAAAGTCTTTTTAGGACTTTTACTTTTGATTTAAGAGTAAACCTATGGCAGCATAGCTATTTTAGTGGTGATATTTCAAAGTATGTAGAATACCAGGTATGATTATTTTATGTTTTCGTGGATAGTAAAACACCATATATATTGTTATTCGTCAATCCATCCAAGCTTTCTGTTTAAAAATATAGTTTAACAGCAGTTTTTATTCCATGCTACTAAATGATGCATATATTTTTATAAGTCATTGCAGCCAAATAGGATTATAATTTCTTACTATAAGTTTGTTTATTATTTTCATTAAAATTTGTAAACTTTTTCGTTATTTATAACACTGGTCAACAGCCAAAAAATCGTCAGGGGTTTCTCAGCTGATTTAGACTAATTTTGGTGTTCTGAGTCCGAATATCACATTGATTTTGCTCCATCAGGTCAACTTTTTGAGATACAACCATAGGCCTACCTGACGAGCTATACATATTCTAATATCAGCGGTTTTGAGTTCAATCACATTTTTCTTGAAAAATATATCGAATTACAATTCACAGACACGAATAATATTATAAATAATTATTTGTGTTCATCATAAATTTATGTGTATAAATATGTGTAGAATTTATTTAATATTTAATATATTTTTGTGTAACTTTAGGCCGACGAGGGTTATATACTTTAGCAAATTTGGGTCATTCTTCTCAAGGACTCCGTAGTGACAATATTGCCTCTTAGATTCTCTCTCTATTCACATTACCTTTACATTAATGCCTTTGCCTTAAATTAACTCATTGTGGGCTCAGTGTGTGTTTAGACGTGGAAGTGGGCGCACGTCGGTTTGTTATGCAGGTTCGTTTCTCTGAGAAAATAGTACAATTATAGCATATTCTGGCTATAAATCCCTAATTCATTGTCTGACACTCAGCTAAATCTTTCTTTTTTCTTTCAGTTTATTGTAATGGCTTTGGCGCGACGATCATGCAGGAATAATCCTGACGTATTCTGCTACATCTGCGGAGAATACACGCTGTCAGGGGACAGGAAGAACATCACAGGATTTGTGAGCGTGCCTACATGGCTTACTTTAAAGTCAAGCTGTGTGACCAAGATAAGTCCTGGGCACCGTACACGGTGTGCAAGACGTGCGTAGAATACCTCCGGCGGTGGACGAAGGGCGCGAAAACTTCACTGAAGTGTTGGGATTCCGATGGTATGGAGAGAGCCGTTTGACCATGCAACGGATTGTACTTCTGCGCCATCAATACTACTGGCATCAACTGGAAGAATCGGGAAAGCCTCCAATACCCCGACCTTCCATCTGCCCGCCGTCCAGTGGCTCACTGCGAAGACATTCCTGTACCAGCGTTCACACAGCTTCCCGACAGCGAACGACGAGGCCACCATTACAGACGAGCGAGGAGATAAAGAAGAGTTCGAGTATGAAGCACAAGATGGTCCGCAGACCTTTTCACAATGTGAGCTTAATGATCTGGTTGGGGATCTCAGCTTGTCGAAGATTTCCTCCGAGCTGTTGGCCTCCAGACTCCAAGAGAAAAATCTACTTGGCAAGGACGTGCGTATCACTTTCTTTCGTAGAAGGCATGAGGATTACATGGGCTACTTCTGCCAGGAGGAAGACCTCGTGTACTGCCGAGATGTCGCCGGTCTTCTTGTTAAACTCGGCGCTCCTCAATACGATCTGAGAGATTGGCGACTCTTCATTGACAGCTGCAAGCGCTCTTTGAAGTGTGTGCTCCTCCACAACGGGAACCAGTTCGCCTCAATCCCTCTTGCGCACTCCACAGCTCTCAAAGAGAAATATGAAGCAGTGAAGTACGTACTCGACAAAATCCATATGAGCAGCACAAATGGATCATACTGCGTCGACTTAAAGATGGTTGAACTTCTACTTGGTCAGGCAGTCAGGGTGTACGAAGTTCCATGCTTTATTGTATGTGGGGACAGTCGAGACAGAGTCCAGCACTATGTAAAGAAGGAGTGGCCGGCGCGAGATCAGTTAGTACCTGGGGCGAGAAACATCATACACGAACCTTTTGTTGACCGGGAGAAGATATTGATCCCACCGCTACATTGAAGCTTGGGTTAATGAAAACAGTTCACGCGCGCTCTCGAGAGGATGGGAGGTGCTTCAACTACCTGTGCCGAGCCTTTCCTCGACTGACCAGTGAGAAGGTGAAGGCCGGCATTTTCGATGGCCCACAGATACGGAAGCTTATAAAGGACACAGAGTTCCAAAACTCCATGAGCACGCTAGAGTGCACCGCGTGGAAATCGTTTGTGCAGGTGGTGAACAACTTCCTGGGGAAACACGAAGGATAGCAAACCACGCCAGACCATTAGCACCATGAGGCCTTCCAAAAACTCGGGTGTTTGATGAGTATAAAGATGCACTTCCTGTTCTCACACATGGAGAAGTTTCCTGAAAATCTCGGGGCGATGAGCGACGAGCAGGGAGGAAAGGTTCCATCAGGACATGCGCCAAATGGAGGAGAGGTACCAGGGGAGGTGGGACGCAGTCATGATGGTGGACTACTGCTGGTCGCTGAAGCGAGACAACACAGCAGCTGCTCACACACGGGAATCGAAAGAAACGCCGATTATGCCGTGAATTTGAACTTCTGTGTCATGTAACGCACATTCTTATACTAAATATTATGATAATTATGCTTATAAACTTTGATGGACTAAATAAAAAATTAATAAATTGGATACGTTGATTTTTATTTCTTGAGGAAATGGGGAAAAAAATCGTCAGGGGTTTCTCAGCTGATGATCCACAGAAATTGTTGTTTTTTTTAATAACAAAAATCGATTTAAAAAAAATATATGTAGCAAAAAAACCTGACTGATTCAGCAAACCAAGGTCATTTTCAGACTGAGCATCAAAATTAGTCTAATTCAGCAGGAATACCCTGGACGATTTTCAAAAAATATTTTTTTGTTGCCCTGTGTAATAATCCCCAAGGATATCAGAAACCATTTAAAAGGGCTGAACATTTCTTATATATGTAAATAAATAATGAGAGAAAAAACTTAATAGCGTAGCCACAAAAACGTTGAGGACTATATTGAATAATAATATTTGTTATAACACATATATATATGACCTTATTATATTATATAGGGCTGGCATTTCTTATTATATATACTTATAATGAGAGAACAAACTTAATAGCGTAGCCACAAAAAAGTTTGAGGACTATTTTGATTACTAATATTTGTATAATATATATATATGACCATTTTAAAAACATTTATAGGCTCATTAAAAAAAAGAATTAAAACTCGGTGCGCGTAATAAAGCGTTGGGAAACTGTAAAAAGGATTTCTTACAAAATATAGTTCAAGAATCATCGTCGTCTCTCATGGGCTTCAAGGATAGGTGGATGATCCCCATAAAGGGGATTATATGATACAAGTAATAATAAGCCACATTATGAACCCATAACACTCTCCATTTAAACTTTAATCCGCATTGTTGTACGTGGAAGAGCATCTGAATGGTTTTAAAAGAAGAGGGTTCTTTTGTGTTTATTATCTATTTTATAACAAAAAACAAAACTCTCTTCACGAGGGTCATTATGTAATGAGCCCTCCAGTTGTGTGAGGGAAATGGAGGTTCCTTATAAGGGATTGTCAGAGTGAGTGAGATAGATGATGACCATAGAGATATGAAGATTTAGAGAGCTGATTGAACCTTCAGAGAAATACGTCGTTGTTGTGACCGTAAAAAACTTCTAAAAGACCGTAAACACAAAACCTTTCATAACTATTTTCTTGTTGTTTTATGTCTTTAACATAGAGATATAAAGACTTTATATTCTATTTCTATCTTACTTGTAAAACGAATATGATCCCATTATACTCTGTAGAGGTTTGTTATAAAATA
>CP045895.1:11776582-11799696 GCA_013387185.1 Caligus rogercresseyi | reverse complement strand
GCAGGTTCGAATACTCCCAAGAGGGATGGTCCACGCTTAGTCTACCTCAATGATAAGATCCTAGGTTCGAGTGACTTATTGAATGCTATAAATCTTATTATATTCCTGTCGGATACTGCAATTCTATCGAACCATATATGCAAAATAAATGACAATCATTTTAAAAATTATTCAATCTTTACATTATTTTTCTAATGAGGGATACCCATGGTTTCCAACTCTTTTATATTTTTATTCTCAATCGTCATATGCAGGATAAGTTAATAAATATTATTCATATGAGACCCAGTTCTCCACTCTATAGAGTATACAAAGAAAGAACCTTCCATCTTATAACGGATCTATGTATTAAGAAGAACACCGAAGTTCCTCGGTTCTTCATAACACACTAGGTACTTAAATTGACCTATCAAGCAATTCAATTTACTTATCTAACTCCATCAAGGCAATAACAATAATAATAATCATTTTAATAAACTAAAGCCATTATCCAACTCACTAACAAAAAAGCACTCATACACACTCCAATGAAGGTTAACAAGGACGATTGATTTCTTAGTATAACGTTGATAGAATAGAATATTTTTACTCGGCTTCAAACACATGTATATATCCTTTTTTTGGATGGCGTTTTGGTCATTTTATTTAAATATTTTTTTAGAATCATAAAATCTTTCCAGATTATCCCAAACCTGGGTAATCCCATGTCAACTGGATACAGCCATCGCTGATTTTATAATTTTTTGGTTTAATCTTTATACACTATATTTTAACTCTTTGTGCTAAATTCTAAGACTCACAGAGTTTATTTATGGGACACTTGAAGTTATGTAAAAGTAACGTATTATAATTTAAAAGGCGATAAATCTCATTTTAGTGGCTGAATTTTTCATGTATACCAAAATACTAAGCAGTGACACAATTTCTGTTGTGCAAATCCAATAAAAAAATATGATATTTGCGATTCGGTGCTTTAGTTCAATATAGTACCCCTGCCAGTACAACAATTTTTCTCCGAGATATCGAATTGAGAGTCAAAACCGCCTCCAACTACAGGAATGTTGAAAATTTTTTGTAAAGTTTACTTCATAAGTGTTTAAATAGTATACCAAAAATATGCAATCGGCGATAGCCATGCTATCAATTTGACATGTAAGTACCCAGTACTAAGATAAGCTCAGATGAAACACAAAAAGGGTCACAAATTTATAGTTATCAATTTTACTATCATTAGTTTTGTTTAGTTCTCACATTTATGATAGTTTTTGCCTATTTGATGCAATTCAATATACTTTTGTGATATATGTATAAACATAATAGCATACAAATAGATGTCCATCGAACCTAGGATGATATTCCGTTGAAAAATGATAAAAATCCACTTTTTCCCTAGAGGAAGTTGAACTTTCGCCTTCGAAATTGAGATTTGAGCACTGAAAACTTTGCCGTTTCAAAAGGTGGCCACACGATATATGAGGATACGTGTATATTTTACTTTTTCGCCTAATGGGATCAATAGACTGAAACATCCAGGGGGATAAAAGCTGGATAGTTCCAAACTCACAACAACCTCTTAAACTTAAACCACAAAAAATATTTGAAAGTGTTGGTAAGAACCGTTCTCAAAAAAAATTGGGATTGACGGTTCGAAACCTTTCTCAAACGTTTCAAGAAAATGGATTGCACTCCCCATAGGCAAATTCTCACCGCATAAAATTTCACAATTGTTCTGATTAAACATTTAGAAATTCGGACATACTTGTCGGACTCACGATTTGAAATATGTGTCGGAGGCTTGCAACTATTTTATCATACCTAGTCCATCTCTTCATTATATCGATGTGAACATCCTCTCCCAAACCTGCACTCTTAGTATTAAGAATTGAGCACATCTCCACACAGCTGACTTGCTCCCTGGTCTATGATAGTTTTTTTTTTCTTCGACTTTATTGATATTTTGTGTAATTAAATATAAATATATATAAATAAACATTTTAGTTTAAAATTATTACACAAAAAAAGTCATCACACATTAATCATCCACAAAGAAAACACATACAAAACAATAAAACAAAGTAAATGAACAAAAGTAAACATAACTTAAAATCAGAGTCTTTTGTAAAAACGTAAAAGTCGCTTCAGGTCGATCTTTGCATTCTCGGCGCAGGAAGGGAAGAATTTAACCAGGTCACCCGCAAATTCCAACGTCCTGCCGAAATCCCTGGAATCTTGATGCCGAGGGCAGAATAGCGAGCCGCCCTTGATATCATAATGACTCTGAGGTCATTTTCTCTGACCAGATCTCCAGAGGCTAAGCGCTCCGCCAGAAGGCTTTTACAGCTTGAGAGTGCAAATTCCATGGCCCTCGTCTTGACAGGAGCCTTGCGAATATTCGTGGTGAGACCGAAGAGAATTAACGGAGCAATATGTTTGTCTTCTATGTGTTTAATATTTAAACTTATAAAGTCCCTAAAATCTTGAGTAAGGGACATCCATAAAACGCATGGATGATTGAATTGTAAAGATTGCCACAATCCTTACAAGGAGTGAAAAAGAACACGTTTCCAGTGGAAATTTGGAACTGAGCGGTAAAGCGCTTTCCAGAAACAACTCTTTGAATGGAGGACAATATTCTACTCTTCCAGCGATTTGGCAAGTTTAGAGCTTTTAAGTAGTGAACCGCAATCTTATCAGCTTCTTCTCTTGCGTTCGAATCAAAACTCATCCTCACGTGCCAAGGAACAGGGGCAAGATGATAGGCTGCGGCTCTTTTTAGCTGAAAGAGGAACTTTCCACAGTTAAAGATTGATTTTTCTGATAGATCATGAAGAGAGATCACGTTTGTGGAAATGGCCAATCTTTCTAGTTGTTGTGGAGAGTCTAAATTTGTAAAAAAATACTGTTTGTGGCTATTAGATCGAATGATATCAATGATGGATGATTGGCAAAAACTTGGTTTTCCTTTCCACAGAATCCTTTGAATCGTAGCGAAGACGGGTGAAAATTGTCCTAGAATGTCGTTAGAGTAGTCCGTGCCTAGAAGCAGCACAATGTAAGCCCAGCTCGAAGAAATATAAGCCCTCCACTCCACATCGGGGTTCTTTGTCAAGTCATTAAGACTTTTGATAAATTTTGGGGATTATTTTTGCGAGAACTGACAAACCTCCACCAAGCTGTGCCCTGGGACGTTGTAGAGAAGGTAAGTATTTCCTATAGAACATTTTTTCCAGCCATACATTTTCCTCTCTGATAGCTTTTTCAGCGAGCCAAGGAACGGCAGAAGCTTTGTAAAGTATTCTGGGTACAATTAAGTAGTTATAAACTTCTACTCTTTTTTGTAAATTGAATTTCCTCCATCTGGGAATGTTGCAGTTCATAAAGTTAGATATACTTGTCCAGTTGGAATCCAAGGGGCCATTCCTCCCACAAGAGATGCCCAAGATTTCAACGCTCTCCTTGATGTTCAAGTCGAAAATATTTATGTTAGAATCCGGGAACCATTTTCCAAGTGGTAACACAACCGTCTTCTTATTATTGACAAGTAGTCCCGACTTTTCCCAAAAGATCCAAGAAAGTTAACAATTACTTGAAGTCGTTTGATGAGCTGGACTTCAGACTTGCTCTCTATGTATAAGGTTATGTCGTCAGCATACATGTCTAATATGAGTTTTGAACGACCCTAAGCAAACTCCAAATGATATTTTTACTAGCATAATGTCAATAAGATTGTCCCTTGAAAAGATACAATCATTTGAGCCATGTGCTATTGTTTTTCTCAGCGAAGATTTTTGAGCAAAAATTAACCAATAACTAAAAAAACCCTACTAGACAAACAAGATTCCTAATATTTATGGTTTGTAAATATCTATAAATCTTGAATCATTGTTCAATGTATGAACCTGCGATAAGTCATTTATGGAACAGACATTTTAAATCAAGTTTTTAATTGAATTTATTATTAAAATTGATACTTGTGTTAAATGTATAAAAACCATTCATTAAAACTTAGATTAATTATCTAATTCAATTAAACGCATAGTCATAAATCAATTTGAACCTTGAGTTAAGGGGGAAATATCGTAATACATTTGGATATGTTGCATTCACAATTATTGTTATGCAATCCATTGGAATTGTTCTTGAGGATACTATAGACATATAATTAAATAGTTTTTTAGACTAATAAAATGATTATAAAAATTTACTCAAAACGAATTTAAAAATATTAAACATTCAAATTTACCAAAATAATTAGATATTCATGATAATGAATATCTAATACTTTTTGTTTCAAACCTCAAAAGTAAATAATATATTTTTCTTTAAAAGAGAGTATAATAACACTGTCCATTAGGACCCATTTTTAATCAATTGAGTAGTATTGGGTTATTCCTAGGAAGAGTTGAAGGTCCTCCTTAGGTTTTGGAGATTTGATTTTTTTATACAGCCTCATTTTTGATTTGAGAGGTTGAAAGCCATCCTTAGAAATACAATGACCCAAAAACCTACGGAGTATTTAAAAACTCACATTTTTCAGAGGAAGGAATAACCAGAGGTTTTAAGCCGAGACAATACTTCATTGATTGTTTGACGATGTTTGGCCTTCGTCTTAGAAGCTATTAATATATCATCAAGGTATACAAAAACATTATTACTCTTCTCAATACTAAATCAATTAGCGTTTGAAATTTCTGAGTGGCATTCTTTTGCCAAAATGGTATTCTCAAATACTCTTACCAATGGAGGGATTATTGCTGTTTTGTTGATTGAATCTTTATTCATGGAAATTTGATTGTACGCTCTGTGAAGATCCATTTTACTAAATTGTATTACCTTTTTAGGTTTGCCACAAAAATCGCAAATTAGGAAGAGGATAACGATCCAGGGTGACATATTGTTCAATTGCCGATAATCGCCGCACATTCTCCATCCTCCGTTGGCTTTCGGCACTACTTGATGGCGGACGAAAATTTGAGGACGATGGACGCTTATCCCTTGCCCATGAATTTCATTCTTAACAATATTCAGCTTCACACCATCTAGTTTTTGGACTTCGCGAAGCAAGGAGGGCCCTTCGTTCCGATGTGATGCTCCACGCCATGAGCCGGGTGAGATTCAGTGAATCGTTTACATTCGAAGATTTCTGGACATTGAGATTTAACCCATTGGGTATAGATATGTCTGAAATGACACATGGATCATTTTTGTATAATTTCTTGTTAAAAAGGTCAACGTTGATTTTATAGAAATGGAGAAAATTGGCCCCATAATAGGACTGCCTCTGGATACGACGAGGATTTCCATTGGAAAGTTCCTAGGTCCTTAATTGGATCCTTAGAGTCTTTGTACCCATGACTTCTCTAGGACTTCCTCCATAACCAAAAACGGGTTCCTTTTTCTCTTTTATGTAGTTCTTGCAGTCCTTAGAGGCTATCACCGATACATGGGCTCCAGTATCTACAAGAAAAGTAATCCATAGGGATAATTTTGAAACCCTTGCCCGGCAATGCTGAGGCCATAAGGATACATTTCGCCCAAGAGTTGAGTATGCCCCTCAAAGCGAAATCCAATTCGATCCGCCGGAACAACCCTCGACGTCCAATAACGCAAATCTTGGAAGACGAAGTTCCGTGACGGCCATAGTCAAGTTTGACTCCTCCATTTTTTCGGATTCTCCTTTTAGAAGTGGGGGAGAATTATCTTGAACACGGGGCACCAATGTAAGAACGCAAAGAGGAAGAAGTTATAGAGACTACTGAATATATTCTTTTCTTGTAACGATAACAACAAAGTAGGGGAAGATGTGGATCAGCATGTCCATACGAATTAAGTCCCAACACTCATATATATATATATATATATATATATATATGTTTTGTTTGTTGTGTGAGTGTGTATGTGTGAGTTTTTTATTGTGTGTTTGTGTCGAATAATAAGAAAAAGGAAAAGAGGATTACTCATAATAAAGCCCACTTGAGGTTGCTGTGAAAAATATCTATAATTGTGACTTGTGGAACCCGATGTTCAAAATTATTACGCCTAATCCCAACTTACGTATTCTTACTGTAACATTTATAATCAGGAACGAATAAAGAAAATCTGTTTGATATACTAAAAGACACAAGAATTGATTAATATTTTAATTTGCTATTATTACTTCTGTCCCAAATTAGTTAAGCAATAAGTTTATAGTTTCATTTAAATTATTTTATTGGTTGTTGTGGACTCAAAATTGTTGCTTAATGTATTCTCATTTTTATTTTAAATAATGATTTGCATATACATATATAGAAACAAATTTGAAAAATGAAACAAACTGAATATATTATCCGAAAACTATAATTGGATAAACAATGCATCTTTCATAATTATTCGTTTTGGTTGTTGTTGTGTTTCCCAGAAATTCTCCTGAGTGCACAGTAATTATTTCTGTCAGAGAAAGTTGACCTCTGCTTGACATGTTTCAATTGTTTCCTCCATGAGAAAAAAACCTTTGAAGCAATAAATAAAATTTATTATTTATTCTCATGACTAAAAAAACCATTGATATTTAGATAGGTATCAAGTTATCAATCTAATTTTTGCCTCATTTCTTCACATTTTATAAAAATATATATAAGCACAAAGAAAGAGAATGTATATAAAATGATATTAATGAGTAAAAATAAACATTTTAGTTTAAAATTTCAACATCAAATATGAACAAACACTAAAATACAATTATAATAGTATAGCTTGACAAAATAAACAAAACATATAGAAACGATAAACCTTTTTATTTGATATCCTTGAATTGACGTAAAAGTTTTTAAATAATTTTCCATAAGGAGATTTTTTTGTCTCACCTTTATTATATTGAAGATACACATGGTACTGCATTTCTACATTAGAGTAAACATGATTACATGGTGTAAAAAAATTGGAAATGATACAAAAAGACTTATTGCGTCACCAGTTTTCGAGATTTAGAATCCATATTTGCAAGGAGACATCAATAAATGGAGTTAATCAATCTAATAACTAAATATCTGTTGACGAAACTAAATTTTGACCTCAGAGAGTCCTTGTAGCAAAAACAAAAATAAGTTATCCTTATGAAACTAAAGTATTGGTCAGTGACGTTGCAATAATAGCATCATTGGTTATGTCACTGGTACAGAAACAATACTTTTTATGTTAACAATATCAAATACGTTGGAAGTAAACTTTACAAAAATTTAGTTAATCAATTAAGAACCTTAAGTACTATTGACAAAATCAAATTGTGAGCTCAAAGATATGTTTCTTGACAAACGAAAACGGACTTACATATCTTATAGAGTGTATTATTATAAATCACAATAAAAGAACTACAGACTCAGAATCCCCGACATAAAGCGGCTCGAATTTTTTTATAAGCTAATTAGGTCGGGACTATTTTTAACAGTAACATTTTGTCAAAAATTAATACAAAATCTTATATTTCAATGAAAAAAACGATTACAAACCTACATCATAATAAACTGTTGGTTCAGAAGCCAACTCTCAGATAGTTGTTCAACTCAAGAAAAAAATCCAGTTGGATGAGTTTAAAATTCATTTCAACATTAATCATAAAGAAGCATCCAATGGAACAAATGAAAATTAAAGTTAGTAAAAATAATCCGCGGGCAGACACTAGTGCTTTTACAAAAAAAATAATGGTAAATATTTTCCCATAGGGAAATAACTGCAGTGATCTTGTTATTGCGAATGGATTTGTTATTTTTTGTGTACACTCAAACTTTTCAAGAGTCATTTCTTTTAAGTGAAGCAAATCATTCCTTAGGGGCTGATATCAAATCCAATTTCCTTAGGGGCACATATCAAATGCAATTTTCTTAGGATTAATGAAGAAATGATGTTCGAGGTCCTTTGTTGTGGGTTAGCCTCCTACAATTAACCCATAATTGTCTAACAATTATGAAATACATACAATTTAAACGCAATCTAGTCTTGTACACATATGTATTTTGCATTAATTTGTTATTTAGAAATATATTATAATTATTTGTTTACAAAGTTGACATATTTGAGGAAAAATCTTAGAAACTATATACACATAAATTGTACATAATTACTTCAAACTAAAAAAATATAAGCAAAAGCACTTTGCACTAATGGGTTAAAGTTGAATTTAATGTATTTGTATTCTAAATAGATTGTACATGTACCATATGAAGATATTAATGTACCCATTGACTATTTTTTCTCTGGAGCCTTCTTCATGCATCATTGTCTACTATCTTCTAGCTATTTGCAAACAAATAGAAAAATTGTATAAAATGCTGCACTCCCAATGCAAAAGTAAAATTGCACTTATATCAAAGGAAGGACGTTTAATCATGGGAGGCCTATCACCGGTTTAAACTATGCTTACATAACTTTATCTGGAGTTTGGGCTCAGAAAGTAGAGTCAATTTTAAATAGAAAAGTTAAAGACGAACAGAGGGACTTCTATAGAAAAGAAAAATCATGGATACATCGCGTAACATCCTTGCAGCTATAGAGTCCCTCCATTGAAATTTTAAATTTGGCGCGCAATGATTGCTATTCATTTTAGCAATGCATTCGATTGGGTAAGCCATATTCATAATTTACGATGGATAAAGAGACCTTGGCATTATTTGATTCCCATATAAGCTTTGTTAATCAATAATTCTTCTATTATTTCCTTCGATGTCAAAAATAATACACAGATTTTATTAAAGAAAAGTTGCAGACAAGGTTGTACTGTAGCGTCGCTTCTTTTCTACATCTGCTATATATGAGCTTACACGAGCTTGGAAAAGGAAATACAGTGGGGCTGAAGTTTCATTTAATGGAGAAAAGCATATAATAGATCTATATTCAGTTAAGAACGTGGACGCTTCTTCTGCAAGGCAACCTATTGCACAAACAAAGGAGCTTTTATTATTATTTAAAAATATTCTTGAATAAATCAGGACTCGATATAAACAAAATCAAACAACCATACTACTCTTAGGGTCCTGTCTACAAAAAATATATCAGTATCAATGCATGTAAGGATCAAGAATTTTTAATGTTTTGGGTATACAATGGACGAGAAAAGGAGAAAAAACATGGCAATATTGAATAAAATATTCATTTACGTATGTGGCACAACGCATTGATTTATATATTACTATTTTAGTTCCTCTGGTTTTATAGAAAGCAACTTCTATTCCGTCATTAGATGAGTCTTCCATGGTAGAAGAAGATGCGTAACTGTAATCCCTCTTCCACATAAACTAAATTCTTTCTCTCAAACAGCAAAAAAGCAAGACTGGCTGTAGATTGCGCCAGCTAGCACATATTATTCCAAAATAGTATAAAAGACAATAGGGGACATAGGAGATTATCCAAATAAAGAATTGCTTATTTATATCCTGTCGGATGCAATTATATCGAACCAAATAGGCAAAAAATAATATTAAGGGAGTGCAATAGCCGTGTGCGTTAAGGCATGTTCAACTCTCAATGTTGGGGGCGCAGGTTCGAATCCTGAGAGGGGATGGTCAATTTTGGTCTACCTCATTGATAAGATCCTAGGTTCGAGTGATTAATTTTAATGCTATAATGCTTATTTATATCCTTTCGGATACAATTATATCGAACCAGTTCGGTAAAATAAATAAATACCTGAAGTAAAATAATAATAAAATAACGGACTTTTTCATGAGAAGATCTCAAGATTATCCTATAACTAATAAAATGTATATGAATAGAAAAGGCAAAAAAATGGCAACTATTGTATACTTCTTTCAATACTATACATGGGCACCCCATAAACTAATAAATATTTATAAAACTTTTCACCCCTTCTAGCGTCGATATAAGGAACTATATGGCAAGCTAACCCAGCACATTTATCAAGCTCTTCGGTATATATTATTCATAAAAATAGGAATGTCAGACCTTCCACTCATAGGTTTGGTGGCCCCTTGTGTTTAGAAAGAACAGCTCTTCTGAATAGAATTTTTAAACTTCAGAACATAAAGGCTGAATCCATTTTCATTGGAGGAAGGTTTATGTTCCCTTTTCAGAGATAAGTCAAAACCTTCCGACCTGTAACACCTTGGTTTTCAATACTGAGTTTGTAGAGACTTAAATCAATTGAAGAAAAAAAAGGGAAGTTTTTAAACATTTTAGGTCTTCCTTCCTCGTGGGAATATAATTTCTTGTTTGGCCAGGGATTTGCAGATGGATCCAAATTCACGGCTCATTTTAATTTCAGTCGAACTCGTAGAATTTTATCATCCTGCAAAAATAATGATTTTGTATGATAATGCATTGTACATTTTCGTAGATTGCCTTTATTAATTACTTTGAAATATTTTATTCAACAAAACGCTTTTGGACAAAAAAAATATCAACTCCATCAAGGCTTCGATTTTGTTTGGACCCTTCAGAACAAAAGGAACTTATTTTCTCACCATCAGGCTATATAATTTTCGTTGCGTAATATCAAATTATTAATAACAAAATAATTAACCAATAATTCTTACATACCCATCGAATACCTCAGGGTAATAATGATTGGGACAGGTACTGTTATTCTTCTCATTCAATTATATTTCCTAATATCACTGCATTTTTCTGGACGTGGGCTGGAGATCTAATGTGGTTTATTCTCTCAAAAGCATTTCAACACCTCAGGCTCATCAAATCTATCATAAGAAGACACCTCAATTTGGTTTGAATATATATTTTTTTATTATTGCATAATATATTAAGGCTTTTTTTCTTTTCAAATTAATATTGAATTACAATATTCATTTATGTTGTTCATTTTTAATGCAACTCTCTTAAGATTTACTTATTGGTTGCCTATTGGTTTATTACACTATATTTAATAAGAAGAATAAATATAAATCTCAACCATTAATAATAAAATGCATCTTTTTCAGTCCCTTCATTTATTCCCACAGAAATTATACACAATAATATATAACATTGAGGTTTTCAATAAGATATTATAAATATAGCAGTTAAATATCAATATTAAAACGGGGCAATTTACTGAAAGTAAAAGGAACTGTTAAGAAGACACACAAAAAAACTATAAAAATTCAAGTAAATAAAAAACACAACATAAAAAGAAAGGCCTAATAAAATTCAGAAAGTCCCAAAATAAACCCTTTCACGAGTAAATAATAACCTTATTTTTACCATGTTTCTTAAACTTACGTTGACATTTCTTAAATATAAATTGGAGCAGGACGAAAAAAAACACAAAATCACCTGTACACAACCAAGAAAAAACATTCATATCGGGCATCTTAACGGATATGGTCGAGCACCAAGCAGATGTCAAATCAAGTGATTCTGATGTCATGCATTCATATGAAATTGTTGCAAGCCTTTTCGAAATATTTCTTCGGCAACTTTGAAACAACATGTAAAACTGGAAAGCTGAAAGCAGCAAGAGAAATTTTATCGGCAAAACCAATTTTATCCTCACGAGCACAACCTACCATCAGAAACCAGCTGCTCAAGCAGATCAAAGTCGGTGGGCATCATCCCCCCTGTCCCCTTAAAGTAAAGATAAAATATCCACCGATCTATGGAACTCGCTTCCTGAGCCCCAAACAAGTGATGCAGCAACAGTGGTTGCCTAACTTATGTCAAAATTACCTCCAATTTTACGACCTTTTCTACTTTACATTACTTGCTTGTACTGTTTTGATATTTCTTTACGTCATAATATATATTATATCCTATAAATTGACAAATGTGTATTTAATTGTTAGTACTATCTATAACACCTTAGTTTATTTGTGTATTTTTATGAGCATATATATTGTTATGCAATAAATAACTATCCTTAATCCCAGAAATAGTGAAAAAGATGAAGTATCATATAGGTGCGCCGGAATCATTTCGGAAGTGAGTAGAGAGAATCTGAATTCACTTTCCCTACCATAGCTTGAGGGACCGAGGATTCTCGCGGCTTGAATGAGCTAGTGAGGTAGTAACAGGTAAGAAGGCGGGAGGTCTGCGGAGTCAATGCACACAATTGAGTGCCTTCTGGAGGCTATTAACATTCTCTTTTGTGCCTCTTTCTGTATTCTACCTAACGTATAAGTATAGGTGAAGATTGAAACTCTTTTAGCCGTAACTTAAGTAAAGTTTTGTGACCTTTGACTGGTGTAATGAAGCAGACTGCGCTGATATGGGTCTGTGAATCTCCACTAACAAATTAATTAAACCACCATGCTAAGATCGTATTGATATCAAAAGATACTTACTATAACACAATAAATAATTACAACAAGATGTTACTCCTTAGAAGACTGTATTTCAATTGTTATATAATAATATTATATTTTCATGTTATTGCGCATTTTCAACAGCTGAAAGAGGATGCGTAGAACATAGAGATATAAAGATATAGAGAGCTTATTCCCTTCAATAGCAGAGAAACATCATTCAGCTGTACTTTTGTGTCCAATATAAACAAAGTAATTTGTACTACGTCAACGTAAACTGATCATAGAGATAGATTATATCTCTATGATCAGCTTACGATGACGTAGTACAAATTACTTTGTTTATATTGGACACAAAATACAGCTGAAGGGAATAAGCTCTCTATATCTTTTTATCTCTATGGCGTAGAGTTGTTTATTCCTCAAGTAAGTTGATTAGTGATGGTTCGTAATATCAGACCCTGTTCGATCTATCCTATGACGCGACAACTGGGCTTATTAATATTTTAGTAAAATAATAAATGTGTGTTGAAGGATGGGGGGTTGGAACACAGTTAAACTTTTTTTGAGGAACTCTTATAGTATGAGTATAATTTTTAAATGATTATTTACTTCCTAATAGTTATTAATCAAAATATTATTATATTTATTTATCTTTTACATTACTTTAAAATAATAATATATGTGATTTCAATATGGATATAAAGCAAACTATATACAACAAAATATTTATCTGCCCAACTTGAAATTACTTTAAAGCTGAGCGGAATGGTACAATATAAATGAAGAGTCATGAATGGCATTCATAGTTGTAAATTTACTTAATTGACCCATTATGTCAACGTGACTCTAATCTTCTTTAGTAAGATCCTGAATATAACAAAGAATCTCTATTCACGTATTCACATTTTTTTACACATATTCAAATGATAATAAATCACAAACATCTTCGAGGTGTGGTATTATTACCTCACAGAATATCGTTACACACGTTACATCCATATTATGTATGCATGGGACAAGAGAACAAAAAGTGGAGAAGGTGTTGGCATACAAACCATATTCTATATATAAAACCTTTATTTCCAACTAAAGAACAGGATCCAAAATATGTATTTCATTAGCATGCTACAAAGCTCTTATTGTGAGGAAACTGTTTAATAATAATAATTATTATTATTTTGAATATATGGTTCAACTGAGTTACATCCTCTGGGGTACAGATAAGCGTGTTTGTATTTCTCATTAGTTGCATATATAAACATAATAAGTATAAGAGAATATTATTATCAAAATAAGTCATTCTCATATACACTAAATATTTCCATATTTATTATCATTTATCAAGTACTTATAGTATAATGTCATAGATTTGATTACATTCTAAGGAGGAATAATATTATTTTTTATAATAACACTGGACAACAAATTTTGAAAAGTAGTTTGGGTCCGTAAACATATTAGTCTTTTCCTAACAAGTTTTTTTTCACTAATTTCAAATACCACATCGAAATTGTGAGCTGGACCGCTTTTAAACTTGTCTTTGACGAACCGATGAAGATCATAGTTAATATCAAGAGCTTCTATCAATAAAAATACTCTATCGCAAGAGTCGAGGTCACCATACTTGGGCAATAATGGCTCAAGGTATTTTTGGTGTGGAAGCTGGAGATGGAAACATTTGCTGCCAGTTCAATTCATTTGTGTGATCATGTGAGACTCGTTAGATTCAGCATGTGATGGACTTAACTCAGGATCCACACTTTTTGGTGGCAGAGGTGCTGTCGAGCCCTCATCATCAGATTTTTCTGAATGAATAGTTAAATCTTCTTGTGGTATAGGTAGTGTTGTGTCGGTCCCAATTTATTCGGTCCGGTCCTAGTCGGTCCTTAGGACCGTCGGTCCTTGGGATCGCTCCTAAGTACCGTCAGTCCTTGGGATCGGTCCTTGAGATTGTCTTTTGTCAGTCCTTTATTTTTCATAAAATGTGGAAAGAGTATTTATTTAATACGTTCTAACTGCTAATATTATATATATATATATTCGATTATACTGAGCGTTAATTCAATAGTAACAAAAGGGGTTAATATATATTTATATCAGACAATTTGGAAACATGTTTTATCTTAATATAGGCTTTTCAGTGAACTCACCGTCGGTCATTACTTATTAAATGTTTCGGTAAAAATAATTAATTCACAACCCTTCCGTTTAAACCACTATAGGCTAATTTTTAAGTATTGTGATAAGCATCGAATATTTATTGTTGTAATAATAACTCATATTTAATACTTATTAATAATATAAGTAAAAAGTTATATTTGTCATCAGCTCATTGAAGATGTTCTTTTTTCATATAAAGGATTGCTCCTTTTAATAGCATTAAGAGATGTTGAAAACATGACGTAGGCTACGATGTAAAAAAAACACATTTTTCCTTTACTAAGGACCGACAAAAAGGACTGGACCGAACCGGACCAGAGTGGACTGCAGTCCTCGGTCCTTGATAAGATGTTCCATTTATGAGTTGCTTAATATAATTAATATTAATAGATGAAATTGGAAGGGTCCATTCAAAGGATTCGTAAATGATCAAGGCCCATCAGAAAGGACACCTAGGATTCATACAGATGAAATTCTTATCTCTGAGTTGATGTTCTCACCTCAACCAATGAAGTGATGCTTTATTCAACAATGCCAACTGCTTTTAATTTAATTTCCTTTTTCAAGTGAACCAATCACGTTCTAAAATACAATCACAGTGTAAAATCCTTGGTCATAATGATCGTTATAATGCTGAAGAGCTCTATAAATATATTCTAAATTATGTTAACTCCAAATAGTTTAAAGTCCTTGTGTTACATGAGCAATATTAGCGTTCTTTATATATCCATATTTTTTTCAGCTTCATTTGTTGAACTTAAGCTCTGTTAAGAAAATTGCATTCCTTTATGTCTTATAAATAATTATTTTTATAAATCAATTTTATGATTGGATTTAAATCTTATGGTACATTAGTTTTCACAATTTATGAGTTATATTAAATCAATATGTTATATATGATATAACATATTCTAGAAATAATAAATTATTCTTTATCCGAGCCCAGCTCAATTTATGAAAGCCTTTTACTATAGTTTCAATTTTAATGGTCTCCTTTGGAATTATACTAAATATTCTAATATAATTATCGATTGAGAAAAGCTTGAGAACTATCTGCATTCCTTGATCATAGTAAAAACATTATTGAATGGAAAGAGATTCATTCTATTGACTAATGAGAGTTTCCACACTCCCTTCTGTATTTGTTAATAGAAAAACATAAAACTATTAAATGGAGAAGACATTTTGTAGCCAAAGGAAATGAGAGAATATATTAGTATATATGTGTCAAATTTGGAACCTTTAGATAGCATTTCCGTTTCTTCCAGAGTCTACAGCAGGAATCAGTAATATAAAACTTATATGATACATATTCAAATTATACATTAATAACTTGAATAATGTACTAATGGACTGAGAAAAAAATATTTAAACATCTTGAGCTTGCGAATTGCCCGATGATAATATGAAGAAAATCAGAAAGGGAGTGCGATAGCCGTGTGCACTAAGGCGTGTTCAACTCTCAATGTTGGGGGTGCAGGTTCGAATCCCGAGAGGGGATGGTCATTTTGGTCCGTACCTCATTGATAAGATCCTAGGTTCAATAGACTAATTTTAATGCTATAATACTTATTTATATCCTATCGGATACAATTCTATCGAACCAAATAGGGGAAAAAATCAGAGTTAATTCTAAAGTTATTTGAGCTAAAAGTCATCTCGAAAACGTTGTGAGCTGGCATAAATACAGATGATTTTTTTCCTTTAATTGAGTTTGATATTTGTATATGAAGAGAGTCTAAAATACAACAAATTTATCTTGAACATAAAAGCTGAAATAAGATTAAGACTAAGGAGATTCATATCTAAAGCAATAAAGGGAAGAATAAAACGAAGTAAACCAATAAAAATAAACCAACTCTGCATTAACAACGGTTTTTTATTTGTGACATACATTAACAGGTCCTTTGTTTACGCGTCGTGATCCAATATATCTTCTTCTCCTTCATATGCACAAATCTGAAAGAGATGGCATTTGATTTTGAACTATGCAAGTGTGGAATATTTTGATAATTAAGATTGGAAGTATTCACACCCGTACCCTCGATTATAGTTTTCGTTTTAATCCGACAGAGGGAGTACGTTTATATATACAAAAAATGAAACAACTGGGTAATCATCTCCCTGCGTGCGACCCATTTTAAACCATTCTACTGACAGTGAAAAAGGAATATGTGTAAATATGACAACAAAAAACATTTGGACCTTTATAACAAGGACTCTAATAATGAAGCTTTTAATATTTTAATCGAATAAGGGGATAACTTTTTTCATTTCTTAAAATTTGTATACAGAATTTACTCTCTCTCTTTCTTTTGAAACGAAAACCCCACAAATAAATCTCGTCTTTTAAGTTGGAAGCCTAATGTACTTTCTTGTTCAACATCTTGTCGTTCGAGTGATGATCTATTGATCAAACATCTATCCTTGTGTGTAGAGAATTGGTTTATATAATGAATACATAGTAATAGGAGATATTGGAAGAACCAATTCAAAGGATTCATAAATGACATGGATCGAGGCCCATGAGAATACACAATCTGGACTTCTAAGGATGATATCATTATCTCTGAATTGATGTGATCTCCTCAACAGCCACGAGTTAAGTGATGCCATTTTTCATAATATCAACTAGTTTTTTAATTAGTAAATATTCCTTTCTTTCAACCAATCACGTTCTAGAAAAAGATCCCCTTAATCCTTTGATATCGATTGTCCCGCTCTTCTTTTCTTTCTTTGATTGTGAATTATCCCAGTCTTAGTTATGAAACGTTGTAATCTTTGTTGCAAGTTAATAAATAGGCAATACGTAAGTTTGAGGATCCCATACTTGTTATGAAAGGTTGCGTTGTGGATATTTATCAATTGCCATATAAACAAAGATCTCAATGGTCCCGGATAGATAGAAAGAGTAGATAAGGGGCACAGTGGTTGGGTTGGAGGTCTTTTTAATGGCGACCATAGCATTCTGGGGCCTGAAGGGAACTCTGAGGGCTTTTGAGCGAGGCGAGTAAGACCCACAGTCTACCATAATAAAGGAATCCAGAGCTCCACTACCAACGTTGCCAGATAGAAACAACGGGATCTTCTTGATTTTCATTTTTTTTTGTTTATATGGCAACATGACAAATATCAACAACACAACCTTTCATAACACGAATGGGATCCTTCTCCGTAAGGATTGAATAATAAATATATATCAAACTTATTCATAAAAGCTTATGTAAAATCAACTTGATCCGTCTTTTCACTGATTACTATAGAGAACTTATATATGTCTTCAAAGTTGCTGTAATTCTAATCTACCAGTAAAAGAGAAAAATCTTCCTCCTCATTTATTTAAAAACATAAACTCCGAATTACATAATAAAGTTTTTTTAGTAGGCTCTTAAACGCAGAGTTTGTTACTACTTTTTCCTCCTAAATTTGCTCAAGCATGAACAACGCAATTGACTCTCACTTTTATTTTTTGATTATGCCTCTTGAAGTATAAGTATATCCCACTTGCTGAGTCATCAATTATTACCCATTGGGTGCCTTCTTTTTCTTCTTGAGAGAGAGAGAGGACTTTGTATATTGTGTATGAAGGGCCGCATCAAAAATAACAAAGCAAAGATTCCAAGAAATCGTCAAATACATACATAGATAAAATATGATGAACGATGAGTTGAGTGAATGTGCGCTGATGAACAATCTATAAAGATAAGGATCGTGAGCCTTCAAATAGCTTATATTTCATCAAAATAGAATAGTATGAATACATGTCTGGCAATCAGCAACTTTGCAGCGACTAAAGATTCAAAGATTCTATTTAAATAAAAGGAGAATTGTAAATCGGGGAATCAATTTCGTAATAAGATATATCATAGGTAGGATTAACACCTTGATAGTTCGCTCAAACTCATTGATTAATATATATTTTTAGTTAGTATGCAAGGATAGACAACAACAAAAAAGTAAAAATATATGTTTATTTATATATTGGTATATGTACTATCTCTAACTCAATAAAGTCTTTTAAAAAAAGATACTGCAATTTCACAATTTTTTAAATAAATAAGCAGAGCTGGGATTCGGTACCGCCGATTTGGTAGATTTTATTATAAATCTAACGAATATCGATCGCTGCGGTAGATAAGAAAGAAAGATAAATTTATTTATGTATCTGCTATGTACTTCTTCATATGCATTTAGTATCGGACTATTATAACAAAAGATAATTAAGTACATATTTGTTATAGTTTTTTGAGAGATTATTTGAAATTTAATACATTTATTATTATATAAATCATATATGCACTTGGATTTTGAAGGAAATTGAAGGCTTTATCCAAAAAATTATTTCCTTAACTGTCTTTCTTAGTTGTTGTCCAATATTAAATGCTCTTTCAACTCCGAGGTCGTTTATTTATTTTGCAAAGTTCAACTTCTCCACACCAGGTAACAACGCTTCCAGTTCTAAATACTGATTTACATTCGGTAGTCGCAGCTCTGTAAACAAGAATAATATCACTGGATTGTTTTATTTAAAAAAGAGAGCCAATTTCATTATCTACATTAATCAATCGATCTCTTTTTGGCTCCTAAAGATCGTTGGATACTTTAATAGGATAGTGTGTAGACAATTTTAAGCACTGGGGAAATAAAAATAGATAATAAAAATATGTTAAATAAAGACATCTCTGTAGGTTTAACGTCCTATGGGAGCAAATTAAATATACACAAATTGTACAAAGATGCATGAGAATCGTCCCCCACATTTGTAACTATATGGAGAGAGGGAATAAGAGTCCCTTAGCTTCCTCTTACGCCACCAACATCATCATTATAATCACTTAGATATTAAAATACCCCCCCCCCCCATTCCCCTCAATTAAAGTTAATAATGACTTCATCAAGGGTAACTGCTCCCAATAACATATTCCCTTTGTATGCCGTACACAAACTACTCCTAACAAGACCCCAAATAAGATCTGTTCTTCTGCTCAAAACTTCAGGGACGAATTAAACGTCTTTTCAAAATGTCTTTGACTAAAGTCAGCTCGTGAGTTTTGCACGTGATTATTTTCCACGTATAGAAACAAACCCTGTAACGAACTGAAACTCAATTTAAAAAATGATTAATATCCGAAAATAACTTAAATTTGTGATGACGGTCAGTTTGTTTTACACAATAAAACATAAGGGCCATGGAGTACCATTGATTCTTTTGATGGTGTCTTTTATCTGGAGGATTATTTTAATATTCATCGTTCTAAAACAAATTCTGTGTCTAAAGTCTGGTGCTAAAGAATGAAAAAAGCCATTTGAAAGCCATCGTATATAACTTATAGTTTTTGAATGTCGCATTTATCTGATTGATAATTTGTGCATTGTCGACTTTGAATACGCAGGGATCATCAATCATCGTTTTATGTTTCTCAAATAAAAATAAGGCACCCGAAGCAACAGGAGTCAAATCAGTTTTTTCTTAGAGGATAAATAACTGTCTTGGCATAGATTGAGACGAATGCCTTCGCCCAAGCCGTCTTGCACAATGCCGTATCGATTTCTTGATAACATACAAATGAGGTATCGTTCAAAAAAAATTAAAAAATGTATAGTGTTTTTAAATAACAAAATGAAATATTTTTCTTAGCGATATGATACTCAGTTTGTGTTGAAAAAGATCAAAAACGGTCCCTTTCCGGTTTGCAGTATAACAAGTGACAAAAAAATTAGTCTTTAGAAACCTAAAACGGGTTCAGGAAGGTTATATAACATCGGTCTTATAAATGTACACTTGATAAAAGTATGCATTATTCATAATGGATTCATAATTTAATGAATGCATAAAATTAGGAGTTAGTTGAAGCATGTTTGAATTTTTTGCAACTACATTGGCTTATGAATAATTAGTTGTTTCCACTTAGCAACGCAATTATAAGTTTGTTTCACATAACAGCCAAGACTTGATAAGAGAAAATTTGCTAATTTTATGACGGTGAAATATGAATATATTATTTTATATTTGGAACTGCCTGTGAAATTACAAAGATTTTAGTTTACTTAAAAACGAAAACAAAAAACAGTCGTTTATACGCAAGAAAATATTAAATAATTGGGTTTTTATTTATGAATTATAATTTATTTCGTCTCATTACTTAAAAAAATCGAATGAAAACATGGATATATACATAATATTATCAACGATTAAATGTTATTCTTTTACAGATAATAAAAAACAATAAAAGAACACGTCAATAATGCGAGAAAATAAGAGTAATGATAATAAAAACAAGAAGGAACTTAAAAGATCTAGTTAATAAAATAGTGGCAGCTTGATCTTCTCGGTTCACATGAAGGGGAAATAGTTGTTTATATTCATATTTTTTGTTGTTCTCGTTTGACGCATTGGAGACCGAACGAGAGTTTCCATTTGTCTTCCGACGAGGCGATGGAGACCCACAGTTGTTTATTATATGGGTCGATAAATGAACCATGACTCTTAATATAAGACGTAGAAAAGAAAGAAAACAGTGTTACCATATTAGTAATCATGTTTTTCGCTAAGTCTGCGAGAACTGCCATAAGGTCATCCTTCGTTATTATACAATTCTTAAGGAGCCGATGGGCCTGCAGCTCATTAGCTACTGTCTATGAGTCCCCTAACTTTCTCTTCCTAATCAAAGGCACCCGAGATTTAGTCTAGAAGAACAAGATATTATTTGTCTGGTCTTGCGTCCTTACTTCCAGACATGGTGAAAGTTACTTTTCGCATATTCCATAGAAGATTAAAAAGGCGTTATATCAAAACAGGGACGATATTGACCCAATTATTAGTACTTTAGTATCTCTGTGCTTCCCGTCTTCATCACTCATGCTGAACACACAAGCACAAAGAAGGAGAAGAAGTGACAATGGAAGGAGGGCACACAACTTCCTGTTGCTTGCTTTGATAGTAGCATTCAATGGAGGGTACAAATATAATTGTAATTATTGTATTGTGAGGTTTATTTTGTGGTTTTACGGAAACCCCTCCCCTTGCATTACTTCTTCAGCTTTCCGCTTTAAATGACTGCAACTTTAGTAGAAATATAGTTAGTGGCTAATACTACTTCTATGAACATTCTCAATCATAAACATCACCAATTCCGTTCAGAACTATTAATTATAGTGTTTATTTGTGACGTCATAAGATCGAAAGCATTGTAAACCAATTTAATAGCATTTCTAAACATTATTGTGGATACTCTAGTTGAACTAATTGATTAAGATTTTAAAATATATTAAAAAGGGTTTTATTTTATTATGTATATAAACATAGGACAATACATAAAACCAAAATAATATATGAGTACATCAATAATTAGTATTTCATAGGAGATCCAACTTGAGCGAATTTACAACTCATCATAGGTCGAGAAATGGTATCAAATATTCATATTTTTAATACTAGATGAAAAAGTCATGCATATCACAAAGACAGAAGGCAGTATTTTTATATTCATTTGCAGACTCAAAGATCTTAAGGATCACGATAGCCGTGAGTGTGTTCAACTCTCAATGCTGGGGGAGCAGGTTCGAATACTCCCGAGAGGGGATGGCCATTTTGGTCATCCTCATTGATAAAGATTCTTGGTTCGAGTGACTAGTTTTAATGCTATAATGCTTATTTTATCATGTCGGATACTGCAATTCTATACAACCAGATAGGCAAAAAAAAAACTGTTAAATGTGTCATTTCATGACATGTTCTTCATACGTAAAATTCAGTTGTTTTTTAAGAATAAAAGTAGTGTTTTGTATGCTTCACATTTGTCGACCACACTTATAGGATCTCTATTTCGAGTACCTTTCGAAAACCAAGCTACTCGCTTTACCGTATTATTGTTTTAATATGTTTAAAGGGGAAATGTTTTTAGTAGGCTAAATTTAGTTTTTAAGCTCTAAAAAGGTGTACACCATTACTCATATCCCATTCCCTCAGGCTGAAGAAATAAATATAAATTAAATAAGGATTTTTTTATTAATATAAAATGCTGGTTTTGTTTTACTAGTGATTTTTTTCTCTGAGTTAATAAATCACGGGTTACATAGAGTAATAATAAGAATAATGCTATAAAGGCTAAAATATCAACGGGTTTAATGATATATAGATATATACTTATAAATATATAGATTTTTAAAGATATTAATATATAAAAATTGAGTTCATACACATTGCAGGATTGCAATCCTTACACATCATTTAAATGCCTTTCTGGAAGAAAAAAATAAGAGTAGTAATAGGGATATAAAATAATAGTTTTTGAAGACGAAATAGGAATTCAAGACGCTTTTCATCACAGTTTTCAGTTTCACTTAGGGGAGCGGTTTTTAGATACTGCTCTCATTGGGTGGATAGTAGACTTTGAGAAAGGACGTTGGAACGTATCCCTCTCCGGAGTCGTTGAAGAACTTGAGGCTGAGTCGCTTTACGCGCGTCCATCCGGAGTGATCGAAGTCCTCCTCCAGGACTTGAAATCGCTCTCCTTCACCCATGGGGATAATGTTTTCGGTGGCATCATCTCCGTCGTAGGAGTAGAGAGCAGAGCACATGACGACCTCGTGTGTGGAAGGGGCAATGATGAGGGGCGGAGGGGGCGGAGGCAAGGGGCTGTTGTCGATTTCGTCGCTGTTGTTATTGCTCTGGCACTCGTGCAAGGAGCTGTTATCCTCAGGGACAGAATAGTCAGGGCT
>CP045895.1:11725751-11776482 GCA_013387185.1 Caligus rogercresseyi | reverse complement strand
TTCAAAATTGTCGCTATCAGTAAAATAAATCTAACCGCCGGTAATGCTCGGGACTTAATCCTTATGTAGTGCTGATCCACATCTTCTCATACTTTGTTATTGTCGTTGTAAGAAAATAATATATTCAGTAGTCTCTAGAGCTTCTCTTTTTGCGTCTTACATTGGTGACCCCGACCAATAAAATTCACCTTCAATCCTAAAAGGAGAAGTCGAACTTCACTATGGCCGTCGCGAAACTTCGCCTCCCAAGATTAGCATCATCAGACGTCGAGGCTTGGTTCCGGGGATGGAATTGGATTTCGCTTTGAGCAGTATAACGCACATTTTCATATAGCCTTATGACCTCACTTGGCCGAGTGATGTTTCAAAATTATCCCTATGTACGAAAAACATCTTCATTATGAGGCAAAAAGGTGCCATAATTTTAGATATGGGTTCTCTCCATATACAAGAGTAAGGAAATTAGCTGACCTAATATTTGATTCTTACTTTCAATCCGTCATGAAGGTCAAAGACGAAGTGGAGCGTTTCCTCAATGAGGAGTATTTAGCGGATTACGTTAGGGATTAATAAAAAAGGTCCTGATAAGGAATGCTCCAAGGGAGTAAGAACTGTAGGTGAGAGCCAATCAATCTTCTTATGAAAAACTGGGTCGAAATGTGCGCGGCTGCGAAGGAAGTACCGGCGCTTCGATTTCGATCATCGATTCTCTAATTACAGCTTCCTTAGTCGCACCTTTGACTAAAGAGAACATGGCATACCTTCCACTGTCCCTTCAAAACGCAAAGAAAAGGAAAAAGTATATTACTACAATGAAATGTTTGAATTTCTAACAAATTTGTTTTGAATATCCTCATTCTCATCCCATCATTAAAAAAACTAAGCTGTCCTTGGTTACATGGAAACGAGGCATTTATAAAGATCCATTTTTTTTTGTTAATGAAGGACAATCAATAATTTTATTACTTTTCTTGTAGATACTGGGGCCCAAGTAACGATAATAGTCTCTAAGGACTGCAAGATCTAAGATAGAAAATGCAACCCATTTTTGGTTATGGGAGGAATTCCTAGAAGTTGTGGGTACTAAAACTCTGAGGATCCAATTAAGGACCTAGCAACTTTCCCCTGGGATTCCAGAAGCCGTCCTATTTGGGGGCCATTTTCTTCATTTTCTATTAAATGAACTTTAACCTGACCAAAATTGACCTTCTCCTGCGGGAGGCGAACCTGCGCCCTCAACATTGAGATTTGAACTCGACTTTTATTAGTCTTTTAAGTTTTTATTTTTTTGAGGACTTCTAATTTTGGTGATAAAGGAATATTACTTTGACATTGAAGCTCTCATAAGAATCTTTCAAAATATACTCATATCAGAGAAACTTTTTATTTGTTGTATATTTTTTTATGTATGGTAAGCGACCGAGATTAGACTTATACAAGATGAAACTCAATAATGTGAGAGGCCATCTGAGAAATACTATCCTGTGAATATACAGATAAGGTTATATTATATGTTAATTTCATATTTCAAGTTATCAAAGTATTTGTCACCCCTTTGACAGTATAAAATAAATACATCTTTTTTTATTTTAATATAACAAAGACAACTTATCTTTATTTTATATATCTCCATTCTAAACTAAGGTATTGATTGACACATTAGTAGTTTAAAAGATGTTTCGATGAATGGAGTATGAGGCTATTTTTTCCCACTTTACTTGTTGGTGAGCTGAACTGCTCCATTGACAACAAGCCCACACTCTCGGCTCCAACTCTTTGGATGTTGGCGGTGATGAGAATGGTTCCTTGGCAAGCCTAGCAATGTTTGCGGGTGATTTGGGGAGAGTAGCCTTGGCTTCACCTCCAAAGGTTCCGGGTCTCAGGGGAAGAGAGCATTCCTGACCCTCGGAGCGAAGTTGGGGCAGAGGAATTCACCAAAGTTGGCCAAGAGATCAGCGACCTTGTAGTTGCAGGATCCAAGGTGGACACCTTCGGAAATCTTTAAGAAATAAAATATAGCTAGGCCTTAGATCATGGAGAATAAAACTTTCTCTCTTTACCTCCAAACAAGGGATGGGAAGTTGAAGAGGGCTCCCTTCTTTGCCATCTTGAGTTGAACCTCGAGATCTCCATCAAGCTCCTTGAGATGTCCAGGGCGACCTTGATGTCCATTCCTGTCCGGAGACGAGTCTCACGGGTAGGGCTCGAAGGTAGTGGTAAGCCCAACAGCACTGTCGGCACGCTTGGTTCCACTTGATCTCAAGAGCAGATGCTCCGGCGAGGAAAAGGCAAAGAGTGGCAAGAAACTTCATATTTGATCTCTAAAAGACAGGGAAGGCAGAATTCAACTACAATATTTGTAGATCAGATTGGGTATTTATAGGGAGATATCTTATCAATTTCAATATCATTACTGTTTGCATTATAATTGCATCAAGATAAATTAATCAATTTAAGTAATTTAAGCCTTCTTTGTAGCAATCTTTTCTAAATTGACTTTGTTTTGATTAGATAATATGCGTATAAATCGATGTAGGCCGTAGGGGGTTTAAAGTAACATACATATTGAAGAATCTCAGACTTACTATGGGATGGTGTATATTTTTTATTATAATGTCAGCAAATTGTTGTTGAAATCGTTGTACCAAGTTTGAATTCCAATAACTATCAGATTTACCATCCATATGACTTTTTGTTTCTGGTTGTTTCCCACTTAGACATCGAAAATCGTGATGTATTTTCTTAAAATGAAGCAGGGAATATTTTCATAAATATGAAAACACAGCGTTTGTTATCTTATAAAAGATGCTCTACATATTTTTATAATTTTAACTTTTCGAATAAGCCACTGGAAAATGCGCTTTTGAACATATAATAATCCGTTAAATTCTCGTTAAAAAATACAGCTCCAATATATATATATATACTAATAAAAAAAGAATTCGTTCGTTCGTTTGTTTGTTCGTTCGTTTCCCTGTATCTCCCGAACGGTTCATTAGATCTTGACAAAATTTTAGTTGAATAGTTTGAGAGCTCAGGGAATGTTTTAGTGGGGTTGTAATCTCCCGGAAAATTCGTCAGCACCATGTTTATTTTATTTGCCGAAAAGTTTTTGTCGATTTTTAAAATTGCCAAGTTGGATTTTGACCAAATTTTCTGTGGATGATTATGAGTTAGTAAGACGTGTTTTTGTTTTATTGAGTGTTTACTGGAAAATTCGTTTTCTGTATGATTACATAAAAATAATTTTTTTTCTGTCCCTGTCTTTCCCCCCAAAATTAGGTTTTGTGGATAATAACAACTTTTTTATAATGCACCATCGTGCTATTCAAATTTTAATAATGCCAAGAGATGGAGAGTGATGTCATTCCAATTTTCTATTCCAAAGACTGTTGGAAGTTGGAAAATCCCGGTTAGCGGCGGGTAACATCCGCTAGTATACTAATAAAGAAAGAATTCCGTTCGTTCGTTTGTTCGTTCGTTCGTTTCCATGTATTTCCCGAACGGTTCATTAGATCATGACAAATATGTGTTGTATAAGGGTTACAAAAATATTACCGTAAGAATTAATGATTAGAAATGACATGATATTTACTTTTTTGATTTAAGGTTTATATGAGGAAAATAATTTTAAATTATAATGTTTACTTAAGTATTGTATTAAATACTCTCCTCTTCTTCAAATTTCACCTTATCGTTTTATCGCTAGCCGCAAGCTGAATTATGAAATTGTTTGAGCTTATTACAAGTTGAAAAATAAATTGATCGCTTATCGTTATTCCAGGTTCGAAAAATAGTTTTCGAGAGAAACCACTAAAAAGGTATAAAGAATATTTGACAAAACTTTTCTCTTCTTATCCATAAAATATGTTTTTTGTTTCAATCGATAATCAACCGAAGAAGTATTAAGTATTTTTTAATTCAAAATGATTGGCATCGGTATAAGGAAATCTTTAGCCGGTATTACGACAGCCAATTAGTCAACTGTTAGTCTTCATTATATAAATATAAACTAGAAAATATAAATTAAATAACAGGAAATATTTTAATTATAACTACGTCTGGTCATTTTTTGCGAAGAAAAATTAATGTTCAATTCTACATGCTGTCAGTGTTTGAAGGAACAACGCCTTCCTTGACACTTTCGACCCCCGAAGAAGAAAAAGAGCTTATATTTTTCTCTTTTATTAAAAATAATAATAATAACATAAATTTGAAAGCCCTGATATGCAAGCAAATATTATTTTAAAAGTATATCTTCGAAAAAATAAAACATGAAACTGTTGGCTAAAAAACTTGTCGATACTGATAGTCTGACAAATACTATCGGCGCCGATTAATCGTAAAACTGATATATCGGTCGACCTCTTATGGGTACTTATAGTTTTTTTTACTTTCTCAACACTATTTTGTGTTAAAAATCGATTTATCCATAAGTTATTGCTACAAAACTGGGAAATAATTCAGCTTTTTTTTAAAGTCAGCTACAGATTTTGAATTAAATTGCTAATGTTATTCGTCCCACTTGCCTGCATGACATTAAAAACTACCGATGAGCGAAAAATCAGCTCTCGTGACAATTTGTATTGCGTTATGACTTATGAGTCAAAATTACAGCAGTGGCCTAGATGTATATTCAGCGGCTGTATGTAATCAACAGGGGTAATTTAACCAACTGGGCTGCCTGGGTGAGGCTTTTGAAGGTGAGGCCCTGACGAATCAAATCAAGACAAGAACACAATAAGAATTCCTACAGTAAGGGCCTGGTAAATCTGATTGATAACATTTCTTGCCACTCGTTGTCTACTCCTGACTGGAACCTACGCTCTAGAGACTAACTGAGAAAGCTGCGTGGATGACAGCGCAGTTAAGCTCACCACAATTTCAAGCCCTACTATCAACTCTGGTCATCGCCCTGGAAATCCTCAAGGAGCTCCACGGAGATCTCGAGGTTCAGCTCAAGATGGCAAAGAATCTTACATATAATTATTTCAATTATTCTAAAGCTTCACTTTCTTTTCTCTTGTAATGTTTTCGAAAACGTCCATCGAGGATCCTGCAGCTACAAGGTTGCTGATATCCTGGAAATGTTTTGTGATTTTGTCTGTTCAGACTTCGCTCCTAAAGGCAAGGTATGCTCTCTTCCTTTCATTGCATTGCATTGACGAAGAGACTACTATCTCTGATATCCCTGCCAACATTCCCAAGCTTGCTAAGGGGACCATTTTCATCACCTCCGAAATTCAAAAGAATGAAGACGAGATCCTGGCTTTTGTCTCTGGAGCCCTGAAAGTCTCAAACGAGTGAATGTGGATCATTCATTCATGAAACCGTCAGAAAATTACAAAATGTATCCTTATCTGTTTTGTTAATTTAGGTTGTCATAAATAAATATTTTGGTTTTCTAAAGTATATTCTGTTGAATTTTTTATTGTTTTTTTAAATATTTCTATTTTGCAAAATATTACCATAAAATCAATTATGACAATATTTACTTCTCAAAGTTTGAGCATTATAGAATGAAATAGTTTAATCACATAATGTTTTTTTTAGATTTAAAAAAATACAGCTTTACTCAAGAAGTGGTTCTTATAGCTAATGCTTGACCGAAAATACTTGGTAGAGGTTGCTAAAAAATGATATACAACAAAAGTTAAATATTCCGTTCAAAACTGCATTAATTAATCCTATAGTGGTGATTCCACGTCAACTGTACACACCTCACGGCATTACCATCACCGATTTTGATGATTTTTGATACACTTAGTAAGGGATATAGTACAACACCTTGTGCAAAATTTCAGATGGCTGGGGCTCCCAGGGGCCATTTTAGAGGCGCGCAAAGTTTTGAAAAATGTCAAAAAACCCGTGCCAATCTCATACTTCAAAAGACGATAGCTTCCTTCAGAATGATCGGACTTTTATTTTTTTGCATCAAGATGGTTGTACAAACCAATATCAAAATAGCAAAGCTTTTTAAATCTTACACTACACAAGGAAGATTTTCAAGTTTCTGCTGAGTGTGGCACTTTTTTATACCACGAGCCACGGCAAAGGACCATCCGATGAATTGGTGGAACAGATAAAAAGGAAGCCATGAAAGAGAGCCTTCGGCGTCCCTACTAAAAATCAAATTACGACAGCAAGACAACTATTTTTAATTTACCAAATCTAGAATGGACAACATGGGCTTTTGTTATTGCGACCAAAATGACTTCAAAAAGGAAGAAATTATTTAAGAGAAAGATTAGAAAAAGCAAAAAACTATTGTTGGAACACAAAAACTCCACTCATTTATTCCAATTTAACGATTATATGATAAGAGTGAGTGAATACAGTGATTTAACGGAATCAAGGGTTGAATCAGTGATGAAAGATTACTAATTAATAGAATATAAAATTGTGCATTGTATTATGCTTAGAAAATGTTTCTTCATATGTCGTTATGTTTTTCAGAAAATAAAAAATATATTTTAAGGAATTATATTTTATGTACATACATGGGTTTTTTGTTTCCAAATAAGGTAATTTATAAATCAAAGGAAATATTTATTGTATTGGGAGTAACCTAACTAAATATTGACCTTTATCTGTATAACTTCTTACTATCTACTTAAATAACAATAGAAAATGGCAAATATTTTAACAAACACATGCATTATTGACACGATAAAGCATATATTTGAACTGATAAAATAATTTTTTGACAATATTGGCAATTTTCTATTGTATATAATATCAAAAAGTTACATAACTAAAAGTCATATAATATCAAAAAGTTAAATAACTAAAGTGATTATTTTTGAATGACAATTATCGATTGATATCATTATGTAAAACCTTTTTTGTATTTCTAGCTTCTAAGTGTTATATTTCAACTGCTTGTATCTACGAAGCAATGGCAGAAGGAATGTCTGGGTATATGACTTGAGGCACATTCTTGTCAGTACAATGTTTGGCAGGATCCACCATGCAGAATTATCAGTTGCTTGAGTGGTCTCCAAAATTCACTACCACAAATTATAATCGGTATTTCGGTAGTTCCAGCAGTAGATTTTTTCTACTGACACAAAAATTTTGTGTACTTTGATAAAACTATCAGTACCACTATTTGCGGTATATATATATATATATATATATATATATATATATATATATATATATATATATATATATATATATGTTCCCGGCGCTGCCCAGAATTTTCCAACTTGAAAATAGTCTTTGGAATTGAAAAGAAATCACAAAATAATTTTAGTGATGCCATCACATGTGATTTTTCATAAAAACTAAGTTGTTGCGTTAAAAAAGTTGTTATTTTCCACAAAACTTAAATTTGGGGGAAAGACAGGGACAGACAAAAAATACTTTTAACAAAACACATGAAAACGAATTTTCCGGTAAACAATCAATAAAACAAAACACTTTTTATTACCTAAGACTCCAAATAAAATTTGGTCAAAATATAACTTGGCAATTTTAAAAAATCGTCAAAAACATTTCGGCGAAAAAATAATCATGGCAATGACGAATTTTCCGGGAGTTTACAACCCCACTAAAACACTCCCTGAGCTCCAAAAACTATTCACTGAAAATTTCGTCAAGATCTAATTAACCGTTCGGGAGATACAGGGAAACGAACGAACGGAATTCTTTTTTTATTAGTATAGACTAGCGAATGTTACCCGGCGCTGCCTAGGATTTTCCAACTTGACAATAGTCTGGAATGAAAAAAAAATCGCACGAATAATTTTAGTGATGTCATCGCATGTGATTTATCATATTAAAATCAATTCCTTAAAAAGTTGTCGTTGGGTCTTCATTGCCATTTTTTCCGTTTTGTATTCTTTATTGGTAGGTATTTAAACATCGTAAAAAGAAGATATTTTCTAAGTCATAAAGTGCCGAATATATGTATGGTACCGCTGAATATCAGAGTATTAGTTTGATCTCCGTTGATGGAGGAAAACAGCAAAAGAAAAAACTTAAATAGGAGTTCAACTTCATATTTTAATCAAAAAAAGTTAAGAGTGATTGTCATAACTCTCCATCTCTAGGCATTATTACAGACTTTAAATTTGGGAGGAAAGAGAGGGACAAAAAAACTTATTTTTAAGTAATCATATGGAAAACGAATTTTCCAGCAAACACACAATGAAACAAAAACACGTCTTACTACCTCAGTCTCATCCACAAAAATTACTTGGCAATTTTAGAAATCGACAAAAAAGGTTCTGGGGAATAAATAATCATGGCGATAAAGAATTTTCCGGGAGTTAGTAACCCAACTAAAACACTCCCTGAGTTCTCAAAACTATTCACTGAAAATTTTGTCATGATCTAATGAACCGTTCGGGAAATACATGGAAACGAACGAACGAACAAACGAACGAACGGAATTCTTTCTTTATTAGTATACTAGCGGATGTTACCCGGCGCTACCCGGGATTTTCCAACTTGACAACAGTCTTTGGATAGAAATTGGAATTGACATCACTCTCCATCTCTTGGCATTATTAAAATTTGAATAGCACGATGGTGCACTATAAAAAAGTTGTTATTATCCACAAAACCTAATTTTGGGGGGAAAGACAGGGACAGAAAAAAAACTTATTTTATGTAATCATACAGAAAACGAATTTTCCAGTAAACACTCAATAAAACAAAAACACGTCTTACTAACTCATAATCATCCACAGAAATTTGGTCAAAATCCAACTTGGCAATTTTAAAATAAGTAAAAATTTGATTTAAAAATATCTTTTTCCCTTTGCAATGTTGAAATATATTTAATACGACGTACATACATAGCTCTCATACAACATACGTATCTACATATTTAGTCGGTTATAAATAAACTCCAAGGCTCTAATTGCGAAGCAAATTACCTCTGGAGACCCTTTGCAATCGTCGGATATTAGGCCAGTACTCCTATCGGCAGCGGCAAGATATGCTACCCTGGACCTGAAGATGCCATCCCTTTCGGTTGACTCATCATGGACTGTGGCCTCGAAGGAAATTAAATACTTCCCTTCCCTTGCAACCATCCACCGGAAGACATTATCTACAATAATAAAGAATTTTAAGAATTTCAAGTAATGCCATTTTAAAGCTCAAAATTTATGTTAATATATTTTAGTACACATGTCAATTAATTTTTTTATTGTATTTTATTGATTGAAAATAGTGTTTTTAGTTCAACCCCTATGATAAAATTCTAAATTAAAATATTTACTTATATGAATTTTCATACATTATCTTAGGTTTTTATGTATTCTGTTGTACATATAATAAAAATGAACTGTTGAAAAAAAAAAAAAAAAAACTTGAAATTTAATAAAACAAACTGATTTTTTTAATGAAATATGTTTGGTTTGTCATACCCGATTTGTATATTATTTTTATTTTTTTAAATCTGATTTTGATTAATCCATCATAATACAAACTCAATTTTCATGAGCGCACCCTAAACGGCCCATGCGGCAGGCATTCCAGGGGCCCAAAATTAAAAATATTTTTCCTGCCGATTATTTAAGCCTTGGAGAACCAGAAAACAATCTATTTGAATTTTTTTTAAAGAAAAGTGTTAAATTTGAACAAGTCTACTGTGGCTTATTCGAAAAGTTGAAATTATAAAAATATGTAGAGCATCTTTTATAAGATAACAAACGCTTGTTTTTCTCTCAAACTATTCAACTAAAATTTTGTCAAGATCTAATGAACCGTTCGGGAGATACAGGGAAACGAACGAACAAACAAACGAACGAACGGAATTCTTTTTTTTTTATATATATATATATATATGAGCTGTATTTTTTAACGAGAATTTAACGGATTATTATATGTTCAAAAGCGCATTTTCCAGTGGCTTATTCGAAAAGTTAAAATTATAAAAATATGTAGAGCATCTTTTATAAGATAACAAACGCATGTTTTTCATATTTATGAAAATATTTCCCTGCTTCATTTTAAGAAAATACATCACAATTTTCGATGTCTAAGTGGGAAACAACCAGAAACAAAAAGTCATATGGATGGTAAATCTGATAGTTATTGGAATTCAAACTTGGTACAACGATTTCAACAACAAACTGCTGCCATTATGATAAAAATATATATACACCATCCCGTAGTAAGTCTGACATTCTTCAATATGTATGTTACTTTAACCCCCTACATCGATTTATACGCATATATTATTATCTAATCAAAACAAAGTCAACTTAGAAAAGTTGCTAGAAAGTAGGCTTAAATAAGTTAAATTAGATTTTTTTTTGTACATTCGTACAACATTTATTCTTGAGTGTTACCAAACATCAAAAAACTTATTTACTACATGTACAAAGATAAAATTTAACAGAATCATTTAGAAAAGATGGCTACAAAGAAGGCTTAAATTACTTAAATTTGATTAATTTATCTTGATGCAATTATAATGCAAACAGTAATGATATTGAAATTGATAAGATATATCTCCCTATAAATACCCCAATCTGATCTACAAATATTGTAGTTGAATTCTGCCTTCCCTGTCTTTTAGAGATCAAATATGAAGTTTCTTGCCACTCTTTGCCTTTTCCTCGCCGGAGCATCTGCTCTTGAGATCAAGTGGAACCAATGCGTGCCCGACAGTGCTGTTGGGCTTACCACTACCTTCGAGCCCTACCCCGTGAGACTTGTCTCCGGACAGGAATTGGACATCAAGGTCGCCCTGGACATTCTCAAGGAGCTTGATGGAGATCTCGAGGTTCAACTCAAGATGGCAAAGAAGGGAGCCCTCTTCAACCTTCCCATCCCTTGTTTGGAGGTAAAGAGAGACAGTTTTATTCTCCATGATCCTAAGGCCTAGCTATATTTTTATTTCTTAAAGATTTCCGAAGGTGTCCATCTTGGATCCTGCAACTACAAGGTCGCTGATCTCTTGGCCAACTTTGGTGAATTCCTCTGCCCCAACTTCGCTCCCGAGGGTCAGGAATGCTCTCTTCCCCTGAGACCCGGAACCTTTGGAGGTGAAGCCAAGGCTACTCTCCCCCAAATCCCCGCAAACATTGCTAGGCTCGCCAAGGGAACCATTCTCATCACCGCCAACATCCAAAGAGTTGGAGCCGAGAGTGTGGCCTGTGTCAATGGAGCAGTTCAGCTCACCAACAAGTAAAGTGGGAAAAAATAGCCTCATACTCCATTCATCGAAACATCTTTTAAACTACTAATGTGTCAATCAATTATCCTTAGTTTAGAATGGAGATATATAAAATAAAGATAAGTTGTCTTTGTTATATTTAAAATAAAAAAAGATGTATTTATTTTATACTGTCAAAGGGGTGACAAAATACTTTGTTAACTTGAAATATGAAATTAACATATAATATAACCTTATCTGTATATTCACAGGATAGTATTTCTCAGATGGCCTCTCACATTATTGAGTTTCATCTTGTATAAGTCTAATCTCGGTCGCTTACTATACATAAAAAATATACAACAAATGAAAAAGTTTCTCTGATATGAGTATATTTTGAAAGATTCTTATGAGAGCTTCAATGTCAAAGTAATTATTCCTTTATCACCAAAATTAGAAGTCCTCAAAAAAATAAAAACGATCCAGGAGTTCAAAATTTCCATTTCCATGCATGATATATTTTTTGCAAATGACTTTAATTTATGTCAGTTAATGTACTACAAGTGGACACGCCCTGCAAATTTGAAAAAATAATGACTTTATCCTTACGAAGTGCTGTCTATCATTTATCATCAGAGCATTTGACTTCATAAGCCTTGATACAAGTTCACATTTGGTCTTAGTTACCATTTAACTAATTGCGAAAGTAATTTTTTATCTAATATATTTATTTATTTTCCTTCTCAAAAGTAAAGTCTGCGTTGATTTCATAAAGTATGTATAAATATGTGAGGGCAAAACTGTCTTGTGTGAAAACATTAATTAAAATTATAGTCACAATTAAATGCCCGGGGTATGTTCTACTATCGTACAACTTTTTCATGTTTTAAGGGCTCACGCTACAGATTATTAATTTTGTTTTCCCAAAAGGTTAAGGAAAAGAAAGACAAATAACACTGGCCAACAGCCAAATTTAGGTCGGACTAATTTTCACTAATTCTTATAGTGTTTTATCCACTGATTCCGAATATGGTATTCATTTTTCAAAGTTAGTGATAAATTCAGAGCTAAATAGATTTCAATTTTTTTAGCACTTTTTCGATTCAGAGCCATTTTTGGCATACAAGGACTGAAGTATAGAAAAATAAATAGCAATGATTTGATAGAGCTTAGATCAAAGTACTCATTTCAATTTTTACTTCGTCTCTGGCACATTTAAACTTTAAAATATATGTCATTTTGTACGAAAAATGAAGGGTTTTTCTTAGAGACTCACTGTTCCTCACTCAAAGGTCTTACATGATTAAAAATTCATATGAATATGAAGAAAAAATATCAAGCTTTAATTTGATATGCTTAATGTTCCATAAAATGCCTTATTTTAATCAAAATTAGCAAATGAATATTTTTTAAATCCTCTCCATTTTGCCCTTTTTTAGAGAAATTCATAAGTCACCCAGTGAGATAGAAACTGACGTCACAATTATATTGTAAATAATAAAGAGTAATTTTCCTTCTTTTATTGGAATTTGAGTGTTTTTTCCCGGAAATCTTCCGAGGATCCAGGATTCCTAATGAGTGGTCTGCCGGCTGTGCCGTCGTACACAACATTTGTGAGAAGAATTCATCGTGACACAGCCTCGGATCAAGCATGGAGCAAGGAGTGGAAGCTTAGGAGGACATGACTCCCCAGAGGGTGCTTAGCCTATTCTCTTTGCATCAAAGAGGATGATGAGTCGGAGACAGACAGACCCTCAAGGACATTACCCCCCCTCTCTCTTCCTTAAGGCTGGTTGGCTGGCTTATTCCGTCTGCTCAAAGAAGATGACGTGTCGTGTCTTGTGTAAAGCGAGGGCAAAGTATTTTTGTAAATTTTTGAAATAAAGAGGGAGGAATGGACTCCCGTGTGAGAGAGAGAGAGTCATTGCCTTTGTCCTGTCTACCTACTAGCCTATTCTATCGGGGAGTCTCCTTTTCAAGTGAATCCATCGTTTTTTGCAGCAGAAAAATGAATTACTTACGTTTTCGTTTGCAAAATTCACCTTTTATTAACTATGCAAAAGATACAGCGGGACGACCTCCCTTCCAGTCACCCACCCACGTCCTTCAAACTCATAGCCGCCGCCCGGAGGAGCCCAAGAGTGTACTTCCAAGATAAAAACAAGACATCCAACAACACAATCCTTTCAACAGCCACAAATCACAATGATACACATAATTCATTTATGAAACGCGCAGTTGTCTGCCCACCGATCCGTCGCCGTCCTTTATTCCGGGGGGGGGGGGGGGTCCACCTGCCCTACATCCACTCATACTGAAACAGAGCACCATTTCAACAGTAGCCGCCGGGTATGCCATGAAGATACCACACAAGCGACCCTGCATGGACTTGGGGAGAGACTCCCATCCCCCACACACTCAAGCAGGCGGACCAAACACCACCACGCCCTCGCCTGCATTGGCCTCACTCTTCACGTCACTCTAAATCAATTCTTGGGAACTAAGCAAAGACTTTCCAACACTCTCAGGTGGAAGCCATCTTCCCCATGGGGCCCGAGTCCTCTACGGAGCGCTATGGCATCCACTCCACCAAGGACGACCTCCTCCAGATGATTTCAAAGTGGACAGGGACATCGCAAAGGCCGAGTCACAAATCGTCAATCTAACCCTTCCCAATAAGCATTCCATTTACAATCTGCCCTCGAACACGGAGAGTCATTGTTTTTTTATTGTCCACCTACATCAAAAAGGAAGTTTATTCGGAGTAAGCCTATTCTATCAGGCAGTCTCCTTTTCAATCCATCGTTTTTTGTAGCAGAACAATGACTTACTTATGTCTTCGTTTGCATTTTTTAATTAATTTATTAAAGAAATATACAAAAGCTATTTAAAATGTAATTATTATTATTATTATTTTGTACTTAACTTTGAGTATGTAACGTAGAAGTCTCATGAACAAATATATTTTTTTTAAATTGAGGCAAAAATTTCTTCTTTTTAATTAGATGTATTAGAATGGGAAGATTATCTGAATTGTAAAGGGGTCTCATTCCAGATGAAAGGTTAGAAAATGTAAGTCTTGATTTAGAAGTTGTATTATTACCAAACACATCTTTAAAGAAATAGCAATCGCACAATAACTTTTACGGCTCTCTTCAAATCATTAGGACTGCAAATTTAAAAGTTCATTGCCGCTTATTGAACCTGATTTGATATGCATTAAAATGAAAAGGAATTAAGTACACTGTACAACACTTGTTTTTGACTTCTTGATTTCTAAAACTTATATAGGGGGTTTTACACTGCTGAATCAGGAAATGTCATCAGTTTCTTTTTATCAGGTCAGGTTTTGATGTTATATATGAATGCGTATTTTCTGGTTAATGCTAAGTATTTAAAGGCCACTTCAGACGGTTATGTTATATTGCCCCATTAATATTAGTCAAGAGCTGAGACTTAGATATACGACTAACGCCAGTGCTTTCTTTACTGCCCATCAATTTCGCAAATTAACAAAATGTCTTCGGCTGGAAGATCGTGTAGATATAAGTCCGATGTGTTCTGCTACATATGTGAAGAATACACCATTTCTTCTAATAGGAAACCAGTCACAAGTTTTATAAGCCGTGCTTACCATGCTTATTTTGGTATTAAACTGAGCGACCAGGATAAAGCTTGGGCCCCACATATGGCGTGCAAGACATGCACCGAAACTCTACGTCGATGGACAAATGGCATGAAAAGTCTGAACTTTGGAATTCCCATGGTTTGGAAGGAGCCAACAAACCATGTCACAGACTGCTACTTTTGCGCTATTGATTTGAGTGGGATGAACAGAAAGAAGCGGGACAGCCTCAAATATCCTGATGTTCAATCAGCACGCCGTCCTGTAGCTCACAGTGAAGAAATTCCAGTGCCTATCTTCGAAGAACTTCCTAACATTAGTGACGAAGATGCCTCAAGTGTTGAAGAACCTGAAGAAGAAGAAATGGTTTTTGAAGATGATACTCCACATCCATTTTCCCAAAAGGAATTAAATGATCTAGTTCGTGATCTCAACTTATCAAAGGAGTCTGCCGAACTGTTGGCATCAAGATTGAAGGATAAAAACCTTCTATCTAACAGTGCTCGCGTCAGTTTTTTTCGTACTAGGCATCAAGAATACCTCCGTTTTTTCTCCGAAGAAAAGGACTTGGTATACTGTGCCGATATTGGACAGCTTCTGCTCGTGCTTGGAGTGTCGCATTATGACCCCAAAGAGTGGAGATTGTTTATTGATAGCAGCAAGCGATCACTTAAATGTGTTCTGCTCAACAACGGCAATCAGTTTGCCTCTATACCCTGGCTCATTGGACAACACTGAAAGAAAACTATGAATCGGTGAAGTATGTGTGTGTGTAATCGTCTTTATTTCCCCAAGAAACATCCTAGCACTTCAGCTAGTTAGGGATGTCAGGAATTTAAAAAAAAGTTATACAATGTATAAATATATATATAAAACTATATAAATCGAACAAATACTAAAATATAAATATATAATTCAAAACAAAAGGTTTCTTCGAAGAAAAAAAAACCCTTAAATTTAAAACAAAAATAAATAAAATATTTAAAAAAACACTATCGTCTGCTATATAGGGGCACATTTTTCCAAAGACTTGGCAACTACATAGGCTTCCCTCATGGTTTTGGCGTTGCGAAGCTTAGGACTACTATTCCAAATAGCTGCAGCACTGGTGACAAATGTGGCCACCGACTTAGGGAGAGGAGATCGGATGAGGCCGGCAGTCCGAGAACGAGTCGATCTGACCCCACCTTGGGCACCGAATAAGATCTTGCCTACCGGGTTTCGGTCGCCATTGCTACCATCCCGGCTTGCAAAGCATTTCCAGGTTTCCATAGCCACAGCCCGAACTGATATCCCATTAAGGGATGGAAGTCCGGCCTTGTGGAGCAGATCATCGATCCGCATGTGAACGCTAGCCCTTACGCCAAGTAAAGACCTAGCTGCGTTGTTTATGGAAACCTGGATCGATCTTGCAGCCTTCGGTGGACCAGTTACGTCGGTTTTTAGTCGAGGTACATTGGTCACCGCGGCAGCGTAGCTGACTCGACCCAGCATAAGACCTTTGGCCAACTGTTGCAAATATACTCCGCGTGGGAGGTGGAACGAAAGACGACTAATCAGCGCCGCACACTGTTTTGCTGACCGCACCACATTGGCCTCATGGGGACTGGTGGAGAAAGCAGCGTCGAACGTGACTCCAAGGAGCTCAATTGTCCTGGATGGCCTCACATCTACTCGATCTATTGGTATGGTAAATGTTTTGACCTCAGAAGCCTTGGCACTACCACCAATGAGGAGCTGCGTCTTGGAGGCGTTCATTTTGAGACCATTCCCCGTCGCAAAACGATAGAACGCTTCTGCCCTTTCTGTTAGAAGTCTCCCGATGGTGGTGAGGTCGTTGGCCACAGCCCAAATGCAGGTGTCATCTGCGTATCCAGAGTTGTCTTCGTCATGGATGCCCAGACAGGCAGGCATATCTGCAACTAGGGTCAAGTAGAGCAGAGGGCCCAAGATGCTTCCCTGGCGAACACCAAACTTGACCGGTAGAAGGGAGGACTTCGCACCATTCCAGTCGACACATTGTCTACCTCCAGACATATAGGAGGAAAACCATTGTAATGGAGTTCCCCTGACCCCAAGTGCTTCAAGTTTGGGTAGCAGTTGATTTTTGTCGACAGTATCGAAGGCAGAAGACAGATCGAAGGCAAGAATACCAACAACCTTTCCATCCTGCTTACCACGAAGCCACTGCGCATGCACTGAGGCAAGTGCCGCGTTTGTGGACCTCCCTTGCCGAAAGCCGAACTGGGTAGTGGGTAGCGCGTTCAGCTTAGCGAGGTGCTGCTCTAAATCTCTTTTTACCAATGTCTCGATAACCTTAGATATGGCTGGAAGGATAGAGACAGGACGGTAAGAGGCTGGATCAGTGGATAACTTCCCTTTACCTTTGAAAACTGGGAAGACAATGCCCGTCTTGAAAGCGATAGGAACGATGCCAGAGGAAAGGGATACATTAACTACATGCGAAATAGGAGAAGCTAAGATATTAGAACCCTTTTTGAGGATGGATACTGGAATGCCATCCACTCCCATGGCCTCCGTGGGCTTCAATGAAGCAATAATCTTAGCTATCCTGCCAGCATTCGCAAAAGAGAAGTGGAATGACTCTGTCTTTTCAGGCCAGTCGGACATCGGGGGCGAGATATCCTCAAGACCCGCACGTAATTGGTCAATTTTATCAATATAAAACTGATTCATGGTCTCAGCGGCACCGGAATTACCCACAGTAGCAGTACCATTTACATTCAATGAGGCGGGAAGAGAGGCCTGGGACTTGCCAAGTATGTTGTTCGCCAGACCCCAGAGTGTCTTCGGCTTATTTTTCGCTGTGTGGATCTTGGCGAGGTTTGACTTGAGGTGATCGCGCTTAACAAGCGAAGAGACCCGATTGCGCAGGCGGCGGTACTCGTCTCCAGAGGCACGGTCCCGTGCGTTCATGAGGTCTAGTGTATCTTTTGCCAGATAAAGATCTCGACTTCGGTGGACCTTAATTGTTTTAATCGGAATGGCAAATCCATGGCAGCGGTGATACCCTTATCCAGAAACTCAAATGCCTCGTCTGGGTCCTTGATGGTATATATGTCTTCCCATGGCCACATGTTCAGGGCTGCTTCCAGTTCGGGGATTCGAAGGGCCTTAAAGTTCCGGGGGGGGGGTAATGCCCTTGAGGGTCTGTCTGTCTCCGACTCATCATCCTCTTTGATGCAAAGAGAATAGGCTAAGCACCCTCTGGGGAGTCATGTCCTCCTAAGCTTCCACTCCTTGCTCCATGCTTGATCCGAGGCTGTGTCACGATGAATTCTTCTCACAAATGTTGTGTACGACGGCACAGCCGGCAGACCACTCATTAGGAATCCTGGATCCTCGGAAGATTTCCGGGAAAAAACACTCAAATTCCAATAAAAGAAGGAAAATTACTCTTTATTATTTACAATATAATTGTGACGTCAGTTTCTATCTCACTGGGTGACTTATGAATTTCTCTAAAAAAGGGCAAAATGGAGAGGATTTAAAAAATATTCATTTGCTAATTTTGATTAAAATAAGGCATTTTATGGAACATTAAGCATATCAAATTAAAGCTTGATATTTTTTCTTCATATTCATATGAATTTTTAATCATGTAAGACCTTTGAGTGAGGAACAGTGAGTCTCTAAGAAAAACCCTTCATTTTTCGTACAAAATGACATATATTTTAAAGTTTAAATGTGCCAGAGACGAAGTAAAAATTGAAATGAGTACTTTGATCTAAGCTCTATCAAATCATTGCTATTTATTTTATCTATACTTCAGTCCTTGTATGCCAAAAATGGCTCTGAATCGAAAAAGTGCTAAAAAATTGAAATCTATTTAGCTCTGAATTTATCACTAACTTTGAAAAATGAATACCATATTCGGAATCAGTGGATAAAACACTATAAGAATTAGTGAAAATTAGTCCGACCTAAATTTGGCTGTTGGCCAGTGTTATTTGTCTTTCTTTTCCTTAACCTTTTGGGAAAACAAAATTAATAATCTGTAGCGTGAGCCCTTAAAACATGAAAAAGTTGTACGATAGTAGAACATACCCCGGGCATTTAATTGTGACTATAATTTTAATTAATGTTTTCACACAAGACAGTTTTGCCCTCACATATTTATACATACTTTATGAAATCAACGCAGACTTTACTTTTGAGAAGGAAAATAAATAAATATATTAGATAAAAAATTACTTTCGCAATTAGTTAAATGGTAACTAAGACCAAATGTGAACTTGTATCAAGGCTTATGAAGTCAAATGCTCTGATGATAAATGATAGACAGCACTTCGTAAGGATAAAGTCATTATTTTTTCAAATTTGCAGGGCGTGTCCACTTGTAGTACATTAACTGACATAAATTAAAGTCATTTGCAAAAAATATATCATGCATGGAAATGGAAATTTTGAACTCCTGGATCGTTTTTATTTTTTTGAGGACTTCTAATTTTGGTGATAAAGGAATAATTACTTTGACATTGAAGCTCTCATAAGAATCTTTCAAAATATACTCATATCAGAGAAACTTTTTCATTTGTTGTATATTTTTTATGTATAGTAAGCGACCGAGATTAGACTTATACAAGATGAAACTCAATAATGTGAGAGGCCATCTGAGAAATACTATCCTGTGAATATACAGATAAGGTTATATTATATGTTAATTTCATATTTCAAGTTAACAAAGTATTTTGTCACCCCTTTGACAGTATAAAATAAATACATCTTTTTTTATTTTAAATATAACAAAGACAACTTATCTTTATTTTATATATCTCCATTCTAAACTAAGGATAATTGATTGACACATTAGTAGTTTAAAAGATGTTTCGATGAATGGAGTATGAGGCTATTTTTTCCCACTTTACTTGTTGGTGAGCTGAACTGCTCCATTGACACAGGCCACACTCTCGGCTCCAACTCTTTGGATGTTGGCGGTGATGAGAATGGTTCCCTTGGCGAGCCTAGCAATGTTTGCGGGGATTTGGGGGAGAGTAGCCTTGGCTTCACCTCCAAAGGTTCCGGGTCTCAGGGGAAGAGAGCATTCCTGACCCTCGGGAGCGAAGTTGGGGCAGAGGAATTCACCAAAGTTGGCCAAGAGATCAGCGACCTTGTAGTTGCAGGATCCAAGATGGACACCTTCGGAAATCTTTAAGAAATAAAAATATAGCTAGGCCTTAGGATCATGGAGAATAAAACTGTCTCTCTTTACCTCCAAACAAGGGATGGGAAGGTTGAAGAGGGCTCCCTTCTTTGCCATCTTGAGTTGAACCTCGAGATCTCCATCAAGCTCCTTGAGAATGTCCAGGGCGACCTTGATGTCCAATTCCTGTCCGGAGACAAGTCTCACGGGGTAGGGCTCGAAGGTAGTGGTAAGCCCAACAGCACTGTCGGGCACGCATTGGTTCCACTTGATCTCAAGAGCAGATGCTCCGGCGAGGAAAAGGCAAAGAGTGGCAAGAAACTTCATATTTGATCTCTAAAAGACAGGGAAGGCAGAATTCAACTACAATATTTGTAGATCAGATTGGGGTATTTATAGGGAGATATATCTTATCAATTTCAATATCATTACTGTTTGCATTATAATTGCATCAAGATAAATTAATCAAATTTAAGTAATTTAAGCCTTCTTTGTAGCCATCTTTTCTAAATGATTCTGTTAAATTTTATCTTTGTACATGTAGTAAATAAGTTTTTTGATGTTTGGTAACACTCAAGAATAAATGTTGTACGAATGTACAAAAAAAAATCTAATTTAACTTATTTAAGCCTACTTTCTAGCAATCTTTTCTAAGTTGACTTTGTTTTGATTAGATAATAATATATGCGTATAAATCGATGTAGGGGGTTAAAGTAACATACATATTGAAGAATGTCAGACTTACTACGGGATGGTGTATATATATTTTTATCATAATGGCAGCAGTTTGTTGTTGAAATCGTTGTACCAAGTTTGAATTCCAATAACTATCAGATTTACCATCCATATGACTTTTTGTTTCTGGTTGTTTCCCACTTAGACATCGAAAATTGTGATGTATTTTCTTAAAATGAAGCAGGGAAATATTTTCATAAATATGAAAAACATGCGTTTGTTATCTTATAAAAGATGCTCTACATATTTTTATAATTTTAACTTTTCGAATAAGCCACTGGAAAATGCGCTTTTGAACATATAATAATCCGTTAAATTCTCGTTAAAAAATACAGCTATATATATATATATATAATACAAAAAAATTCCGTTCGTTCGTTTGTTTGTTCGTTCGTTTCCCTGTATCTCCCGAACGGTTCATTAGATCTTGACAAAATTTTAGTTGAATAGTTTGAGAGAAAAACAAGCGTTTGTTATCTTATAAAAGATGCTCTACATATTTTTATAATTTCAACTTTTCGAATAAGCCACAGTAGACTTGTTCAAATTTAACACTTTTCTTTAAAAAAAATTCAAATAGATTGTTTTCTGGTTCTCCAAGGCTTAAATAATCGGCAGGAAAAATATTTTTAATTTTGGGCCCCTGGAATGCCTGCCGCATGGGCCGTTTAGGGTGCGCTCATGAAAATTGAGTTTGTATTATGATGGATTAATCAAAATCAGATTTAAAAAAATAAAAATAATATACAAATCGGGTATGACAAACCAAACATATTTCATTAAAAAAATCAGTTTGTTTTATTAAATTTCAAGTTTATTTTTTTATTTTTTTTCAACAGTTCATTTTTATTATATGTACAACAGAATACATAAAAACCTAAGATAATGTATGAAAATTCATATAAGTAAATATTTTAATTTAGAATTTTATCATAGGGGTTGAACTAAAAACACTATTTTCAATCAATAAAATACAATAAAAAAATTAATTGACATGTGTACTAAAATATATTAACATAAATTTTGAGCTTTAAAATGGCATTACTTGAAATTCTTAAAATTCTTTATTATTGTAGATAATGTCTTCCGGTGGATGGTTGCAAGGGAAGGGAAGTATTTAATTTCCTTCGAGGCCACAGTCCATGATGAGTCAACCGAAAGGGATGGCATCTTCAGGTCCAGGGTACCATATCTTGCCGCTGCCGATAGGAGTACTGGCCTAATATCCGACGATTGCAAAGGGTCTCCAGAGGTAATTTGCTTCGCAATTAGAGCCTTGGAGTTTATTTATTAACCGACTAAATATGTAGATACGTATGTTGTATGAGAGCTATGTATGTACGTCGTATTAAATATATTTCAACATTGCAAAGGGAAAAAGATATTTTTAAATCAAATTTTTACTTATTTTAAAATTGCCAAGTTGGATTTTGACCAAATTTCTGTGGATGATTATGAGTTAGTAAGACGTGTTTTTGTTTTATTGAGTGTTTACTGGAAAATTCGTTTTCTGTATGATTACATAAAAATAAGTTTTTTTTCTGTCCCTGTCTTTCCCCCCAAAATTAGGTTTTGTGGATAATAACAACTTTTTTATAGTGCACCATCGTGCTATTCAAATTTTAATAATGCCAAGAGATGGAGAGTGATGTCAATTCCAATTTTCTATTCCAAAGACTGTTGTCAAGTTGGAAAATCCCGGGTAGCGCCGGGTAACATCCGCTAGTATACTAATAAAGAAAGAATTCCGTTCGTTCGTTTGTTCGTTCGTTCGTTTCCATGTATTTCCCGAACGGTTCATTAGATCATGACAAAATTTTCAGTGAATAGTTTTGAGAACTCAGGGAGTGTTTTAGTTGGGTTACTAACTCCCGGAAAATTCTTTATCGCCATGATTATTTTATTCCCCAGAACCTTTTTTGTCGATTTCTAAAATTGCCAAGTTAATTTTTTGTGGATGAGACTGAGGTAGTAAGACGTGTTTTTGTTTCATTGTGTGTTTGCTGGAAAATTCGTTTTCCATATGATTACTTAAAAATAAGTTTTTTTGTCCCTCTCTTTCCTCCCAAATTTAAAGTCTGTAATAATGCCTAGAGATGGAGAGTTATGACAATCACTCTTAACTTTTTTTGATTAAAATATGAAATTGAACTCCTATTTAAGTTTTTTCTTTTGCTGTTTTCCTCCATCAACGGAGATCAAACTAATACTCTGATATTCAGCGGTACCATACATATATTCGGCACTTTATGACTTAGAAAATATCTTCTTTTTACGATGTTTAAATACCTACCAATAAAGAATACAAAACGGAAAAATGGCAATGAAGACCCAACGACAACTTTTTAAGGAATTGATTTTAATATGATAAATCACATGCGATGACATCACTAAAATTATTCGTGCGATTTTTTTTTCATTCCAGACTATTGTCAAGTTGGAAAATCCTAGGCAGCGCCGGGTAACATTCGCTAGTCTATACTAATAAAAAAAGAATTCCGTTCGTTCGTTTCCCTGTATCTCCCGAACGGTTAATTAGATCTTGACGAAATTTTCAGTGAATAGTTTTTGGAGCTCAGGGAGTGTTTTAGTGGGGTTGTAAACTCCCGGAAAATTCGTCATTGCCATGATTATTTTTTCGCCGAAATGTTTTTGACGATTTTTTAAAATTGCCAAGTTATATTTTGACCAAATTTTATTTGGAGTCTTAGGTAATAAAAAGTGTTTTTGTTTTATTGATTGTTTACCGGAAAATTCGTTTTCCATGTGTTTTGTTAAAAGTATTTTTTGTCTGTCCCTGTCTTTCCCCCAAATTTAAGTTTTGTGGAAAATAACAACTTTTTTAACGCAACAACTTAGTTTTTATGAAAAATCACATGTGATGGCATCACTAAAATTATTTTTGTGATTTCTTTTCAATTCCAAAGACTATTTTCAAGTTGGAAAATTCTGGGCAGCGCCGGGAACATGTGCTAATATATATATATATATATATATATATATATATATATATATATATATATATATATATATATACCATATATATATATATATACCGCAAATAGTGGTACTGATAGTTTTATCAAAGTACACAAAATTTTTGTGTCAGTAGAAAAAATCTACTGCTGGAACTACCGAAATACCGATTATAATTTGTGGTAGTGAATTTTGGAGACCACTCAAGCAACTGATAATTCTGCATGGTGGATCCTGCCAAACATTGTACTGACAAGAATGTGCCTCAAGTCATATACCCAGACATTCCTTCTGCCATTGCTTCGTTAGATACAAGCAGTTGAAATATAACACTTAGAAGCTAGAAATACAAAAAAGGTTTTACATAATGATATCAATCGATAATTGTCATTCAAAAATAATCACTTTTAGTTATTTAACTTTTTGATATTATATGACTTTTAGTTATGTAACTTTTTGATATTATATACAATAGAAAATTGCCAATATTGTCAAAAAAATTATTTTATCAGTTCAAATATATGCTTTATCGTGTCAATAATGCATGTGTTTGTTAAAATATTTGCCATTTTCTATTGTTATTTAAGTAGATAGTAAGAAGTTATACAGATAAAGGTCAATATTTAGTTAGGTTACTCCCAATACAATAAATATTTCCTTTGATTTATAAATTACCTTATTTGGAAACAAAAAACCCATGTATGTACATAAATATAATTCCTTAAAAATATATTTTTTATTTTCTGAAAAACATAACGACATATGAAGAAACATTTTCTAAGCATAATACAATGCACAATTTTATATTCTATTAATTAGTAATCTTTTCATCACTGATTCAACCCTTGATTCCGTTAAATCACTGTATTCACTCACTCTTATCATATAATCGTTAAATTGGAATAAATGAGTGGAGTTTTTGTGTTCCAACAATAGTTTTTGCTTTTTCTAATCTTTCTCTTAAAATAATTTCTTCCTTTTTGAAGTCATTTTGGTCGCAATAACAAAAGCCCATGTTGTCATTCTAGATTTGGTAAATAAAAATAGTTGTCTTGCTGTCGTAATTTGATTTTTGTATGGACGCCGAAGGCTCTCTTTCATGGCTTCCCTTTTTACTGTTCCACCAATTCCATCGGATGGTCCTTTGCCGTGGCTAGTGGCAAAAAAGTGCCACTCAGCAGAAACTTGAAAATCTTCCTTGTGTAGTGTAAGATTTAAAAAGCTTTGCTATTTTTATATTGGCTTGTACAACCATCAGAGAAATAATATATATATTTTATTTGTGGAAATTGATCCTTTAAATGTTTTAGTAGACTATCTTGAAATAAATGTACTGCTATTGCATCATGATTGTTGCAGTCGGAAATTATCGTATAGGATCCATGGTATAAATCATTATTTTTTTTAATAATAGAAGACCCAGGGGTGTATTGTCGCTTGAGATGAATTCCAGTGAAATCATTGAGGAGCGTCCTGGACTACGAAACTGTAGTTTTCAGAAAAGTCAACAATGACAACAAACTCTCCTTCGGTCATTTCTTCTTTCTTCTGTTTCAAAAAAATTGCTTTGTGCCTTAGCAATAAAATCGTACTTGGCTAGTCTTAATAACTTTTCAAAAAATCTTTCCACAAAGTCTTGAACTGGCATGACTGTAACCGAGAGTTCACACCTATCAGTTGAAATCCATTGTTGAAATTGTACCTCTTCAATATTATGTTCTTCAAAAATTTTGAGAAGTTTTTCTTTTGAGGAATCTTTATAAATTAAAGATGGGAACCCCTGCGTGACAGTGTAGGTATGAAAAGAAGGAGATTAGTATTAAAATAATACATATGCCACTAGTTAATAGTCTCTTTGGGGATGATCCCATTGAGAGCCCACTCGAATTTTTTTTTGGTTTGAACTATAATAAATTGAACTACCTTCAGAAAAAAATTGGCCAAAAAAATCTTTCGGCCCGGCAGGGGCGCCCTTTTGAAGTACGCGCTAAAGCGCTAATTTTTTTTTGCTGTACTATTTCGTGTTTGTAATCAAATGAAAGCTGTATATGTCCTGAGTATTTTGATGCAAAAAAATAAAAGTCCGATCATTCTGAAGGAAGCTATCGTCTTTTGAAGTATGAGATTGGCACGGGTTTTTTGACATTTTTCAAAACTTTGCGCGCCTCTAAATGGCCCCTGGGAGCCCCAGCCATCTGAAATTTTGCACAAGGTGTTGTACTATATCTCTTACTAAGTGTATCAAAAATCATCAAAATCGGTGATGGTAATGCCGTGAGGTGTGTACAGTTGACGTGGAATCACCACTATAGGATTAATTAATGCAGTTTTGAACGGAATATTTAACTTTTGTTGTATATCATTTTTTAGCAACCTCTACCAAGTATTTTCGGTCAAGCATTAGCTATAAGAACCACTTCTTGAGTAAAGCTGTATTTTTTTAAATCTAAAAAAACATTATGTGATTAAACTATTTCATTCTATAATGCTCAAACTTTGAGAAGTAAATATTGTCATAATTGATTTTATGGTAATATTTTGCAAAATAGAAATATTTAAAAAAAATAAAATAATTCAACAGAATATACTTTAGAAAACCAAAATATTTATTTATGACAACCTAAATTAACAAAACAGATAAGGATACATTTTGTAATTTTCTGACGGTTTCATGAATGAATGATCCACATTCACTCGTTTGAGACTTTCAGGGCTCCAGAGACAAAAGCCAGGATCTCGTCTTCATTCTTTTGAATTTCGGAGGTGATGAAAATGGTCCCCTTAGCAAGCTTGGGAATGTTGGCAGGGATATCAGAGATAGTAGTCTCTTCGTCAATGCAATGCAATGAAAGGAAGAGAGCATACCTTGCCTTTAGGAGCGAAGTCTGAACAGACAAAATCACAAAACATTTCCAGGATATCAGCAACCTTGTAGCTGCAGGATCCTCGATGGACGTTTTCGAAAACATTACAAGAGAAAAGAAAGTGAAGCTTTAGAATAATTGAAATAATTATATGTAAGATTCTTTGCCATCTTGAGCTGAACCTCGAGATCTCCGTGGAGCTCCTTGAGGATTTCCAGGGCGATGACCAGAGTTGATAGTAGGGCTTGAAATTGTGGTGAGCTTAACTGCGCTGTCATCCACGCAGCTTTCTCAGTTAGTCTCTAGAGCGTAGGTTCCAGTCAGGAGTAGACAACGAGTGGCAAGAAATGTTATCAATCAGATTTACCAGGCCCTTACTGTAGGAATTCTTATTGTGTTCTTGTCTTGATTTGATTCGTCAGGGCCTCACCTTCAAAAGCCTCACCCAGGCAGCCCAGTTGGTTAAATTACCCCTGTTGATTACATACAGCCGCTGAATATACATCTAGGCCACTGCTGTAATTTTGACTCATAAGTCATAACGCAATACAAATTGTCACGAGAGCTGATTTTTCGCTCATCGGTAGTTTTTAATGTCATGCAGGCAAGTGGGACGAATAACATTAGCAATTTAATTCAAAATCTGTAGCTGAACTTTAAAAAAAGCTGAATTATTTCCCAGTTTTGTAGCAATAACTTATGGATAAATCGATTTTTAACACAAAATAGTGTTGAGAAAGTAAAAAAAACTATAAGTACCCATAAGAGGTCGACCGATATATCAGTTTTACGATTAATCGGCGCCGATAGTACATTTGTCAGACTATCAGTATCGACAAGTTTTTTAGCCAACAGTTTCATGTTTTATTTTTTCGAAGATATACTTTTAAAATAATATTTGCTTGCATATCAGGGCTTTCAAATTTATGTTATTATTATTATTTTTAATAAAAGAGAAAAATATAAGCTCTTTTTCTTCTTCGGGGGTCGAAAGTGTCAAGGAAGGCGTTGTTTCTTCAAACACTGACAGCATGTAGAATTGAACATTAATTTTTCTTCGCAAAAAATGACCAGACGTAGTTATAATTAAAATATTTCCTGTTATTTAATTTATATTTTCTAGTTTATATTTATATAATGAAGACTAACAGTTGACTAATTGGCTGTCGTAATACCGGCTAAAGATTTCCTTATACCGATGCCAATCATTTTGAATTAAAAAATACTTAATACTTCTTCGGTTGATTATCGATTGAAACAAAAAAACATATTTTATGGATAAGAAGAGAAAAGTTTTGTCAAATATTCTTTATACCTTTTTAGTGGTTTCTCTCGAAAACTATTTTTCGAACCTGGAATAACGATAAGCGATCAATTTATTTTTCAACTTGTAATAAGCTCAAACAATTTCATAATTCAGCTTGCGGCTAGCGATAAAACGATAAGGTGAAATTTGAAGAAGAGGAGAGTATTTAATACAATACTTAAGTAAACATTATAATTTAAAATATTTTCCTCATATAAACCTTAAATCAAAAAAGTAAATATCATGTCATTTCTAATCATTAATTCTTACGGTAATATTTTTGTAACCCTTATACAACACATATTTGTCATGATCTAATGAACCGTTCGGGAAATACATGGAAACGAACGAACGAACAAACGAACGAACGGAATTCTTTCTTTATTAGTATACTAGCGGATGTTACCCGCCGCTACCCGGGATTTTCCAACTTGACAACAGTCTTTGGAATAGAAAATTGGAATTGACATCACTCTCCATCTCTTGGCATTATTAAAATTTGAATAGCACGATGGTGCATTATAAAAAAGTTGTTATTATCCACAAACCTAATTTTGGGGGGAAAGACAGGGACAGAAAAAAAACTTATTTTTATGTAATCATACAGAAACGAATTTTCCAGTAAACACTCAATAAAACAAAAACACGTCTTACTAACTCATAATCATCCACAGAAAATTTGGTCAAAATCCAACTTGGCAATTTTAAAAATCGACAAAAACTTTTCGGCAAATAAAATAAACATGGTGCTGACGAATTTTCCGGGAGATTACAACCCCACTAAAACATTCCCTGAGCTCTCAAACTATTCAACTAAAATTTTGTCAAGATCTAATGAACCGTTCGGGAGATACAGGGAAACGAACGAACAAACAAACGAACGAACGAAATTCTTTTTTTATTAGTATATATATATATATTGGAGCTGTATTTTTTAACGAGAATTTAACGGATTATTATATGTTCAAAAGCGCATTTTCCAGTGGCTTATTCGAAAAGTTAAAATTATAAAAATATGTAGAGCATCTTTTATAAGATAACAAACGCTTGTTTTTTCATATTTATGAAAATATTTCCCTGCTTCATTTTAAGAAAATACATCACGATTTTCGATGTCTAAGTGGGAAACAACCAGAAACAAAAAGTCATATGGATGGTAAATCTGATAGTTATTGGAATTCAAACTTGGTACAACGATTTCAACAACAATTTGCTGACATTATAATAAAAAATATACACCATCCCATAGTAAGTCTGAGATTCTTCAATATGTATGTTACTTTAACCCTCTACGGCCTACATCGATTTATACGCATATTATCTAATCAAAACAAAGTCAATTTAGAAAAGATTGCTACAAAGAAGGCTTAAATTACTTAAATTTGATTAATTTATCTTGATGCAATTATAATGCAAACAGTAATGATATTGAAATTGATAAGATATATCTCCCTATAAATACCCAATCTGATCTACAAATATTGTAGTTGAATTCTGCCTTCCCTGTCTTTTAGAGATCAAATATGAAGTTTCTTGCCACTCTTTGCCTTTTCCTCGCCGGAGCATCTGCTCTTGAGATCAAGTGGAACCAATGCGTGCCCGACAGTGCTGTTGGGCTTACCACTACCTTCGAGCCCTACCCCGTGAGACTCGTCTCCGGACAGGAATTGGACATCAAGGTCGCCCTGGACATTCTCAAGGAGCTTGATGGAGATCTCGAGGTTCAACTCAAGATGGCAAAGAAGGGAGCCCTCTTCAACCTTCCCATCCCTTGTTTGGAGGTAAAGAGAGAAAGCTTTATTCTCCATGATCCTAAGCCTAGCTATATTTTTATTTCTTAAAGATTTCCGAAGGTGTCCACCTTGGATCCTGCAACTACAAGGTCGCTGATCTCTTGGCCAACTTAGGTGAATTCCTCTGCCCCAACTTCGCTCCCGAGGGTCAGGAATGCTCTCTTCCCCTGAGACCCGGAACCTTTGGAGGTGAAGCCAAGGCTACTCTCCCCCAAATCCCCGCAAACATTGCTAGGCTTGCCAAGGAACCATTCTCATCACCGCCAACATCCAAAGAGTTGGAGCCGAGAGTGTGGCCTGTGTCAATGGAGCAGTTCAGCTCACCAACAAGTAAAGTGGAAAAAATAGCCTCATACTCCATTCATCGAAACATCTTTTAAACTACTATGTGTCAATCAATTATCCTTAGTTTAGAATGGAGATATATAAAATAAAGATAAGTTGTCTTTGTTATATTAAAATAAAAAAGATGTATTTATTTTATACTGTCAAAGGGGTGACAAATACTTTGATAACTTGAAATATGAAATTAACATATAATATAACCTTATCTGTATATTCACAGGATAGTATTTCTCAGATGGCCTCTCACATTATTGAGATTCATCTTGTATAAGTCTAATCTCGGTCGCTTACCATACATAAAAAATATACAACAAATGAAAAGTTTCTCTGATATGAGTATATTTTGAAAGATTCTTATGAGAGCTTCAATGTCAAAGTAATTATTCCTTTATCACCAAAATTAGAAGTCCTCAAAAAAATAAAACCTTAAAAGACTAATAAAAGTCGAGTTCAACTCTCAATGTTGAGGGCGCAGGTTCGCCTCCCGACAGGAGAAGGTCAATTTTAGGTCAGGTTAAAGTTCATTTAATAGAAATGAAGAAAATCGGCCCCCAAAATAGGACGGCTTCTGGAATTCCCAGGGGAAAGTTGCTAGGTCCTTAATTTGGATCCTCAGAGTTTTAGTACCCACAACTTCTATGGAATTTCCTCCATAACCAAAAATGGGTTGCATTTTCTATCTTAGATCTTGCAGTCCTTAGAGACTATTATCGTTACTTGGGCCCCAGTATCTACAAGAAAAGTAATAAAATTATTGATGTCCTTCATTAACAAAAAAATGGATCTCTTATTAAATGCCTCGTTTCCATGTAACCAAGAACAGCTTAGTTTTTTGAATGAGGGATGAAAATGAGAATGAGATATTCAACACAAATTTGTTATAAATTCAAACATTTCATTGTAGTAATATACTTTTTCCTTTTCTTTGCGTTTTGAAGGGACAGTGGAAGGTATGCCATGTTCCTCTTTAGTCAAAGGTGCGACTAAGGAAGCTGTAATTGGAGAATCGATGATCGAAATCGAAGCCGCCGGTACTTCCTTCGCAGCCGCGCACATTTCGACCCAGTTTTTCATAAGAAGATTTGATTGGCCTCTCCAATGCAGTTCTTACTCCCTTGGAGCATTCCTTATCAAGACCTTTTTTATTAATCCCTAACGTAATCCGCAAAATACTCCTCATTGAGGAAACGCTCCACTTCGTCTTTGACCTTCATGACGGATTGAAAGTAAGAATCAACTATTAGGTCAGCTAATTTCCTTACTCTTGTATATGGAGAGAACCCATATCTAAATATTATGGCCCTTTTTGCCTCTTCATAATGAAGATGTTTTTCGTATATAGGGATAATTTTGAAAACCTCACTCGGCCAAGCTGAGGTCATAAGGCTATATGAAAATGTGCGTATACTGCTCAAAGCGAAATCCAATTCCATCCCCCGGAACCAAGCCTCGACGTCTGATGATGCTAATCTTGGGAGGCGAAGTTTCGCGACGGCCATAGTGAAGTTTGACTTCTCCTTTTAGGATTGAAGGTGAATTTTATTGTCGGGGCAAGTTTAATCTCGTCGGGGTCACCAATGTAAGACGCAAAAAGAGAAGCTCTAGAGACTACTGAATATATTATTTTTCTTACAACGACAATAACAAAGTATGAGAAGATGTGGATCAGCACTTACATAAGGATTAAGTCCCGAGCATTACCGCGGTAGATTTATTTTACTGATAGCGACAATTTTGAATAAAAAAAACCACCTAATATCGTTACAGATATGGAGAATATTTTCTACAAAATTTATTATATACAAAATAAAGATAATTATCGAAAATGAAAAGTTCCTACCCAGAAGATGATTTAAGGATTTTGATTTCCAAAATTAATCACACAATTCCCGATGTAGACGGTTTTATTTGGAAACTACCAAATAGTGATACAATCGGTAGAACTGCATAAAATACTGATCAACTGATTCGACTCTCGTGGACAATGAAAGAGATTAACATTCTTTGATTGACCATAGCAGTCCCAAAAACATTTATTTAGCATTGGAGATTCTTCTCTTTACTCATACATCATTTGTTTAAGATAATTTACTTTTCAAAGACGAAAATTTTCCAAAGCCTGTACGTTTTATATCTTCAACTTCGGCTTCAACAATTATCAGAGCAGTTTAGATTAGTTAACCTTCTAGTGTGTGGAACAAATTAAAAGGTTTTATTTCCCCCCTCAAACATAAAGTCAATGAAAGTAAAGTTTTGATCCCAGCCGTTGTCGCAAATATTATTTTGTTTATCTTTGTTTCATATATAATTGAGTAATTAGGTCTCTAAGGGGTATTTGGGTTCATTTTACTCTCGTACACCTCTTTCATATTTTATCCACTTATGGTACAAATTTTTGTATTTTTCGCCAAAAAAAGGAAAAGAGAAAAAAGAGAGGGAATTAGAGAGATAAAAGGAGAGAGAAACGTTTTTTTTCGGTCTCTGAGTAAGAAAGAGTGATTCCAACCATGGAGCCATAGATTATTTGTCTTTCTTTTCCTTAACCTTTTGGGAAAACAAAATTAATAATCTGTAGCGTGAGTCCTTAAAACATGAAAGAGTTGTACGATAGTAGAACATACCCCGGGCATTTAATTGTGACTATAATTTTAATTAATGTTTTCACACAAGACAGTTTTGCCCTCACATATTTATACATACTTTATGAAATCAACGCAGACTTTACTTTTGAGAAGGAAAATAAATAAATATAATTAGATAAAAATTACTTTCGCAATTAGTTAAATGGTAACTAAGACCAAATGTGAACTTGTATCAAGGCTTATGAAGTCAACTGCTCTGATGATAAATGATAGACAGCACTTCGTAAGATAAAGTCATTATTTTTTCAAATTTGCAGGGCGTGTCCCACTTGTAGTACATTAACTGACATAAATTAAAGTCATTTGCAAAAAATACATCATGCATGGAAATGGAAATTTTGAACTCCTGGATCGTGAAAGGAGGATATTCCTCATGGCTTATTCTTACTCATTTCTCTTTATAGACCTACCCTCCACCCTCCTTCGGGTCTCGGATGACTTAGGAGACTACTCATGAATCCTCCTTCTACACATTTTATTTTCGGTTAATTGTTTTGATTTCCTTCCACAATAAAAGCGTACATATATACACTAAAAACAAAGTAGACATACTATGAAATAAAACTCACTGGACAGTTGTGCAAATACAAATACATAAATAAACACAATTCCCATTCATCTGCGACGTAATGGCCATGGGCCGGAGATTTGATAAATTTATTCCTTCAAATTCTCTCGAATTCCTCAAACTCATCAAATCGACAATAAGACGACATCAACGTTTTATATTGGATAAGAAATAATTTTTAATAAGTCATTTTATATGATGGTTTTATCTTTAGACAGTAATTTTAAACTATAATGTTCATTTATGTTTTGTTTTTAACGTAACTGTCTTAAGATTGTGTTTTTTATCTCCTACTTCTAGTGTATTCTTATTTTTTTACACAGTATAGATTTTAGCTAATAAATAAACATCTTAACCAAAAAAACACATTATAGTTTAAAATTACTATCAATTGATAAAATAACCTTATATAAAATTCTACTTGTTATCGGATAAAAATTGTCTATGTCTTCTTAACATAGACTTGATAGCTGTCATACACGTTTCTTGGACTCGTAAATCTTGAAAAAGAAAGTATCTCAGAGATTGTTCTTCCTCAAACAAAAAAAATGAAAGAGCGCTCCTCACCCTTCGAGTCTCATCGACAAAGGCTCACGATTTGGAAATAAATGTTTATAATATAATATTCTCCTGATCAACCCATCATATCAGTCTCCTTTGGAACAATGGATTAAGAGGGATGAATTGCTTATGACTTCACACCCTTCTCTTGCAAACATTCACAAGACATTATATGTAGAGTCGATTTTTCATTGGTTCATTTGACAAAGGAGCATCATGTCCCAATTTTTTTTTCTCATAAGCATAGTCTTTATTGAATAAAATAATACATCAAATAATGTAAACAATATACACTTCTAACTCGGGACCTTGTATTTTATAAGAAGAGCCCCCTGAACAGACATTTTTTAATTTTAAAAAATCCCCCCTTCCTAGACTTGAATCACTTGGAAACTTCTCCTAACACTTTTATATAAAGTGAAACATATCCCCTGTTCGACGTGCTTGAAGGAGGAACCCCAATCGACAGCTGTATATCTACACACTTCATAAATAATGCTTGATCTGGCTTATTTCACGTTATATGTTTTTTATACTTGTAATAAAATTATGCATCATAAACACCCACCCAATTTTTGTATATTCTTATAACAATTTAAGCTTGTATTTATTGAAATGATGGTAAAAGTAAAGAACCTGAATAATACTGATCTTTCAATTAATTAAACATATTATTTTAAATTAATATTGTAATTCATATCATAAGGTCTCAGGTTTTTATGCATTTGACCATGAACATAACATAAGATGCCAAAAACACACCAAATAATCATTTCTACTAATTTTAATTTTGACAAAAGTAAAATAACTTATATTTCCCTCGGATCTACAGATTTGGTCAAATATAAGGTGAAAATTGTCAAAACACGTCAATACAATATTTGGGAGTAGATTAAATTACTTCAAGCCTTTTTTAATCATCTTCGATCAATCTAGAACTTAATGTATAAAAAACAAAGTAATGTAATTGCATTGAATTTTAACGTTTGAGCTGAAGTAATCCAGTAGCTGTTAGCGTGTTATTTGAATGTTGGCTTTTGTATATAATAATATTTACCCTCAAAACAAATATTTAGGGTTATGCCAACCTATCTGAATATACCAGATAAGCAATAATTTTTTACACGATACAACGTGACATACAGAAAATAATGTCTATAGATGGCCAACTGAACTTCTAATATCAAATTTGTAAATTTTCATTGTTTTTCTTTGTTAAAGACAGTGTATTTTTGGCGAGATTGGTTGAGTACATTAATTATTTACAAAGTAGGATAATATTTTAAAAAACCTTTTTCGATTTTTGTTCTTGAAACAAATGGAAAACAATATATGAAGTTTATTTTCAGACATATATTTAACCCTGTACACGGTAGATAAACCAAAAGAAAGGCCGTATGTGGTCCAAGGACAGTACAATATCCAGGTATTCTGAAGAAAGACCCAGAAGTTGCAATAAACACAATTGTTGTTTTCGCCTATGCATGTTCTTCGAATGTTTTTTGGTACTCTAGTTCTTGACAAATCAGATTCCTACATATGCTGTCATACAAGTTGGCCAATCTGCTACATGTTACATGGACATAATGTAACAGGGATATATTACCATAACTTCATGGATAGTATATTTAATAACAATAATTAATTTAATTTAATAATTTGGATTTCACAATGTAGGTCCTGCTGCACAAAAATCCCTCCCCCCTAAGCACTCTGCCGGCATTGACAAAATCCCTATTGTCATATATCAGCCTGCCTGGACAGCATTAGCCCTTCCAAACGTTCACCTCATCAACATAATCATCACTTCTCGGTATGGCCAGACGAGTGGAGAACGGCAATCATAATCTCAGTGCTTTAAAAGAGCAAACCACGTAGAGAACCCTTTAGCTATAGACGGCTTTCTGAGGCCATTTCAATTCTTGAATTGAAAATATATGGGCCATTATATTGGGGTATTACGATGCTGACCCACGTGTGAACGTATACTTTATTTTTGTATTACTTCTTATAATAAATCATTCATTTCTCATAGGTATTTAATTGAAGTCATTATTATCGATAGCGCAATGGAATTAAAAAGATGAGCCCTTACTTCATAATTTTAAAAATGTGCTCCGTAATGTGATGGTATTTTTTTCTTGGCCCAACGTTGCATTATTTTGAAAAATCTAGAATTTCATATTAAAACTCACATAAACTTCATACATTTTCCCTAAAAGATGAAATAATATTCAAATTAAAGATTAAGAAAATCATCAAAAAAATTATATGTGCAATAATATATTTGTATACTCCATTGCGATCTGTAGTATACCAGATAATTTGACGTAATGATGGTTTGCTTTTGCTTTTGATGAATTGAGTTTTGTGATAATGGCCATGCACTTACTGTTGATTCAAATAGACCTTCTAGGATACCAAGGACAGCTTGGTATATGTCATTTAAAATGGGACACTTCCATAATAAAAGGTATATAATCTCTAGTTGCTCCTTGTCAGAAGAAACAATTTTGACGCGTGTCGTTGAATTTTTTCATGCAGCCTCTTAAACTATATTTAATATGATGTTAAAAATGTAATTCTCACCGCCGCTATACATTCACGTGTTCTTTTTTAGATCTCACGCATAGAGATATAAAGATGTAGAGAGCTTCAATAGCAGAGAAACATCGTTCAGCTGTCGCCTATGCCCAATATAAACAAAGTAATTTGATCTACGTCATCGTAAGCTGATCATAGAGATAGATTCTATCGCTATGATCAGCTTACGATGACTTAGTACAAATTACTTTGTTTATATTGGACACAAAAATACAGATGAAGGGAAATAAGCTCTCTATATCTTTTTATCTCTATGATCCCACGTCTTCTTAAGTACCCGTCTGAAGGAACTAGAAGAGAGATCTACAGATAATTTTAAAATAATTATTATGTTATAGGAAATTGTTATTGCAAAACTTTGACAGGACTAATTTTACTGCATAAGATTGATCAAAACGACAAATTGAATCCGTTTAACGGATTATAGGGCGGTAAAGGAATGGAATAGGACTTTTGAACGACGAATCCTGAAAAAAAAAAATAGCACTTGCTAATAGGTGCCATAGAGCTTGTTAATATGAATTAAACGATGTTCCAGATGCTTTCAAACTCTAACGAAAAAAGTTTTCTTTGCTTCTGAATGGAACACAAAATCTAACGCCTAATATAAAGTCAAAAATAACAGATTTAGTACATGTTTTTTATAGATATTTTGAGCTAGGAAATATTTACCATAGTTTTTTTTTATTTGAACTTTAAATTTGGCAATTAGTACCTTTTTTCTTCTTTAATTAGGTAGGTAAATGTAATAATTGTATTTCGGACAAATAGCAAAATGGTCGCAAACATCCAATTCAATTTAACTCTAATAACTTTGTACAAACAACAAAAAGTAGACAGGGCTTTGTTTATGATATCCTTAATAATATTAAAAAGAAACTTGTTTGCATGGGGATATTTATAACGAAGAAAATGTTTTTACCATAAATGAATGTCTGAAGAGGAGGAGTATCCTACGCAAGGTTAGTTTCGGAAGAAGGAAATTGGGCCAAGGAACAGTTTTTATAATTTTATTTCAATGATGGAAAACAGTAAGATTCGGAACAGCTTACTCGAAAGGGGAGCAAATAAATTCTTTATTGGCCAGATTGAGAGAAGACGTGAGGATATGGAGTAGAGGCGTCTACGAAACAGATAATAGAAGGTCTTCAATCAAATTTATTAAGCAATGGCCTCTCTTGGTTAAAGTACAGAATAGTGACCAACACTTTGTCTTTGGGTGCTACTCATGGGAGGAACACAGAGGAAAGGTTTTGCTTCTTTTGTGGGCATGCAAGGGAAACATTGAGGCACTTTTTAATGGAATGCGGACAGATGGTCAGAATTCTGGGGCATTTGGTAAATTTGTTTTATGTTAATTTTAATCTGATATTACCTTTTAGAGAATTTGTCTTCTTTTATGTTGGCCCACATCAGGAAAAAATTAATTTTTTAACAACTAAAATGCAGTTTTATGTTTATAAATTCAGATGTAACAGGGTGCCCCTCCCCAGTGATTTTATAAATATTATAAAGACATGGATGTCGAGTGTTTTATAAGTTTGTTATGAGTTTTTTTATGTGAATGAATTGTGAATAAAGTTGTACCTGTGTACAAAAAAAAAAAAAAAGTAGACAGGGCTTTGTTTATGATATCCATAATAATCCCATCCACTGAAACGAGGGATTTAACACGAGGTTTAAACTGCTTAGCTTGATGTACATATTATTATATAAGTTTCTGATATCCCGGATATGTTTGCTTGTATGTATAAGCACATGCATACTACTTTTGAACACACAAAGGTCAATATTTTACAGCATACAAAAATCAATGAACATAGTAAAATTAACAATGAGTGTTTTCATCTGTTTTTTTTTCAACTATCGAGTAGTTCTTGAACTATACAATGGCAGAGAAATAGGCAAAATTACTGTTATTATACTCAACAGGACGTTTGTTGAGAAAAGTAATGAGCTTAATCAGATGGAAGACATCGATGACTTAATTATGTATTTATCAGATTATAATTGAAAAACAATCCTTTCAGAGTAATACATTAAGAGAGGCATGCACTTTATCAAGTGCTCGGAGGGTAGCAAAGACAATTCCAGGGTTGTCTAGATCCTTAAGACTCCTTAAGTTTAATATAATTATAAAAATAAAATAAAAAGATATTTACATATATTTTTTCGTTATTTTTTTTAAAATTAATATTTATTTTTATTATTATTGTATATTTATTTGTTTGTATAAAAGATATATGTTTTTTTAGTAGCCATGAAGGCTAGAGTTATATTAGCTACGAAATAAATCATACAACAACAACAAGAAAACTTTTAATTATGTATCGATGATTAAACATAGAAACTTTGATAGTATAAAAAAACTACTCAAAAACCTATCCGTTTTATTGGATGATCAATAATGTCAGACTTAATAACTTCGCAATTTGGATCAACAATTGTTGATTTTAACAATATTTATATGGGAATTTCTTATATTTCCTTTAACTACGGTCCAGATGATATATATACATACTGTTAAATTAATATTTAAATTTATAAACAAGTTTCAACGAAGGAACAAAAACAAGTATTGCTTTATTTCATTCAAAGCTACATACATTAAGTAGTTATTAATGAAGTTTCAAATAGATAAAAACGACTTTTATATACAAATAAAATCTTATTGGGTCATATTGTCTCATACTTATCCTTGATACTAATATATATCGTAAATAAGAAGAAAAAACATTATGAATATATAACGTTTTAGGCTTTCTTGCTTCTGGAATGACAATATCTATTGAAATATTACATCCTAGGTTATAGTGAGTATCTTGAAGCTATAATGTTTATCTATAGAAATATAAGTCTATATTAAAAAATAGACAAACACAATTCATTGTGCGGACAAGAAATGGCATTTCAAATTGTAACTGGACTCAAATGAGTGCTAAGATATATGGACAATTGAGGCAGTGGCGAGGTCTCTCTTTGTCAAAAAGAATTGATCTCTATAATTTTAGAGTTGTTCCTCTTGTTGTATATAGGGCTACTTCTGTCTCATCTCTGGCTGAATTAGTATTAGAGGAAGAAGAACGTTGGCTTAACTCTCTTTTTCATATATCCTATAATTCTTACCTAAAACATCCTAAAAACTGCATTGGTGGAGGGCTGTGCCTCCTTAGGAATATTTTACCAAAATATTATCGCAAAGTAGTGGCTGACATGGGTGTTTATCATAACAGAGAGTAGAAGTTTTATTATACGTCCTCATAATTTTTTAATTGGATACAGATGGGATCACTTTTAACTAACCCTGAGATTTTTCCCCGTGTTTATCTTCGCTTCGAAGACTGGTTTGGAAGTCAGAGCCCAAATTCTATTCTGATACGATTATTGATATTTTATACCAAAATAAAGATAACAAACCATTTCTCCAGAGATTTGGTGATCTTAGGATTCTGGAGATATTTTCTCTCAATCATAAGATTTTTACCATTCATGATTTGAATTTCGACTCCGTTTTAAATGTAGCTAGGTTCCGTTTTCCTCTCTCTCGTGCTGTTAATAATTATTGTCCTGCTAAGCCTTGGTTTTTAAATTGAATACTCCTAAAAATAAATTTGATTGTGCCAAGTCAATATCACATAGTTATATTAATATCCTTTGTCTGCCTCCTTCATGGGAGCAAAGAATTCTCCACTCCACACAGGGCATAAATGATGCATCAAAGTTTACGGCACAATTCCAAATTTCAGGACAATTAATAAAGTTTTTTAGGCCTTGTAATGACTGTGGGCGTTTATACAATGACATTTTTCATGCTTTCGTAGACTGCCCCGTGCTCAAGTTGGTAAAAAAGTTTTTTGAAATGAATGTGTGTGAGAGTAAAGAGATTCCTCCTGGTACTTTAAGTGCTTTTGTACTTTTTGGTGCTTTCAAATTAAAAAGAAATGCTCCCCCCCTATCAAAAAGCCATAAATTTGCTTTAAGTAATATTAAATCTTTAATTGCAAAACAAATTGCGGCGAACTCCTACTTAAAGGTCGACAACCTATCCTCAATTATAATGGGGCAGCGGCACGTTATTCGGCTCTTTCTCTAAGAGTTCCCAACGCAGGATCTTCTTCGTGGAAGTGGGCTGGAGACCTAATTCGTTATGTGCCATCAATGGCAGCAGAACACTTGTATGCTTTAAAGATGATCTTAAAAAGTCATCGTTGCTTGTTACGGAAAAAATATTTTTTGCATTTATATAAGGTTATAATTTTTAGAAAGTAATTTGGTTCTATGATGTTCAATTATGTTTTTTTCTATTTTTTTATTGTTATCTGTTGTTGTATTTTATTTACTCGTTTTTAGATGACATATTAAAGAATTTTATAACCGAAAAAAAAAACACACAATAAGTTTCATTTATATATAATTTATGCTTCGGTTTGCACAACTTTTCAAAAGAGGGATTTTTTACGCTCATATTTTTATTACTTCCTTATCAGATAAAACAAAATAGTATGAAATATAAAATGCACTAGCATCCTATATAAATTTATAATAATAAAATATTATCGACAATTGCGTTAAAAAATTACATAAATGAACATTTTAGAGAATAATTACTATAAAGAAAAAAAAGAGTTTTTGTTACTTTATTTGTAACTTAGTGTACTTTTTAATACACTGTATCAATGAGACAGATCTTTAATAAAATATTTTATGACATACAAAATCATGCTTACTTATGACAAATTTTCTTTTTTTAATTATTTGATTCATATTTTAGTCACAAATATTTATTACAACATTTTTGAATATATTTCTTAAAGTGAACAAATATTTGGTTGATTTCAAATTACATATAGAGACTTAAACTAGCACGTTTATTTGCATATTTTGTTTTTTATTACAGTAATAATACGCAACTGCTCTGAATAGTTTTACTCTGTTTTCTGTATTTTTAGTGTATTTATTTTTACACTGTATAAATTTTCGAAGTTAAGCGGTTAAATGTTTTTAACCCAAAAATAAAATAATAATAATACATAAAGTATTATGTTTATAGGATAAATACAAAGGATTTATCAAAGTGAGTAAAACTTGCAACAACAAAGTGTTGTTCTTGCGAGGATTCTGAGAAGTGAACATGTGATGAGACCTTGACACTGCAGCGTTGTATTCAAGACTGATTATTACTTAACTTGTGCACTGAGTATTCTTATATACAAGGGCAATGAATACTTAAACAATCAGGAAAGGTAAAGTCGCACAACCTTTCAAAACAAAAATTCAAAGTGGGATGGACCAATGAATACTAAAACAATCAGGAATGGTAAAGTTGTGCAACCTTTCAAAACACAAATACAAAGTGGGATCGACTAATTTATTTATTTGCCGCCTGAATGAAGTAGTGGAAGTGTGTAGAGGAATCGTTTTAGAACTACCTATTTATCTTCAAACTAGACGACAATGGGGAAGGTTTGTGTTGCTCTGGGTTGCATGAGTGGCTACAAACCAAAGGGCAATGAGGGGAAAAAGAGACGGTTTCATATGTTCCCCAAGGATGAGTCCCTACGCCAACTCTGGACAAAGGCTGTTCCGCGAAAAAATTAGATACCTTCAAGACATTCTGCGTTGTGTGACGTACATTTCATGCCCTCCGATTATAAGCCAGAGTCTACTGACTCTAATCATTCACGTTCAGACAGATCTGGAAAAACTCTTTGTCTTAAGATATTAACAAAAGATGTCGTCCCTTCCAATTTTCCAAATCTTCCTCACTACTATTCAAAAAATCCTCCTCCAAAGCGTTCCTCCACCTCAACCTCCTCCTCACGACTCCTTAATGAAAACGAGCGAACTTTAAAAAAGATTAAGGTTTTGAATAGGCCAACTCATTTTTAACACTCGAAGAGCTTCAAATTAAAATGGATAGGACTTGCCTTCCAAGCGGAGTTCAAGAACATTATGATGAAAAAGATAAAGAGCTGGTGTTCTTCAAGATGAACTTTAGTCATGGAGGATCGTCAATAGACTTCAGTCTAACGATTAATGAAGAAATGTCAATCCATATACGGTAAGCCAAACTTCATTCCTTAACCTTCTTTATTTATATATTGTTTTTCACATATCAAAACTTATCTATTCCTCAGTATTTTCTTTTTAATACTGATTCATACAACTACGATGACTTTATTCCCTGCTATGTTGTATTTTTCAGGGTGAAAGATAGAGATCTATCTTTTAATCATCTCGAACATATCACCAAGAACAATCATATTACAAAATGTGACACCCTTCTTAATATTTTGGCCTTCTTAAATTCATTGACATCAAACTCTTCCACCAATCAACTATTTAGCTTGGAAAATGAATTAAACACAGCTTTAAATCATTTGACAAATATCCCCATATGCCCCATTTGGACGAAGCAAAAGAGAGAAATTAAACCTTTTTTTGAAGAATATCATAAGTTCAGGCAAAATTTCACTGAAAGATCTGGAATATCATTTTTCTGAGGATATAAATTCAACAAATGAAAAGATTAAGTCTTTATCTTTAAATATATTTTTCCAATTTAAAACATTTTACTTTTAAAGATTCATTTAAATATATTAATGACGTATCTATAGTTTACTTTTGTTCTGGTTATATCGCGCATTCCTTATGTAAAACTATAGCCTGTCATTCTTGCCACAATTTATTGACAGCTTTAAATAAAAAATTCGATGTAAAATTATTCTCCTTAGAAAATATTGATGATGAAAGTAAACTTTTAGATCAAATTAATCGAGGTGGGCTAACTCGTCCTTCTGATGTTCTTTTTTTTAACGTGTTCCTTTGTTTATGCATTTTTTTCAGAAATTCAAAATTCAAAAAGTATCTTCAAAGAGTTGATTTCTTCCCTTCTTCAAAAAATACTTTTGTTCTTTCGTTTATTAAACTTTTGGAAATTATTTTAGCAGAATGCGAAGAAGACCATTCCTTTGAAAAATTTATTCCACAAATCGCTGCAAATTTTTTAATTGTATGTCCAAAAATTATGTTTCGGAAATCAATGATCAAATTCACAAAAACAAAAGAAAAACAAGCAGTCAAAATATGACAAATAATTCTAAGAGATTGAAAAAACTTAAAGAAAAATAAACAAAATGTATGTATTTTGTTATAATTTTGCAGAATGTCTTAAATGTATCTATGTTTATTTAATATATGTCCATAAAATTTGTAAATAGTAAAAATATATATTTCGTTCTCAAAATCATAATTTGTTATGAAATAAATAAGGAAAGGGGAGAATGTACGCGTATTCTCCTTTTTCCTTTTTAGATCCCTCATCGTATTTTCCTCGCGAGCCTTCTTTTCTTTATTGTTTTAGTATTCATTGACCATATATATATATATATATATATATATATATATATATATATATATATATATATATATATATATATATATATATATATATATATATATATATATATATATATATATATATACATGTATATTTAAAATCCGGCGGGTTTTCGGGGTTTTTAGCAGACAGCCAACATAATAAAGATCATTTCAGTTGAGTTTTATCATCGTCATGGCCGCATATGGAAATCTACAGCCTGTTATCTGGAACGGACAAGAACGCAGGTGTGCCGTTATTCAGATTTTTTGTATAAAGGGCAACACCATCAGCAACACCCAGGTCTCTGAGCTGCTCGGGATCGACAGAAGAAATGTTGCTGAGCTCAGGCAGTAGCTTAAGGACACCAAGGACCCTCGTGTTGTCGTCGACAGAGCCTTCAGACCCTCCAGCAGCGCCCGCAAGGCCAGGACCCTCGACTTTATCAGGAGGGTGTCAGACATCTTCGAGCACGACCCCAGCAGGTCCATCAGGGATGTCGCCAAGGAGTTGAATGTTTCTCACGTCACAGCTACAGACTCAAGGTTGGCCAGCTTTTGACGCAGAAGAACAAGAACATGCGGCTGTACAGGTCTGTGAAGCTGCTGAACAAGCTCAAGCACCCAAAGGAAAACGACATGCTCTGGTTCTTCTCTGATGATAATAATTTTTGCCAGGACCAGAAGTTGATCAAACAGAACCTGAGGTGGGTTGCTAACTGTCCAGCTGATGTGCCAAAGGTGATGAAGACGAAGTTCCCAGACACAGTCATGTTGTTCGGGGGCATCTCCTTTGGTTGTTATGCTGATTGCTAGATCATTAATAAGTAAAAATATATTATTTTAAAATGAAATAATTGGACTGGATCTAATTTTTTTCTCCTTTAATTTTATCCAATCCACCTTATATTTTGTATGTTTATTTATTGAATATATGTTTTAAATTAACTCGTATGTCCATCGTATTGTCTTGTATATAAGAGATTTGATATAAACTGAGTTTCCTATGCATACATATTTCAAATCAATCAAATAGTTTTGATAATCTAGATCTTTTTATACATTAAGTACATTGAAAAAACAATTCCAAAAATGCCAGGGATCATAAAAGTTACACTTAAAAGTCCTTTAAATCCATTATCTTTTCTAACTCAAGAGACCTTTGAACGCAATCCCACTTCATTGAGGGGGAATTGATAAGGAGCTTTACAACTACGTATATTTTTTCTCTCTTATCCTATAAAATAATCATTTTTATGATCATTATTTGCATTCAGGCCCTTTTAAAACTACTTGATCATTCACAGAAGCCCTTGATAAGGCGTTTGCTCATTGAGATGGCTCCTTGAATAATTCACAATGACTCTAGGTAGGCTAAGCAAATTAAAGAAGAAGCTATGTGTATAGTTATATATACTTATTCAGAGCATACAGCATGTATAAGAACAACACGCTTTAAGAATTCAAAAACCGGCTTTTCAGACTTTCTTATATGGGCCGGCATTGCAGTTTTAGATGCTCTCCTATGAGAGCATCAAACAACAAAGCAGTTGTTATCCCAAGTCACTTCCAAGTTAGTCCATGTCTTCCTTATCTACTAATCCCTGAAATCTTTTTTTATAAATAATAATCTTACTTTGTATAGATTGCGAGTGAGCGTAAAGAGTTTATACATAATTCCTTCGCGTTTTTTTCTTCTTCTCCTCTCCTTTCTTGATTCAATTAAGAAAGGGTCATTCCTGAGTTCTCTCCATCTGGTTCGAGATATACATTTCCTCCTTAGTGGATTTTGTATCATAATTACGCAAAGTTCGCCTTTTGAATCCTTTTCAAATCAATAATATGCGGGAGTGTCTTTCTATTCACGTCGGACAAGCCGGTGTTCAAATCGGGAATGCCTGCTGGGAACTCTATTGTTTGGAGCATGGGATCGGCCCTGATGGGGTCATGCCATCTGAGAAAACGTTGGAGATGATTCCTTCTCCACATTCTTTCAAGGTAATTATTATAAGGACATGTGTTTATAGAATTATATAAAAATAGGTGAAGGAAGCTGCAAAAAAAATAAATTTGGAGAGCATCCAAAGCCGACACCTATAAATATGTGTGTCCTAAAATAGATCTGCTTTCTCCATTCTTACACATTTTTAAACTCATTTTTCCTTAAATAGAAACCGGCACTGGAAAACATGTCCCTAGAGCAATCTTTGTGGACTTGGAGCCTTCCGTTATCGATGAGGTTCGAACCAGCATCTACCGACAGCTCTTCCACCCGGAGCAACTAATCTCTGGCAAGGAAGATGCTGCCAATAACTACGCCCGTGGTCATTACACAGTAGGCAAGGAAATTGTGGACCTCGTCATCGACAAAACCCGTAAGCAGGCGGAACAATGCACCGGCCTTCAGGGGTTCCTCATTTTCCACTCCTTTGGTGGAGGCACAGGCTCTGGATTCACATCTCTCCTCATGGAGCGTCTCTCCGTCGAGTATGGGAAGAAATCCAAGCTCGAGTTCTCTGTGTACCCTGCACCCCAAGTAGCCACAGCCGTCGTGGAGCCCTACAATTCAATTCTAACCACGCATACAACTCTTGAGCACTCTGACTGCTCATTTATGGTTGACAATGAGGCCATCTACGACATCTGCCGAAGAAACCTAGATGTAGAACGACCTCGTTACAGCAATTTGAACCGTCTCATTGGACAAATCGTTTCATCCATCACGGCATCGCTTCGATTCGACGGTGCACTCAACGTAGATCTCACAGAGTTCCAGACTAATCTTGTACCCTACCCCGGATCCACTTTCCCCTCGTAACCTACGCTCCTGTTCTCAACGAGGAGAAAGCCTCTCATGAGAGCCTCTCGGTCTCCGACATCACGAGCTCCTGCTTCGAACCTGCGAACCAAATGGTCAAATGCGATCCACGCCTAGGAAAATACATGGCCTGTTGTCTTCTCTATCGCGGAGACGTCGTTCCCAAGGATGTGAATACAGCCATTGCGGGCATCAAAAACAAGAGGACCGTTCAGTTTGTGGACTGGTGTCCCACTGGCTTTAAAGTGGGAATCAACTACCAGCCACCAACGGCTGTCCCAGGGGGGGACATGGCCAAGGTTCCTCGGGCGGTTTGCATGCTTTCCAACACAACAGCAATTGCAGAGGCCTGGGGACGACTGGACTACAAGTTCGACCTCATGTATGCCAAGAGAGCATTTGTTCATTGGTAAGAATTAAAAAAATCTGTGAGATAATTTTTTTACTAAACCTCCCATATATAACTTTAGGTATGTTGGAGAAGGTATGGAAGAAGGCGAGTTTTCCGAGGCGAGAGAAGACTTGGCTGCCCTCGAAAAAGACTATGAAGAAGTAGGTCTGGATACCATCGACCCAGAAGAAGAAGCCGAAGAGTATTAGAAATAACAATAATCCATCATATTAAACATTGCCTTAAAGCAATTCCTTTTTTAAAGTGTCGTGTTCTTTTAAAAAGGAGAAAATCTTCACTTGAGGGAAGAAGACCTTTAAGCGCTCCATATCTTCTTTGTTACTTATGGTCGTATAACTATCTGGATTATACATAATATGCATTTTTAATGTGATGGTAACTATAGATAGGGCTATGCCATACATAAATTATTATCATTATTATACACTTATTTAAATACATAAAAATTGCTTTTTTCATTCATTCATAAGAATTATTGTTTTAAATATTTTAGACACGACAAACGAATACGAATTATCTAAGGGTTCAAGGCTCAAGTTCGTGGAAAGCAAAGTAGAAAAACTTACCGAAGAGTAGTCTAGATCAGGGATATCAACGATATGACAAGGTTGGCAGAATTGGCCAAAAGTGGTCTAAATCAGACCAACAAGATAATTTGAAAACATAAATATACATTTTAAGGTTTTTGAAAGATCTTAACTAATTTTAAAGTTTGTTATATATATATATATATATATTATTGTAACTATACAAATCCAAACCAGACTTTAGAGTCTTTTAAATGCTGCCTGGTATTTTACACTTATATAAAAACAATTGAGTTATGTGTATATAAATACTTATGACGGGGATTTTAAAAAAAATCATTCACTGTGTTATTGGTTTTTTCTCTTTACTTCATGCATTTTGATATAGTAACCATTATTAATGATGTTCAAGATATCAGTCCTATTTTTTTTAATTTAATAGAAATGTGAAGTTAAATCTAATAATCTTTTGGTCATTCCTTAAAACAAGACAACGGGATATCAAGCTAATATGACGATTATTGTTAAGTAGATACATTCCTAATTTTATTTATAATATGAACTTATTTTGACACTCCTGTAATCATTAAGGACATCAAACATCTCGATTAGGTTGTGTATAGGTCGCCTTTATGAGTATTTTTGTTACTTTATGTCTGACAAGTTTTTTTTCATTTTATATAATAAATGTTAATATGATTTAAAAATTGTAGAAAAATATAGAATAACATTGCTACACATCAGATGATTTGCTGATATCCACAAAAATTATTTGCCTTCGTTATCTTGTGTTGTATCTTGAAATATACTGTAAAAGATATTAGACATAGATGGGCTTTCAGTCTAAAAAGGAAAAAATAAATGTACCAATTTTATGCCTCATTCTTCCTCATTTTTGATAAGTGACCAATAAACTTTGAAAAACAAGGCGATCAACGAGAACGATATCAAAGTTGGATTCATCATCCCTTATTATCGTGTATCGCTCATATTATCGCACACGGAAACCACTCAATTAAAGAAAGCGGCGTCTATGATTTAAAGCCTGAAGGTTTTTTATCCATAGCTTATTAAACATTAATTGGACATAATAAGTTAATAGCCTTACGCCCATGTCAAGAAATAATTTCATTTTGGTGCCCATCCAAAATAGCCCCTAGGTTATATGTGATGGTCCAGCAAGAATTCAAGTTTAAATAGATTTTTGTGAAAATTTTCGTTTAGTTGAATACAGGCTCCGATAATTGCTAATTATATGTTATAATTGATCATTGCTAGGGAATAAATCTCCTATGGCCATGAAAAAAGGGACCACGTTAGAGGGATTATATCGGAGGGATCATGTGGAATTGAACCCTATCACAAATAAGTCCAATAGAAAGAAAATCATTCTACCTTATCGAAATAAAAATGACATTCAGTAGTAAAAACGTGCGCAATGTGTCTTAAAATTCTTCGGAAATATTTGGCCGTCATTTTATATTTATTAGGAAATGCTTATTATTGTATCTTTACGTAGCTATCTCTATTTTTAATACATATCTTTTTCTTGGTGTGTATTTTAAAATCAGGCTTGTGAACGGAACGCAAAATTGAACGGCGTTCAGCTGAACGCACGTTCAATGAACGGAACGCAACTTTTTTTAACGCAAAAAAAAAATTGCGTTCAGCGTTCAATTTTTTTTTTTTGGAGATTCTTTTCTAAAAAACGTCATTACTTTTTTTGGAAATTCTTTTCTAAAAAAAAAACGCCATCACTTTTTTGGAGATTCTTTTCTAAAAAAAACCCGTCGTTACTTTTTGGGAAATTCAACGTCATCATTTTTTTGGAGATTCTTTTCTAAAAAAACCGTCGTTACTTATTTGGGAAATTCTTTTCTTTAAAAAACCCTCATATGTTGTGATATAGACGTTCTGCGGACCCCAGGTTATATCATTTGAAATCGGTTCAGGCTCATTTTTTATACAAACCCTAAATAGTACTTCCATTTTTCAAAATTACACAATGTTATTTTTCAAAAATATTTGAACGCTGAACACTAAACGGAACGCTGAACGCAAAAACATTGAACGGAACGCTATTTTTTTAACGCTGAACGCAAAAAAAGCTGAACGCTCACAAGCTGTAAAAATATATATATTTTAAAAAATGTTCATGAACGATATACAATACAAAAAATAAAATACTCATTTTAATTTAATCCTTATACAAGTTCCGAGAATGATTTTTGTGAATTAATATTCTTGTTCTGTGGTGCTTCAATTTCTTCAAAAAATGAACGCTCCAAATAATAGATATGTAGCAAACTCTTTACATTATTTCCCGCCAGATGGCGCGGAGTTAGTTTGTTCTGTACATATCGGAATTTACGTAATAACATTATTATTTATATTCCAATTTATATTATTTATCGTCCAGGTATTCATGTTATTGTAATGCTTAATTACACATTGTTTATAATTGTATTATTTCTTGTATACGTGTGTTATTATTATTATTAAATAAATACTTGGACAAAGAGAGTGCATGAACTTAGAACTATAAGTTGTTTGTGATCTCAAGCTCTCTTCCTTCAGTCTACAACTACGTTAGATGTATCCATTTCATCTGCAGATATGAGCTGTCCAATTAAAAAATTGTCAAATAGACTCTGGAAATAGTTTGAATATTTATTTCAGTTTGTACTTGTGTTGAACACTTTAAGGATTAACTTTTTGTATGGTCATAATATATTACCGGCCCAACGTTCATTTTATTACCTATCTAGTATATCTAGTTCTTTGTAACAAGAAAAAAGATGGGGATGGGCACAAAATTAATTAACTTTCGATTTTTAAGAACATAACTATGCTACTAGATAACAATTGGGCGATTCAGTAACAAAGCCGTGCATTATATGGTTTGATTTTAAATAGATTAGGAGGCTCTGCCTTAAAAACCTTCAAAGAAACAATTTATTTCTAAAGAAATAAAACCCTGCTACCTAATTTAATTATAAAAGGTATAATAGTAAATTAAAACTAGAGGCATATATACACTCAGAGAGTGTGTACCTCCGCCGATCCCCACAACATTCTCATTCAAACATTCTCCCTTTCACACGCCCGATTTTCTATCTCTAATCATTATTTCCTCTCTGTTAGCTCTTTTTGCATATTAAAAAAGCACTCAGAGACGGGAAGAGGAAGAAGTTTAAGCTACGTCACTGGGTTAACATAGTCCTGAACTGATATATGAAGAATAATACGTCAATGAATATTTTTTAGCGTTTGTTCTTGCCTACTCCCTGAATAG
>CP045895.1:11714917-11725651 GCA_013387185.1 Caligus rogercresseyi | reverse complement strand
CGAGCAACCTCTTCAGTAGCTCTTTTTTCTTCCATGCTCGTTATCCGTATGGGGAGACCAAGTCCTTGTCTGAAGCTTTTTTCAAAATCAATAGTGAATTCTCTTTTTTTGAAGCTGCATTTCATTTTTGTGGGGCCACTTGGAGACATTTAAAGCATTGCCAATGTGATGGTTAGAGATCATTAATTCACCCTTTGTCACCTTAACAGGGACAATATGGGTATCTTCTTTTTTGGCTTGATCCAAACTTGACCTTGCCAGACATTAATTTACAAAATTGCCGAGAAAAAAGCCTGTGTTCTTCGTTGTCTGTAGACATTGAGTGAGGAATACGCCTAATTCACCCATAACTTCCCCGAATTCCGTCATGATTTCCTTCAAAGCTGGTAGGTCCATTTCTGAGGCATTCTTTACAATAACTTCTATAGGGGTTCTGTGTCGATTTAAATTGGCAAGTCCTCTGATACAGAAGTTAATTTTTTCATCTGCTTCCAATGGACCTTTATAGACTCAAATTTAGTTAACACATTTATAGGAAGTTTGAACTCTATGATGATGTATCCTATTTGGCTTCTACAATCATTGATAAGGAGAATTTCTTCCATTTTCAAATCTATAGTTCAAAGATTTTTTTGTAGTGCGTTATTTCTGGAGAAAAGCCTCTCAAGCACTTGCCTTCCTTGTCCTTCCAATCAAGAAATAGCTTTTTCCACATAGGATTTCATTCAGATCTTTCATATAGTTTTTATTTTTTCCACAAGCTAGAATAAGACATCTTCTTCTTCTCTTCATTTCCCACTCTTTCATCACTCTCCACCTCTCCGATCTCAGGATTAGGCCTGTTTTTTGTTTTCTCCTCCGCGCGCATGCACACCTCATTATTATTCCTCTCCTCTTCTTTACGGGTCAACCGCCGGTCGGGAGATTCTTGGAGCGCCCGCCCGTTTCTTCCTTCCCTTATTCATCACCTGCACTGGAGTATGTCATTACCTTTTTTATTTTCATCGTTTTCCCCTCCTTAGAGCTCCTTCGGCGTGCTTATGTTCGCTCCCTCTTTCTCAATAAATACCTCGGATGAGGGTTCTTTGGCTTCACAAAAGTTTTCTTCTATTTTCTTTCCTCCACACCACCTGCCCGACGGCAGGGGTCTGGAGGTTTAGGGGGGAGCGCAGACATCTCCTTTTTTCCAATGATGTTGAGAGGAATTGCTTCTTCATAATTCTGACGTCAACTCCTGACGTAAGAATATTTAAAGATCCTCCAGGGGGAGGCTTTTGGATGACTCTTACGATATCCTCCACTTCCAGCCGGATATAAACTTCACCGAACGAATTCCGATGAGAATCTTCGACCCGCAGCTACCACACTCCCTGCATCAATGACCACTAAACACCGTAAAAACTATTTTTTAATCGTAGTAAAAAAGCGCCGTGTGTCCAGTGACCAAATACATATACCAAATCAATCTCAATCTTGACTCTCTGAGGCCACCATCATCAAGGAGTGGGACAAACTACCCGAGAGCACATCTAAATGCCTGCAAACGCTTCCGGCCCCGCCTCGAAGCCGCCGTGAAGGCCAATGGAGGCCATATTGAATAATTTATCCTTTTATATACTACTTAAAGCCAAATAAATTTCACTTCCATAGAAGCAACCAATAAAAGTTAATTAAGTTCACAAAATCAAAATATCAAACCGGACATTTTTGCCTAGCCACTCTGTAATATATATATATATATATAATTATATATATATATATATATATATTATATATATATATTCTATATATATATATATATATAAATATTATATTATATATATATAAGGACTGTTTGAGCCACATCAAACTAAATAACTACTGATAGATAAGTAAGATTTCGTAATATCAAGTGAAAAAACATATTTATCCGCCATATTTATTACTAATTTAGGCACATCCAGTATAAGGTTAAAATAAAACCCCTCGATATAGTAAATGCAGTACAAATTGGGCAAGTGAATTTACCTGGAAGTACACTGAGTATAACATGACTTTTGTATTTATTAGTAGTCTACCACTTGATAATAAGTGTACTTCAAAATATATCATCTTTTTTCCTTACGTTCTCGTTTGAAGATTTAATATTGTATATATTTTTGAAAAGGGAGTGCCCGTTGCGCACATCGTACAAAGAAGGTCCAGTATCAACTCTTGTGATCCTGAAGCAACAACATGACATACCACAAAGAAGTCCTTCTTATCTTCATTATTTGCTTTAGAGCCGTGGCGCCCTATCCAAGCAGGGTTCCAAGCTGCAGCGTCCCTCATCCTTTGGGTCACAGTCTCCTAGACTCTTCCTCTCAAACCTTCTCAAACCCGAAGGGCCTCCCAGTGCAATTCAACGTTATCGAGGATGGACCGAGCACTTACAAGATTATCATGGAAGGAGGACCCATCAAAGGCTATCTTATCCGACCAGGAGACCCGAAAGGAGAAGGGCACTTCCTTGTGGATATCCTTCATGTCGCAAATGACTTCCTCAAATCCATCAATACAAAACTTATTTCACACTTGAGTTCCATCAATCCTAAAGAAGGGAACCGCGATCCAAATACCTGGTCTGTTCCCACCTCCTTCCCGCCTGGAGTTGACCTAACGACCGTAAAAGACGGCTGTGTGCATCATAATAAAATTTCTCACGAGGACGTGATCCAACAGAGAAAACGTATATGGAGTTCGTGTATAAGAGCCCTTCAGGGATTTCTCCTGTATTCGAGGCCATAATTGTGGAGAAATTTGACACTTGGTGGCATAAAATCCGCATTGCAAAGAGCCTTGAAGGGGATTATCAAACAAAGTTTGATATATGAAGTCAATGTATAACGTATTAACACTTATTTATCAGTTTAGCTATTGACATGCTCAATATTTATGCATTTAATTATATCTGACTTATTTATATTACCTACAAAGCAAAACCAAAATGCTTGATTAATGATGAATGAATACGCTTGTAAAACTGATTTTCTTCCTCTGAGAATAAAATAATAATTTATTGCATTTTTATTTTTGTATTTTCTTTTGTAACAAAACTCTCTGAGAATGTTGAAAACTTTTTGGCTTCCTTTTCTAAAAAGAAAATTCTGGGTGTTTTTTTATCAATAGAATAACGATATTACAAGCATTTTTGACAAGAAAATACGCTCAGTAGTGAAAAAAATATTTTTTACTGGAGTGTAGTCATGTTATTTTGAAGATATTAATATTAAAATAGCATTCTTCAGTTCTAATTCTAATAAACCTTCCAATATCATTTGTAATGACTGTCATTTATATGAATTTTAAGGATAAGTTTACGCGAATAAGCGTCCCAGGTTTAAACTCTATCTATTACACGTATAGAAAAACATATCATGCATATTGGAGATTGAAAAACTTGGCATTTGTTTGTTTTATAGGGATAAATATAATTCATGAACAGAATTTTTCTTCTCATTTCAAATAATTATAGTAATAATTTTCATGTAAAGACAAACGGTGCTTCATTACTATTGGTAGAAGGACTTTTTAATTCAACGTGAAGGGTTGAAAAAGGAGCGGAATAATAAAAAGGTGGTAGAAGATCAATTATTATGAGTATTTAAAAAACCACCAGATAACATATGTATATATATATATATTATTTTTTTTTCAAACAATTTCCCACAAAATAAGATATGCTCTCAAGGATTCTAAATCAGTTTTTATTTTTTATGTACATCCAATATCAAACAAGATAATAAAGTTTCAAAATGTTTATTTTGAAGTATTTTCCATAAGAATGACAATTTCAAACTTAAATTTCTCATTGAATTTTGAATGTACATAACAAATAAAAATTGATTTGGAATTCTTGCAATCATACCTACATTTTGCGGCAAATGTTTGAAAATAGCATTGAAATTGAGGACATTAGAGGCGATCGAATAGGGGGGGAAAATTACTACATAAGTTTAACAAATACATTTCGGCCTGTTGACGGACACTTCCATTATTTGATTTAGTTTAAACTTTCATAAGATGATCTCTATACACTAAAATAAAATCCTAGGGACTTTACAACCCTCAAATTGTAGACTCTCAAATCCAAAAAACGTAAAATAATAATCACCCTAATATATATATTTATATACAATATATAATTTACATATTAATATATTTATATACATATAGTAATTTATACATATATCTGATTTACTTGAGACTTGGACAAATTATATTTGGTAATTTAAAGCAATTATTTTTATTCATATTTTTTTGCACAAGTCTACCAATTTGATTAATTGCATGTTATGCATTTATTGTTCGTGATGTACTTTTTCAAGGACACTGAACTATTTTTTTAAATCATAAAGTCAGTTGGTACTATAGCAAGGCTTGAATTTTCAGTTGGCAGCGCAGGCAGCTAAGACTCAACCTTAGCTTAATTAAGGATCCATGAATTCATTATTGATTAATATGATAAAGCAACTCATGATGCCCAGAGGAATATTATTCCTGATATGATTATTTTATAATTTACGACAATAATATACCTTTAGTCTATCAATATTAGTTTATCGACGATATGGTGTTGGCCCTGCATTTTGTGGCTGCCCCAAGAGGAGTAATACTGATCCTTGGATACCCTCAAAACCCAATGAACACACAAACACACCAAGAGGTAAAGGGCTAAATATATAAAAAAAATTGTAGGTAATTAAGTTTACACCATAAATAACTGAAGCTTGACAAGCTATTATTAAGCTGTGATTTTGTCGTGACTGAAAAAAGAAGGGACTTATGCATTGATAATTAGAAGTAGAATAATAATATAATAATTCAATTACTATGTTGAAACCGCAGCACGTCCTCTTGTATAACGTATGTTTGGTGTTGCTGAGGCTATAGATTGTCCAATTTCAGAGATGTGAAGTTATACAGTGGTTTGGGTTTGAGAAATGGACAGTTTGCTTTTACCTCACGAACGGAATTTATTTGGAGAGGATGTCAACTAAAGTAGATGGATGAAATATATACTGGTAAAAACAGCACCCCGTTCAGATGTTCTCTTCTTTTTGAGGGATCAGGAAGTGTTTTAGAAAAATAATTATCGCCATATTTATTTTATTCACATATAATTGACAAATTAGGACCAAACCTTCTTTGAATGCCTATATATATATACTTTATCTGTTAGTGCTTTTTAGTACTTCTTTTAGTAATTTATCTTTTCTATATAGTTTTTTTTTACTAGTATAATATCCTATAGGGCCTAAGTGAATCTCTGAAAGGCTTCTACTCCTATACTCTTCATAGCAGAATGTCTGATTAACATATCCATCCATCAACAGCATAAATATTTTTTTTATAAGACGCCATTCTTAGTTAAACTACGATCTTATAAAGTCAAAAGCGTACCAACTATTGAAAAAATAATAAGTAATCAAAGTTCCTTGATGGATTGACGTAAGAAATGAAAGTATGTCATGATATGGCCCTTTTTCTAGACAAGGACGTCCTTGTCATTTTGGTAAGCATTTACATGTTTTATTGCTTTCTACGAGTCATGTAAGCAATGAAAATGTTTAAAAGCATACAGTATACACTTTTATGTAGAGGAAAGCTGAACTTCGTAACTTTTATTACCTACAACCAGACATAATATAAACAGAAACTGAGAGAAAGAAAGACAGAAAGCTCATGGACAACAATGATATGTTTATATATCTTATAAGAGAAAGAAAAAAAGTTTATCCATATATTAATGACGCAGTTACATAAAAAAGCCCCTGATGACGTCATACCTTACAAATACAGAAAGCTATATGTGGGGCAGATATCCTAAATTAGAAATGAGGATTTCAATAAAATATGTATATATAGATATATGTATATTTAAAGAAAGACAAAAAGCAATGAATTTACTCAGGATTTAATACCAATTTTCACCATTTTCAAAACAAATTATCCAGTTCGACAGAAACATCTGTACAAAAAAATTAAAATGAAATTTACCATAAATTTTTGGTTCAATATAATATACATTTAGATAATATTGAATACTATTAGGATATTGACTATTATGACTTTTTATTATTACGCGTAATTCAATGTCTACATGGCGATTCCTAGATTCTAGATGCAAAGGAATTAAATTGTTTCCGTATGTTTCAATATGTACATAATATTATCAAAAGAATTTATTAACTTTTTAAATAATTTGTCATAATAGCACTAAAAAGTATATTTTATTATACTTTATTGTATGTGAAAAAGAAATTAAATTTATTTATATATTTATTCTTATCTGAATTTGCCTCAGCTTCTTTAAAATTTCATTTTTTGTTTTATTATGTTTCAGATAGACCTTGTTTAGATGTAACGATTCTATATTTCAAAAATAAGTATAATTATGTACGTGTTACAAAATATAAACTAATAGGAATATCCAACAACAACGTGTCGAAATTACAACTTTTTTTGTCTATTTTGTTTAATAGAATGACATCCGGCTGGATATTAATAAGCATTATCCGGTGTAAATTAGTCTATCGATCTTATCAATGAGTTGACCAAAATTGACCTTCCTCTCTCGTGAGGAGTCGAACTTGCAACCCCCAACATTGAGAGTTGAAACACGCATTAATCAAGGAGCTATCATCACTCACTACAAAAACCAACAACTTATAAATAATGATAATAGCTAAACAATATGGCTGTTCTTATTTTTCAAATGGTGGAAATGTTATCAACATTGTGGTTTTCTATTCTTGGTGATAAAAACGACGACCTACAAAGTTTGAACAAAATCGGTCAACATTACGGGTTTGCGCTACGAGGTCAAAGTTTTAAAAATTTAGTAAAAATATAGTTTTCCGCAAATTTCTTGAAAATTTTGGGCGTTACAGACTTCAATAATAATTATTAATTTAAAGGAAATCTAATCCACTACCAGACGTATGTTTGATGTTTTACTAAAACAAGTTTCTTAAAAACAGAGAAAAAATGGGAGTTGTAATGTTAGCATATTCATAGCTATTTTGTATCAATAAACTTCACTCGCCTGTAGAAGATGACTTGTTCGCTTCAGAGTAAAATAGTATTTTAAGTTTTAGTACCTTCGGATGATAAATCCCAAAACGACCTTGGTTGCATTATATCAATTCCAGAATTCAGTACAATCTGAGTTTACATCATATGATTCAGAGCCTGTATTGACCTATAGAAATTATTATTAAAATGATATATGTTTTTTTTTTAAGATTGGCGTCAAGGTATCCTCTCAAATTTTACTTTGTCTCTGACGCATTAATAATCCATTATATGCGTCATTTTGTACGCGAGATAGGCTTTTTAATACATAAACTCTCTACTTATTAAATTGACATGATGTAGTATACCAAAATATTAAGCTGGTTTACCAAGCTTTCATTTGATATGTTTGTGTTCAACAAATCGCTATACTTTTCAAGAGAAATAAGCAATACATTTTTGCACGCACTCTCCCCAAACATTGATCTTTTGATATGAGATATCCAATTACCGCTTGGTAACCACTGTTACCTGGATAGACGAGAAAGAAAAAAGAGAAACAAGAGAAGTGAAGCAAATACTCTCTCGCTTCTCTTTTTTCTTTCTATGCAGGTACCAGTGTTACCAGCGGTAATTGTATATTCTCATATCAAAAGATCAACAAGTAATTAAAAAAAGTTACAAGAACAACCAATTATCTAATTAAACGTTATTTAAAATTTGCTTTCCTACCTTTTCACTGCTCCTACTTTAGCATTATATAACTGATAATTAAATGTTGATATTCCTCAACGATCTAATATATATCATTTTGAAATGGAATTGTGAAAGCTGTCCTACTTAAAATATATAATTAAAATGTGGTACAGATTGCCCATCATTTTTTTCCTATTTTGTGATCATCTCTTTCATATCTAGGCATGGTTTTATATCTTTGGTTCCATATGGTTTGAGGGAGGAATATAAGTATCCGCATATTCTTATATATGTTTCTGCTAAATTATATTTAATAATGGCATGCTGGGAAACCTTAATTAGAGATAGAAGAAATAAATACCTGGAGGAAAGAAACTATAGTTTCGACTCATCGTCATAGACACAACCAATAGTTGTTTGTTTAGCTCCTATATTGACCCACCTCACCGAACTTAATCCGTATCACCGGTATTGAACCGTTAAGCTAGTTTTTTGATCTTTAAAATAATTTAAAGCACAGCATCTTTCTCACATCAAAATAGTTACAACACAGTTTAATGTTTACTATATAACCAGACATAGTTAGAAGATTTTGATGCTCTATATTAAATATTTTTTTATTTATTACATCTTATTTTGTCCTTCAATCGCTAAAAAAGTCTAAAATGTTCGTGTAATTCTTGTACATGTTTCTATAATAAGCGGTCATGCTTTTTAATTCTGTGGTAGAATACACAATTCGATGTATCTATACGATTCAAATATTCGTGATATAAATACATATGAATCACCAATACTTTTTTTTTATTTTTTTTTTACCAGGTAAAACTTTATTCACATTAGATTATATCTTATAATTTCATAAAAATACATTAAAACGTCGTGTTATTAACAATATGATCAACCAGAGAAGTAAATTTTTAGGTAAAGGAACTCGAGTAGATCTCATTTTATACATAAAATATTGGGTTTTAGTGGTAATAAAATTAATTTCTTCTTGGTACGGTCCATTATAAAAGTAAATAAAATCCTTACTCCGTAATTGTATATTAAAAAAATCATCAAATAACAATTTTAGATATTCTAAAATTTCTACCACATATATGCACTCTAATAAAAAATGTTTTGATGTCTCCAGCGAATCCCCGCAAAAAAAGCATAATCTTTCCTCCGCTGTAGTCCCATATATACTACCAAATGTCAATGTGTTGGTAAGTACTCTGTATTTAAACCAATAGAGAGAGTGATTGAACATTTTTGATTTTAAACCATGAATTAATATATTTACTGGTGTTCTCAGCCCGTAATCTTCTTTCCTCCTCTCAATTTGATTTAAAAATGACTTTTTGAATTTTTATCCACTAAAAAATGTCGGAGTTCCTTATTACTAATTAGTTTTATAAAATTGTAAAAACTATTTCTTGGACCGAACTCTCTTTTCTTAAAATTAACCCATTTTAAAACATTCATCCTCTCCAGTCTTTCATTTGCTGTAAAATTACCTATTTCATTAAAATATCCCCAAGGCAAACTATTTTTTTCCCAATAGAAGTATTTTTTAAAAAGATAACCTCCCATTTCCAACAACTGGTTCCTGCCATTTCATTTTTTGTAATAATAAAACTGCCACCTCTTTATTGATCGCACTATTCTGATACAAAAAGGACTAATATTTGCGGCTAAATCTAGCACAGAGTGTGGTCCATTACCCTCTTCTCCCCAAGGGCGTCCTACCTTTTTCAAATATAGTCCCCTTAATGCTTCCGTCCAAACTGAACCACTCTCCAAAAGTCTTTTCAACCATTTGAAGAGTATTACTTTCCAGAAGCTTTCAAGCTCCAACAGACCCAAACCACCGAATTTTTTTGGTGTTTTGACACGTCTCCATGATATTATTTTAGGGCGACCTTCCGGAAATAAAACTTTTCGCACAAATCATTGATTTTTTTACATAAATTTGAGAAAAAGGTGTTAGTCTTAAAATATGAATAGTTTTGGGTAAAATAAATGTATTCCATATAAAAATTCTTGTCACAGTATTCTTCTTAAGAATTTTGCGTATCTATTTGTTGTTTTTTGGACTTTATCCTCTATGACTTGGCGTTTTCTATAATATCCTCATCGTTCAATGATATAAAGGTACCCAACACTTTCATCATAGAAGTCACTCTCAAGCCCCCCAGATCCAATGCAAACTCAAAATTTGTCATTACGGTACTTTTCTTAAGATTAATCTCTAACCCAGAATTATCCCTATATTGTTTTAAAATATCTAATGTTTTCCTAATCGAACGGTGAATATCATCGATGCTCCCAGAAAAAATAATATTCACATCATCTGCAAAGGCTAAAACCTTAGACATGCTTTTGCCTACTTTAATACCATTTATATCCCTACACGCAATGATTTCCTCAATAATAGAATTCAATGCCAGAACAAACAAAGTGGGGGACAAAGGGTCTCCTTGACGGCAACCTCTGTTGACCTTTATTCTATTATCTTTTTTTATCGTAAAACGTATATAAGTTGCATAACACCCTCCCCACCATTTTGATAAAATTATCCCCTACACCATGATCCTTTAAACTTTTTAAATCCATTTGTGCGATACACTGTCGAACGCTTTCTTAAAATCAACACTCATTACTGCTGCCCTAGATTGTGTTCCCTCAATATGGGCTAAAGCATCTTTGATGCTTCTTCCCACATCTTCCATTACCCTACCGGCACAAAACCTTTTTGAGCCGGGTTTATTATTTCATTTAAAAACCTCTCAATCTCCCCGCTAGGATACCTCTATGAATTTTAAAACTGTGTTTAAGCATGGTTAGGGGTCTTAGATTTTCCCACAAATCTGGTATCTTTTCCTACTTTGGGAATTAAAATGAGTTTGCCATCGAAATATGTTCCTCAAAGGAACCATTTTAATGAGCCTCCTTGTAAACTGTTCTAAAAGCGGGGATAAAAGTCTATTAAACATAGTGTAAAATTCCCATAGGGAA
>CP045895.1:11700610-11714817 GCA_013387185.1 Caligus rogercresseyi | reverse complement strand
AAATAATTGTTTATGTTGGATTATAATACAATTATAATTTTATTCATGTATTGCCACATCTCTTTGAATTCGAATGATACGTCTGACAAAAATAAAGTTCTTTGTAACCATCGCGGTTACCATATTAGTTTGCAAAATTTCTAATTTTATTATGGCGAACAAAATAACCATATTCGTAACGCTAGCGATTTAAAATCAACATCCGAAGTAAATAAGTTATTTTGACTTCAAACAATTAAATGATTAATTCCATAAGGGATATCATTAAGTTTTCCATTTCAATGAGATATAAAATTTTAGGATAGAAAAGGTGAAAAAGTTTAAAAAATTACTTTAAAAATAAGTTTTTCGATGAAAAGTCGAATATATAATTTGTGAATTAAATCAATATCATCTTAATATAAGATTTCTTATTCTATTCTAATGTTTTGTTTGTTTGTATTCAAAGTTTTAGAGTTATTTGGCTATTCACTTTTTAATATTTTAATACCCTTTACAAGTATATACAAATATAAGTTTTTGAGCTCTTCGTTTTAATGGTTTGTTGATACCTATAAAAATACATGTTGCAGATAATGTTTATTCTCAAGACCCTTTTGTGTCATAGTCTCACAACATCTTTTTTGATATTTATTCTAAATGGATGACTATCATGCATATATACCTCCTAAATCATCACATCCTAAAGAAATGAGAGAATATTTTTTTTGGTCCATCTACAGTCTTAATAACAGTTTTTAGGCTAATGATGTCATTGAGTATTTTCGATGAAAAAATTGGCTAGGAAAAACATTACATTTGTAGCTACAAGTGTATCAATTAATTTGTTATCTTTGTAGTTACAGTTTGCATGAAATAAAGTTGCACTTGGTACAAAAAGTACTATTTATCAGATACCTTTTGAACAGATAAATAAAAAAATACGACCAATTTATAATAATATTAATAATTAAAGTTTTAAGTTTAGAAATAGCCTAATAATAATATTAGCCATGAGCGTTAAGGCTGTTCAATTCTCAATGTTGGGAGCGCAGGTTCGAATCCCGAGAGGGGATGGTAATTTTGGTCTACCTCATTGATAAGATCCTAGCTTTGATAGTTTAATTTTAATGCTTTAATGCTTATTTATATCCTGTCGGATGCAATTCTATCGAACCAAATAGGCAAAAAAAAAATGTAATCTTTGTAATGAGAAACATTCGAAGAAATAGCTTCAATGTCTCAAAATTTAATAAGCCCAAAGCTCTTGAAAGTTTTAATTGCTTTAAAATGGCTTTACAACTCTTTATTGGTTCTTGGAATAAGAGAAAAAGGTGACACTTTTGTATTTCTATTTATTTAATGAAACCGCAACTTAAAATCCCTCTAAATATATGTTCTAGAAATCACTCAAAAAAAATATAGGCTTAAAGCAATGTTACTTGTGTTGGGATATCATTCCCTAATGCCCAACTAACTCTCTTGATTCAACGATAAATTTGTTTAAACTCCAACTTTTTATTTAGACAAGCCCATATGAAATAGAACCTTTTGATAAAGAAGGAATTCCAAACTTTCTCTGCTCTTATCATCAGGTTTGCAAGCAGACAAACTAAAATAATACCTGTGCCATGAAAGTGAGATAAAACCATGCTGCTGTTGGGTCAAGATAACCCCTTTGACCTCAAGGACCCTCTTATCCCTTCAAAAGCCGAGCTGTGATGGATTACCTTGTTTGTTTGTTTGTTGATTTGTTTTTCTTCTTATTTATGTAGATAATACGGGCTGTTATATTTTCACATGAATAAATCCTCTGAATAATAATAAGAAGAAAAACACGAATAATATTTCTTTGGAAGGGGAAAAAAATAATTATTCTATTTAGGAGATGTATGAAAGTTTGAATACGGTTATTGTTGTTCATCCTTGGCTTCATGAGAACACAAATGGTTTGATGAGACGTAAGGGAGAGAGAATGTGAATTATCAGACAAAGTCTGGGAATTAGGATCTTCTCAATAATCTTAGAACTTGATTACTACAACTCTAAGGGATAGTAATCAGAGTTTAAGAGTGTGTGTGTAATTATGTATGTATATTTGTCATGGGGCACATAAGTTACATTTGTTACTAGTCTAAAATAAATGAATAAAAACAATAAAATTATGTAAAAAAACAACAACAAATAAAATAAAGTGCCATTGCAGAATGGATATATGGGGACGCTGCATCCAATGACCCTAGCTGCGGTCCTGGATGTGTGAGGGTCGTGGCCGACCTCAAGGCCTTAGACAAGTTCCACACTGTTATTGCGTGGAATGCAAAAATAGCTGTCTCCCTCCCAAGTGGATACGCCATTGGAGTGATGGACCTCATGGGCCTCCTCGGGATGGGGAAAGAGGAAATCACCAACCGGGTTCCAGGCACCGCCGCCCCCGTCGTTGGAGTAGAAGCATTTCTAGATCTTCAGGGCCCCCGACTTGGCGGCCACCTCGTTGAGGGAGGAAGTGATACGATCAAAATGAAAAATGATTCATCAATATTTGTAATGAACTAAATTATTCATTTTTCAAGATTCGAATCTTTAAAAAAAGTTTTTTTAAACATAATTAAATATTGAGACCAGTCCCGCCCACTCATTGAGTGACGTGGGCCCGATTTTTTATGAATGTGCCAACTGTGCCCCCCCACCCATAACAACTGTAGCCCCCCCCCCCCCAATAGCATGGGCCTGCTGCCGGGCCTGATTGAGACATCAATGAATAAAATATTTCTGACAATTTATATGAAGGAGAATAATATAAAAGAAAAAATGACTGATTCAAGTTCATTTTGTATTTTTATTACTTATTTTAAACTGATGGTTAAAATCATATCATTATTATATTTAGTACATGGAACAATAAGACCGATTAAATTTTACCTTCTCTTTTGGTAGTTAGTTAAGCCTGCAAGCTCAACATTGGGAGCCAAACACGCCTTCAGTAAAGTACCACGTTCCCTTTTAATTAAAAGTATATGACGTTTGGCCATGCATTTGATTTGCCAATATATGAATTTAGTAATTATTAGTATGATGATCAAGAGATGGAGAATTTTATTCATAAGGAGGCAAGTGAGCTCATTCATTACAAATGCTTTGCAATAATAGAAATAAAGCAATTAATTGCTATAGTTGATTATTTTGGTTCGAAATAAATTTAAATACATTCACAAATGGTATACATTATTTAAGATCACTCATGTGAAATATGATTGTCTCAAGAAATATAAATATTTTATCTAATAAGTATAATAATTGACTCCAATATGAAATATATGTTCTGTTGAAATCACTCTGCAATATAATAAGTACTAATCACAATGAAAATGACGTCACGCTCTGAGTTAAGTTATCATTTTTTTTCTTCCCAGACATATATTCTTTTATGGGCCTTATAACAACCCAAAAATCAATTTAACATTCATGATATGGTTTTTGAACGCTGAAGAATGAATAAGTCTCAGACTGAAACAAACCCTTTGACCTTTTTTATATACAATTTGTTGCTCCTTTCATATAAGGAAAAAACTAATAAATGTAAAAATCCAGCATTCCAAAAATCTTGTTTATTTGATGGACGTCTTTTTCCATTATTATGATAATAATAATAAACCATTTCCACAACGTGTTTGGAATGTCAAAATATAAATTTTCCCTTCATTTTTAATATTCAATCTCTTTTTACAATACTTAAAATCCTATTCTTTCACAAAGAATATACCTATATGCGTATCGTATTGTATAAAACTATTGTGATGCAAAAACTGTATTTTTCCTTGGCTAGATTTTTAAGGCTGTTTCTTGTTTATTTGTCCACGTGCCAAACTGTAGAAAAAATCATTTATTTATATAAAGAAAAACATGTATACACGCTATATATATATATATATATATTTAAAAAATATTAAAAAATGGTTTATTTATGTTTGTTTCAACACTGCACAGTTTTCCTTTTTTAATTTTATTAATATATACGTGTATATTGTGTACGTCAGATATATTAAATAATGAAATAAAGACCTTGCTGAAGAGAAAAAAAAAATGGCTTCACTGTATGAGGAGGTATTTCAAAGTAAAAACCTGATGACAGGAAGCTTATAGGATCATTTTTTATAATACTTTCTTTTAATTTGTTTTATATGTCGTTCTTAAAAATGAATCAGAATAACTAATTCATTCATTAAGTATCGAATACTATATATCTTATCGGATAAAATAGTATTTTAATATTTAATATTCATCTAAAAATATTCGAACCAAAAGTTACTTTTGTTTTGCTCCGTCGAACTAAGTATGTTTACGATTAACTTATTACTGGTTGTATACTGTGTTGTTTGAGCTTGATATTATATTTGAGCTATTAAAAAAATGTAAATATTAAAATATAAATGGGAAGTTTGATTCAATTTTATCAATAAATGAAGTCGATTGAGAACAAAAGTGTTTTGTATGTCGTTTGCTAGAGCTAAGATATATTATTGGACTCTGAATTGACCAAAAAATTGTCTTTTAGAAGTTAAGCAAACCGCTAGTTAATGTAATTAAAAGCCGATTAAATATTTTTTGTGTAAAATATAAATATTGTTTTAATATGACTTTTTATACTTTATTTAAGTAAAAAATTCCTGATCATAAAAAAACATATATAACCAAACTTTTTTATCATATACCAACATTTGAAGACTCTAGCACGCGATCCAATACTCTCCATGGCTTCTCCTTTCCTCTCTCCTGTCCATTAAAATTTCCTGATAAATAGATATGGAAATACGCCCATTAAATAAATGTACAATCAGTCAAGAATGGATCTTAAGAGAAATGCCGCACATGAAATGGTTTTAGAAATCTTAAAAGGACGGAAGAAGACGTGTCAAAGAAAAATCTTTTCTTTCAACAATTCCCTCTTATTTTCTTTATGCGAGCTATCATTTTCGCTCAAGGGTTAGACTCCAAGGATCTCACATTGAAGTATAACTTCTTGTTTTTTATTCGAGTTTTATCGTTTAATTATGCTACCGAAAAAATATATGAAAAAAATAAAAAACATTTTTTTTCTCAACAAATTAGAAGCATACATGTTGTATATTTTGAGCAAGTTTATGCACACTTATAGTTAGCCATTTGGACTTCTTTAGATATACTTTTAAAATATATCCCTGGCCATCATAATTTAATAGAATTGCATTATAGTTCACTTCAACATAATTTAATGTCTCAAATAGGGTCAGTATGTCAATTTATGTATTGAAAAGAGTCCCATATTTTAAACAACTTATTTTTCTCTTCCGATTTTAAATAATAGTAAACATGATTAGCCTATAAGTATATAACATTTATATGGAATGGTAATTCTGCTAGAAATAAATAAAATATAATCATACAACAATCCAGTTAAGTTTCATGCTCTGCGTCAATATTTATCACGTGTTTCTTTATGAACTATTACTACCTGATCAATTTATTTTTACGCAAATAAGAGGCTATTAATGTAGTATAAGATTTCCAGCATTTTATTGACCTTTTAAAGAACAAAATAATAACAATATTGTTTTTGTCCCATAAGATTTATGAATATAATTTAATATGGGACAATTACATGTTTAAATAACTACATACCTTTGAAGCAATGAAACTTTTCGTGCTCAAAGCTCTTATTATGCTTTTAAGACGATTATATTCCAGTCTACCAGTATGTGTAGGGATATCACCTCTTAACGCATTTTGGATTTATGTGACACTAAACCGAGATATTATATCTTTGAAAAAGCTTTTAAGATAATTTATATATATATATATTTAAAGGAAATGAGGGTACTATCATGAGTTTTCACAGCATTAGTGTATCAACACCTCGTAACTCTTAGGTTTTGTTCATTATCGTTCCAAGTTATAAATAAAACTGGTATACATAAATATACATGTTATAAATAAATCAAAATCAATGAAAAATTAATGTTCAGGTGCACGAATACATATCAAGAATTTAACATCAAATAAGGTAATTTACAATTCACTTGGCCCATAACATATTTAAATAATTTTGGTGGAACTGCCATAAAATTTGGTGCATTAATGTAGGTATATAATACTTTTATCCTAAATAAACAACGTTGAATAGGAAAACATTCCTTAGTTATTAATTTGTTGTTTTTCTATATGGCTCAAGTGTTTTTCTTACTCTTTTATCAATAAATCGTAAGATTAAAAAATAACTCTTTTTACCACCTTAATCCTTCAAGATTTCATGTCTCTCCAGGGATTCTCTCTGTCTCTCGCCCCACCAAGAAAAACCCCAAGACTACAAAAACAACCTACAGGTTTCACTTTATTGTTGTTTTGTTTGTGTCCCTCCTTGGTCACTATTTATATCTTATGCCACCCCCCCCCCCTCTAGACGTACGTCTTTGGTCGAAGGCGGTTATTTATCGAGATGCTAGTAGCCCTGTCAGTGTCATTAATCAAAAGCATTGTGAGGTCTCCCTGCTACCATACTTAAGTATTTTTATCTTGAATTTCCTTGTTTGTTTGCTCTTGCAGGTTCAACGGTCCATCCAAAGAAGTAACTGGAATCTTCATTGTTGTTAGATGACGTAGAATCAGTCCAAAATGGCTGACCCACTACTGGGTGAAATAGTTTAGTCATGAAAATAGAAAAGGAATTCTTACAATCAAATCTAGATATAACTTAATTTGTATATATTGTGTGTTTTATAAAAAACTAGTATTTTCTCTGCTATGACGTCACTGGGCATACCTATTGTCATTTTTCTTTTTTCTATTCCTGAATATTTTATATTTAGACTGCTCAACAACGCTTATTTCTTCATTTCGTTTCATCGAATTCCATGACATAATCGCTTTTTTCGTCATTGATACAAGTGGCTCCCATATTTTTTCTTAAATATCATTTTTCTTAACAATTTTTATATAAAAATGTATAAATGTTTTTTGAAATTTAAAGTAGAAAATATTTTAAGAATCTTTATTAAAAGATGTCTTTTTACACGACACTAAAAAAGGGAAAGCACAAAATCAGCGGGTTTTAAATACAAGAAGTGTACCTCTTAAGAAGAATCTGAAAATGGTCTTTGATAAATAGTAAAAACAGTAAAACATTTACTTATTTTAATCGTTAGAAATATAAGGATAAATTTAATCACAGTATAACAAATAGGTACCTCATCCAATTGACAGTTGGGATCCACTCAACTGGAGTTCTATCAAAGGGAGTCTTAGGTATCCAGTCTTTTTACGATAAGATATTTATTTTAGTACATATATGGAATAATTGGACCCTAAGTCCCTGTGTGAGTTCTTTTACAAATAATATATCCCTGATTTCACTGCTCTTATCACTTTGTAAATAAAGTTAGTATTATAGATATGCATATCAGAGCTGAGACAACCACACTTTGACGGCATAACATTTTTTCTTCTACATAATATTAATGTTCTGATATATATGTTTTCAACACAAAAGACTTTCAAAGAATCACGATATCATTTGTTCTTATAAAGAATTATATTAAGCGTCAGAGAGGTTGGCTTTGGACATTATCTAACGCCAATAAACTCATACTGAATCATTCCCTAAAATTACATTGGAAAGCAATTCAATGTGTCCGATAAAACCAAGAAAATTAAAAATTACTTAAGTCACAATTTTATAAAATATTATTTAAAAATAAAAAACAATAACAACATTGAGATATACATTTTTTCATTCATGCGAAAAACTAAAAATGCTTTGAACTTCATATTAATATAAAAGTAAAAACAAAATTAAATATTCACAACTATTCAATTACTCATAGAATTTAAATTATGCCTTAGTAACTTTCGACTTTCATTATAAAAGCTTGACTAATAATCTGAGATTATAGAATATCGAATATTGATTTTTCATTTCAAATTCGCTCGAAATGTCAATAATGTATCAAGTCCCTCGATAAGCTTCTACATTGTTATTTTGTACTAAGCCATTGGGGTTGTCGTCTGATTTGGTCTTGTATATAATAAAGATTCCCATGTCTATTAAAATGGTTGAATTATATGATTGAACTAGAAGCACTCAGAGAGTGCAAACCTTGCCGATCCCCACCAAATGAATCACTTGGTCTTTTGTCATTTCCAACCCTCTACGCACTATCCTTTATTTACACTCTAGAGGTACATGGAAAGAAAAAGAAACTGACGTCATCAAAGAGGAGAGCACAGCACAGCGACATCTATTGGCAGAGTAGGCTAACTTGAAATATTATTAGTATTTAGCTCATTTTGCATCTTAAAGAAGCACTCAGAGATGCCAAAATTTAATCACTTGTTTCTTTTGGCATTTCCAACAACTCCACAAAGTTTCATCCGAATCCCTTTCCGCACTTTTTGAGTTATCCTGCTGACAAACAAACAAACAAACCAAAACCAACAAACCACGCCAGTGAAAACAATACCTCCTTCGGCGGAGGTAATAACATGAGTTTTAAAAGTGTGAAGGGCATACTTCACCAAGGATGAAATATTAAGATGTGCCATAAAGACATTGAAAAAGTTAGGATTTACATCAAATAAAAAACACTTCTTAATTGGATAATATAACCCCCTCCTGCTGCGATAAAATCGTAACAGTGTTCCAAATCTTCTTGAGTTGATCTACACTCACGTCCATTCTTCAACTTTCGATAGTCGAGAGGCAGAAAACTGTATCAGGGAAGTTAGGATTATATTTGTGTGGATCTCATTATCTCTCTTGAGGAGCTGTTACCGGATCCAAAAGTAGGAGCGAAAGTCAGGTGTCTCCATTTTCATTGTTGTGATATATATATATATATATATATATATATATATATATATATATATATATATATATATTATATATATATATATATATATATCTTGCAATTGACAAATATGTACATAAACATATCCGAGTAGAAAAATATGTAATAAAAATTATGCCAATAATTTATATCTTCCTTAATTTTTCGGATAACAAATCAGTACGTTACGGTACACCCCAATTATATATTTTTAAACAAACCCAAAATTTTAAGAAACGACCAAGAAGATAAAATTAATTGGTAATAAAAGAAACTCAAGGTATTTGTATGAATGATCAATTGCAAAAAAAATTAAATGTATGTATAAAAATAGCCAGAGAGATAAAATATATAATATATATATACATATACATATATATATATTATTTATAAGGGTAAGTTATAATTAATGAATTAATAATTTTTTAAGAATAAAAGTCTTAAGAGCTATTAAAAAATATGTTTAGTCTGCTGATTGCTCCCCAAAAAACGAAGAAAACACTTTTTTAAAGATATGCATCTCTTAGCCACATCAAAGAATCATTTTTTTTTTTCGTTGCGAGGAAAATAGAGGGAACCAGAGAGGCACACACGTGACATGCCCAAGTGCCCAATCTCTCCCTCTCTCTCGTGTATCATCAGGCAAGCACGCAGTGAATGACTTCTATTTCCCTGGCAATCCAACCGTTTCAATTAATACGAGAGATGAATTCCTTCTACCTGGACTTAACTAACTCCAGTCACTCTTAAAAAGTAAGAGAAATAATAAATTGTCTGTATATATATTAATAAAATAATTACACACTTAAATACACTGAGAAACACGCGTTGTTAAATACATGAATTGTTTAATCCTTTTGAATTGTTTGTAGGTTGTATTGATCTATATATGTTGTATATATTTACAAAACAACATTTTTTATTCTTTCAATAAGCTGTGTATGCATAAAAAGTGTGATATTTTATTATATGTATATATATATATACAGAGTGTACCATCAAAATTTAGAATTTAGTTTAATTGTCTCTGGATACCCTGGGGCGAGCTTTAGTGAGTTTTTACATTAAAACTTCCTGTAGTACCAGCCATGTAGAGTGCTTGTTAGTAAACATTGTTTCACCATGAGTCATGAGAAGAAGAATCGTGAGAGGATCGCTGACTCTTTAAGGCCATAGTGGACAAAAAAGAGATCGTGGAGATTGTTGGCTGCTCTCTTGCTACAGTTTACAATGTTTCAAAGGCTCTAAAAGATGGAAAAGGTACTGGAAGGACTCCAGGCAGCGGAGGAGCAAATAAAAGAGGACTGAGGACTTTCTGGGAAGGTCAAGGAGGCGGTGAAAGAGGATCCTACCAAGTCAATTCGGAGAGTGGCTCGGACCATGGATGTCGGTACTTTACCATGTCAAGGGCTTTAAAAGATGACTTGAACCTGAAATCTTATGTCAGTAGGCCCAGGCATCTTTTAACCGAGGCAATGAAGGCCAAGAGGCTCGAAAGGTGCACCAAAATTCGTTCAACCTTTCAAAGGAAGAAGTTCACTGTGACAATTTTCTCAGACAAGATGATTTTTACAGTGGACCAGGTTTTACAATCGGAGAACCGATCGGTACCTTGCGGAATCAGTAGATGGGTCGAGGGAGTCTACAGAACCAAACACCCAGCCCATGTGATGGTACTAATAGTCGTGGCATCTGACGGGAAGACCATGCCTCCGTACTATTTTCGGGTCGGAGAGAAAATTGACTGCCATCTCTACGTGAATGTCCTGAGATACCATGTTTTGCCCTGGTTGAAGGGAAATTACCATAGTGACCACTATATGTGGAATCAGGATGGAGCTCCCTCCCACACATCAAAGTTGGCCCAGGACTTTTGCTCAAGAAATTTTGCCGATTGAGATCTGGACTTTGCTGTGTGGGGCTTTTTGGAGAGGGAGACCAACAGCACTACTCATCCCAATGTGGACTCTCTCAAGATCTCCATCACTGCTACCTGGGCCAACATGTCTACCGACTTCATCAAGAAGAGCTGAGCTGCTTTTTGCCACTGTGTTGATGCAGTCATTGAAGCTAAAGGAGGGTACAAAGAATAAGAAAGATTGCCAAGATCTTTTTTTCTAACATTGTTTCAGATGCTTCTTGATAAAAGGTCAATAAAGTTTCTAGAGATTGAGCAAAAAGTGATTTACAATTTCTAAATTTTGCTGTTAAACTCTCTATATGTGTGTGTGTGTGTTTATATGGTTTAGATAAGTTTAGCCTTTGTTTGAGGGTGGAATCCAACAGTCTTTGATCCAAAGCAGTATCTAAATTATTTAGTCTATCATCTATACCCACAACCACTTTTGACCATTTTTTTAAATATGCTACTCCTGATTAAAGATATGAGCCAATTTATTATTTCTAAGAATGACAATCGGCTTTCAATCTAGTGAACGTTGTCATTATTTTAAAACAATAGAGGTCAAAAGTAAAGACAGCAACAAGTCTATTGAAGGTCACGACAAGGAGAATAACTTTTTCATTTACATGTAAATATAACCGTGAAAATTATTCTTAGCATCGTGCACTCTTTAGTAAATCAATAGTTACTAGTAATCAGTTTACCATAGCTAAACTTTATTACGTCGAGTTTATTTTCATGGAACTATTAATAAAACTTCAAGGGCAAAATAATCTCCATATAGTCTATGTATTTGTTGAATCCTTGAGTAATATTTAAAAAAATACCAGTTGTTAAATGCATCAATGTGACTGTGGGACTTTTTGGTCATATCATGATGGGCTTGATCAGGTTACAGTAGATTATTTTTCAATTGTATTTACCTAAATTAGTATGTATGATTGTCTAGTTCATTTGTAGAGTAGTCTTTATTTTTCGTTTTATTTCTGTTACATATAGGATTTTTTGGGAGAAAATCTCATGACGTTAACAACACACATTATAAATACAGTCTGATATAACCACACCCTTCAAGATGAACTTGTTTACATTATATGAATAAGGAGTGAGATCGGGTATCTTTACGTTGTGGCGTTACGGCATAAATGCAAACAATCTCTAAGGTAATATCGATATCCTCTCTAACTATGTATTTATGAGTTATATTTAAACAATAAAGAATAGGCAGATTTTTTTAATCCTTATTTTTAATTATTTAAAAACAACGATATTGATTAGAATAAGTAAAATTCTCTTGGAAGTTACATTAGACATAAGAATTGATAATGTGGGTGTGAAATTATTATTATTATTCGGTTAAAAACATTTTATTCAGTTAACTGTGAAAATTTTATATATTGTAAAATAAAATACAGAAACAGAGTAAAACTATTCAGGGCAGTTGCAAAATAGTAAATGAATATTTTTTTGTTACGGCTAAGAAGAGCTACTCCTCAGCTGAAGAAGCTCAGGCAACACTTTCACGACATTATCACAGGCGCAATGGATATATATTCTAATTTAGAAGGTTTTTTGTATGGAATCTGATGTACATCCTGAGTTTTCTATGGTCAGGATAATTCTTTATGTACCTGAATATGTATTTATATGTAAGGTTATATTTGTCCCATCCTTCTCTACTTCCTCTATTCTTATGTTCCAAGCTCTCGATTCCACAGGGGACTGCAGAGAAGTTTCCTTGTGCTTCATGTATATATGTTTAATCCAACAAATATTTCTTCCGTTTCCTCATGGACGTGAACACTCTTGGGCATGACTGAAATGAGCAAATCATCTTTTGAGAGCGGATACAGATTGATTATATATTCGTTTTGTACTATCTCTAGGGTTTATTTTGTTAGAAAAAGTGGCTGGATGTCAGTAGGATTTTTTTGCCAAAAGCGCCACTTCTTTTGCTCTTTTGTGATTTGCTGTGAATGTTATTGATTCATCGTGATTTTGATATCTTAACGAATGTGGCTCTCTTGCATTTAACTTACTCCAATAAAAATGATGACAAATAATGACTCTCTATTTTTCTACCATATCATGCGTAAGGGATTATTTTTGACTTATTTTTGACAACCATGCCTTCTTTTCATTTGTACCTCTTTGTTTGTTGGCAGGAAAAATATTTAATCTGGTTTCTTTAGCTGAAGGGGACAGTTGAGACTCTATGGCAATATTATAAGTTTCTATTATTTAGAAGTCCACAGTTATTCGTTTTCCTACTTTTAATACTAATTAATATTTATAGATCACTCTTTTTAAATATGAGTTCCCAGAGGCAAATTCTCTGACTACATGAGAAGACTATTTAAATGGCTTTCAAGTCAGTGATGATTTTAGAAAATGATGAGTATGGGGTGCATCGGAGAATAGAGGAGGTGTATATTGGTGGGTATTGGTGAATTTTAAAGTACGAAACATATATTCCGTAAAAGTTGTCTTAATAAAATGATGTTATGGCTGATAAAAGGATTTGTTGGATCCTCTTCGTCCCCCATTTTACGACCAAAGGTTTCATTAAGCAACAAAGCTTTTTTTGGGTTTTTAACACAGTTGAAATTATCCTATGCATACAAACACATTCTGCTGTCCTTGTTTTTACTGTAAGTTCCATACACCAATCATTTTTTAAATAATAGAGCCTATTATGGTTATCTTGGCCCTCATAAGAAATATACTTACTCTAGTCTATAGAAGAGTATATTCCCCATTAAATCATTTGATATACACAGAAGGTTTCATCTCTTTATAAAAAATGGAGAAATCAAAATTAATTTAATTGAAACATTTGCCATTATGAACATGCATTCATAAACAAAGGATTTATACTTGCCTGTTTATACTCTTTAGGAAACTGTATATATTTTTTTTTAAATAACTGCACTGTTTGTGATACTATAAAAAATGTTAGTTGATCTGATGACACTTTATGAAATGTTTACGAGGGTTATATTTCTCATATACGTAGAGATACGGTCAAATGGAGGACTCTATATTAAAGTCAACTAGCCTATAGAATCATGTGTTTGTATACTTCTAATCAGTTGTTTTTTCAAATAAGAAATCTACTATATTATTAATGTACTTTTTCATTCCTGTATACTTTATAATAAAATAAATATAAATAATTATGATGATGTCAAATTTTTGTATTTATAATTCACGAGCACTGATTTTTGTCTATGTGCTTTAAGAGAATAATGTCCGTATTGATATAAATAATCATAATTGTATAATATAAATCATTTGAAAACGAGCATCTAAAGTTTAATATAATTCATATCATGGATTTCTCAAGCCTAACAAATTATTGAACAGAACGTTTTGATTACAAAATCAAGGATTCAAATATTAAAGATGTTCAATCTATATTTACCTCCGCCGAAGGAGATATTGTTTTCACGGGCGTTTGTTGGTTT
>CP045895.1:11661488-11691244 GCA_013387185.1 Caligus rogercresseyi | reverse complement strand
TGTACATGTATCATATCTTTATTATGCGTATTGCTTTTTCAGCAAGTTTTTTTCACGAGTTATGTTTTTTGTAAATTATTCATTAACTACAGAAAATTGTTTGAGGGCCGTTAATTCCGTATTCATGCATTTTGAAGGTGAAAATATCTTTGTTTGATACGATAAGTATATTAGTTATATAGATACTATTAGATCATTGGTAAATTGATTTATTTTGCGGCAGATTAGCCATCAACTATCTTCCTCCCATTATAGAGTCATTAAATTTATCTCCTTGCAGTTATTTGTGATAATGCTTAAATTACTGCAGAAGTACTTTGACCATTTTAAATAATATCCTCTTGTAAAAAACATGCATTCTACTTCACACAACCAGTATTGTCACTATCCAGATCCCGCGCTTCAATTGTTATCTAAAGAACTAGTCTCTGGTCATATTAGATAAATTGATGTTATTGTGAACCTGTGTTGAGGTTGCTGAGATCCATGAGCGTTCCATAGAGATGCACGAACCCTTAAGCATCAGCGGGGATTCTTTGCAGTGATCAGGAACAAGGAGATTCGTGAGCTTTCCATGCTGACTATAGAGATCCTTAAGCCCTGAGAATCCGGGATTTGAAGCGTCCACTTTCGGCAAAAATGTTATCCTGCATGTATTTCAAATACGCCATGAGACGAATGCTGGGTTCCTCAATCGAAGGAACCCTCCAGCCCAAAAAATATAGTTTTTTGTAGGACTCAAATTTTAATCATGCTATTATTATGTTTTATTTAACTTTAAATCATAGGATCGTTGGGAATATTCATATTTCAAAAGGGCTTCAATGCATGTGACCTTCTTCCATTGATAATTTTGAAGATTCCTTTTTACATAATACTTTAAAACTGTCCTCCTGAGAGAGGCATGAAAGGAAGATATAAAATGTAATTTATGTATGGAGGCCTCTACTTCAAATAAGTTTTTTAACCTATAGAAATAGTTGTTGTTTTTACCTGTATAACTCATATGCATACTATAGATCATGTAAAATATAACATGAAAGAAAATATCTATAACAACAACAACAATAAAAACAGGTAGAGCTCTGTTTGAAGGTAAACAACAAAGAACCATGCAGACTAATCTCAATTCCACTCAACCATCAACTCTATATGATAGCTCAGGAATGATATAAAAACATGTTTGTTATATTTTAATAATAATAATAATACGTTTATAGCCAGAAAAGAAAATTGATTACAAGCTTAGCGATTGTACAAATTGTGTTTTCATACTGATGTGGATCAGTAGTATTTTCCCCTCAAGCTGAGCATGAAAATATGTTTACTCCATTTTTATAAGTTGGATAATATGTAAGCCGTCTCTAAGTATGTCTCTCAACCCTGTAAGATCCATAGTTATAATATTATTTATACAACATTAGTTTCATATCACAAAAAGGATGGATATCTTTTGTACCTTTAAATGTTAATATTTGATTGAAAGTTGATATAAGAATAATAATAATATGCCTACATACCTTTATTGGTGCGGTAAAATAACAAAAAAAAAGTCTGATAGAGATACATAATCCATAAGGGAGCAGGAGAGCTCAGTGTGTTAAAAGGTCCTCAACTCTCAAATTCCAGGGCGTAGGTTCGACTCCCGAGAGGGAAGGTCGATTTTGGTCAACTCATGAATAATTTCTAGATTCAATAGACTAATTTTAACGCTATAAACGCTCATTTATATCCACAGAGATGCAACTGTATCGAACCAATTAGGCAAAAAATTAATAGCAATAATAATAATAAACTATTTCAGTATTTATCAGTTTTATAAATATTGAACCAAATAAATCCATGGACATAAAAATAATGAACACTATGTAAGAACGATCATCTGAGTACTGACGAACTCATTTAAAGGGTTATAATTTCAAAGCCTGAGTGCCACAGAGTTACATGACGGTACGAATAGGTATCAGTTGAAGTAGTTTTAAAATTATATTTTATAATTTTTACAAAAACAAATACATTATATTACATTTCAAAAACATTTTTAAAAAGTTTTTTTTTTATAAAAGAGAAAAAAATTAAGAAAAGTTGTTGCAAACACGTAAAAGGTATAGACATTAGTATTGACCGTCTTAGTTGCGTTGAATGTAAATATATGTTAAAAAGGTGACTCGTTTGAGAAGGTAATTCAGAACTATATTCTTTAATAAATTATTCCATTTCCTTGATAATGTATAATACATTTTACTTTGTTATAAAATAAACTATTACACAGTCCAAATAAAAATTCCTAAATATCCTATTTTTAGACCTTTCGTGGTTGTATTATGGGAAAATCTCTCGGCATTCCACATAAGAGCTCATCAATGAACACCTAGATAATGTGTGTTTTCATATCTATCTAAATATATAAACATCCTCCTTAGCAACTTCCGCCTCGACAATGTAATTAAATGAGAGGAAAAATCGTCTTTTTATATTGTTTTTTTTTGTCTTTCTTTTCAGAGTTTATCTTATCCAAGAGATAATATTCGTCGCTTCTTCTGTAAATAAACAAAAAATACAGTTCTCATGCGTATCTCTATATATGTAGAAAAATAGTTAAGATATCAAACAAATAGAACAATTTATCTCAAAGAAACCCAAGAAAAAAAATGATACTAGATATATATTCTTTGAACAAAGAAGAAGTATTTTTTAAGCATAGAGTTGCAGACAGTAAAGTATTTTTTTAGACCTCTCAAACCCATCTGTATAAACATTTTTAAAATTCGGCAACACTTATTCTTTTCTAGGTTTACTGGTCAGAAAGTGAGACCCTATTCATCATGAATGATGCGTGAGCCAAATATTTATTTTTTAAAACATCAATCATTATGGATAATATCAAAGTAGTATTTTTCGAAGGATTCGTGGATGCCATTTGAGCGAAGCCCATTTTAAACGGACTACTAATCTTCTAAATAATGAAATTATTAGCTCTAAGTGGATGTTCGCAGCTCAACAACATGGGTGCATTGATGCCTTTTTTACCAACTGATGTTTTTATTATCAAGCTCCTTTTATTACACCAGTCACGTTGTACTAAGTTGCACAGTTTTAATAATTATATAAAGTATACATACTTATAAAATAATTCTACAAAAAAAGAGTTATAGCACCCGGCATTCAAACATAAAATCAAATTATACACCATACATAAATGCAGGTATAGGCAAACTATCTTGCATATATACCGTCATAAATGTATGTAGTTACCATACATATTTGAGTGTCGTACATAGAATCGGCCCCTAATGCCCTTTTACCAAAATCTTAATTTAAAAAACTCATGGCATGAGCCACATATACAATACTCACGGAATACACAAGTAGTCAAATGCGTGAGACGTAATGGAGTTACCTTGTTGGTTGCTTAATTTCACATAAATTTATAAAGTAGGCTTTTAAAGTTTATAAGTGTGCTATGCGTTACAAATTTGTATATAATAAGAAAGGTATGTATGTAGGGCATAAATAACGTCAGATGTCTTAAGAAAATCTTTATTTTGGGTATGCTTGAGGATTATATAATAAGAAGCCTTCAAACAATCTTGGCTTCAGCCTTTGTTCATGAACTAAACAGTTACAGACATTAAAAACATAAGCCTGTTGGCGGAGTGCCTACCTGCTGGAGATCTCTTCAGGGAAGATGATGACTTCCGACACCGAGGATTCATGGGTCCATGCAGGGAACGTACTCAAATTTTATCCTTCAAAAAATCAAATAATATTTTAAAATTATAAAAAACCTATATGATATTTTCATTATTTTACCGCTTGTTTAGATTTTTATTATAATTTTATATTTTATTTTTATATATCATCAAGACAATAAAGGAGAAAAAAACACAAGTCTATGGGTGGAGCACCTAGCCACAGGAGATCTTGTTGATGATCTGAGATTGATTATTATCCGGAGGTGCTTGCTATTCTACCTTAAGCATAACGATTCAAAGGGCTTCGGCAGAGCTATTAAATTTTGCTGTAGAGCTTTTGAAAATCATCTCATTCTGCACAGAGAATGCACAAAACACTGACCTAATATTTACGTGTATACAAAAGATTCTATTTTTTCAATTTTTAATAACTTTCTGTTATGATATCTACTTATATTGTTTTATTTGTGCTTCCTTTATACGTTCTTTGTGGGTCATTAATATGTAATTAAAGCTTTTCTTTGTGATAAAAATAAGAACTTAAATATGACTCTATATATTTTGTATGCATTATACACGATCTCAATAAAGTAATTAAAATAAACACAAGGGGCTACTGAACTGGGAAGGTCTAAGGGCTATCATTTTTATTATGTTAATAATTAGTCAATGATCCTTTTCATATAATAGAGATATAGAGCGCGTTTAGGTAGTTAATAATGAAATTATCGGTTTAACATATAGTAGACAATCACCAGATTTAATTATTATCAAAGATTTTTGACTTGTGGCTTACGATACTTTTTACTATTGAGGATGTACAAATATTAGCTATCTAAACTTTTTGTTTCACAAAAAAGATTATCCGCTATGAATATCACAACCTCATCTCAATTCTAAATTTTAAAATAAAACCTTCAACTGCAAAAATTGAAAATTTTAATAAAATAATTATTTGAAGATGCTCAGCCTGAATTTTGAAGATGGTAGCATTTAAATAAAGGATCAGTCATATATCTTCAAATTATCAGAAAGATAAGCTCATTTAGTGAACAACAGAGGGCACCACCACATATATTTTATAATATTTATAACAAAAAATATTTATGACTTCGTATTCAGGTTTTTTTCATATAAATTCCAGTAATTATGGCTCTAATGTTCTTTTTAAATTAAACAATATTTTTTTACGTGATAATAGCAGAACTGAACTAACGATTAATATTTAGTATCTCTTTTTATCAATACTACCGGTAACAGACTTCTCCTACCGATACCTAACATATATCCGTTAAAACTAATAAACCTGTAATCTATCCAATTATATATAGTCACAGCTTCGTTTTGGTGGGAAATATTTGCTGTTCGGTATCGCTCTTTATTTCATAATTCAATTTTACAGAATATACATAACTACATAAGAATCAAAGCTAATACGTTAAAATGAAACACAAATAAACATTATGGTCGGTATCGCTCTCTTTAATAATGTGTGCCCAATAGGTATCGGTAGATGTTCACATATATGCCGATCGAAAAAGGTGTCTATCAGTAATTTTTTTTTTTTTGTAGATAAATTCATTAAGAGAGTTTGAAGTTCATTTTGAGACTCTAGAAAAATGAACTGCAGCCTTCCTAACGAATAGCGATATCGGGTAGCAAATGTTTATACTGCTTGTTTATTAGACCTTAATAGTCTATAGCTATTACAACCAAGAAGATGGGTCTCCAATAGGGCTGTCAACGAATATTCGAAGTTCGAATTCGAGTTCGAATGGTATCCCAAAAAGCGAATTCGAACGTGAAAATTAATATTCGAATGTTAAAAAAAACACTCCCGCGGTACAAGCGACAAATTAATATTTGAATGTGAAAAAACACTCCCGTGGTACAAGCGCCTCCATCTGTTTTGTGAATGAACGTTATTGAATTGTAATATTATATAGGCTATATATGACGATGTAATGATCTGATTTTAACTATGTTTTTGCCGCATTATTGCCGTATATGGGGCAAATGCTTAAAATAGGCCACCAGATATTCGAATAGTTCGAATTTGTGATTGTTTTTCAAACGAATATTCGAATGTTATTTTTGAGCAATTTTGACAGCCTTACTCTCCAAGGAATTTAACCAAACAAAACCAAGCAAAAACAATTATTGTGGAATATAATAATAATAATTTCACTACGCATTTCTTTGGACTTTTTCTCCTTGAATGATTGACTTCCCATTCCTCATTATTTTTATATTTGCTTCCTTTTGCAATTCACTCAGCATGAAATGAGGAAATACCTTCATTCCACAAGAGTTAGGTTAACTCACTACCGTGAAGAGTCAAGAGTGACAAAAACTACCTGGGAAGTTGCACTTTTGTCATTAAAATGTCTCTCTTGGAATGTAGAAGAACGAACAGGTAGCCCCGATATTGATTAGTGGCTTTTAGCATAGCAGATTCTATAGATCGCATGTTTGTTGCTCAAATCAACTCTTTTTACACTCCAATTGAATCCCCGTCAAAACTAAACAATTTGTAACGCTTTTACAGAATCTTATGGCTACAATTATCCATGACCACGCATTTTTTTTTTTGCTTATTCGTGGCAGCAGTAAAAAGATTGATTTCATTAAAAATCGTCAGCAAGCGAGTAGTTAGCTCTCTGTGGACATAAATACCTTGTATTTCAATATACCTTGGCTATAATCAAATCAATTGACTGGGTTGGCTATAAAAAAGCAAATAAAAAAATCAAAGGGAACATTTTCTTCCTCGTAATGAACTTGGTTTTGATCTGCCACCTTACGTTTAAAGTCCTTATAATTGAATGAATTAGGTGATCAAAGGGTCTCACATTCTCAGGATTCCAAGGTACACAGTGAGAGTCATGAACCATTTAAATTCATGGCAGCATACCCTTACAAACCACCCTCAACGAGAAAAAGGAATGTATCTTAGCGTAGCTAATAACAGCACCCCTCTCAACCACCAGCTTGGTCCAACTATGGCTTACTGTGTTGTTTTTTAGGCTCACACAATAGTAATTTTAAAAACCTTGTAATGGACTCCTGAATTCATTATCTATGCACCCCTGGGGATCCCTAAACACATTTTAATACTTTTAAAGAATGATAAAGGTAGGAATTACACGGACATTATTAAAGAAAGTTATATTCTTTTATTAGGTAGTAGATAAATGTTGTTTTCACTTCATTATTAACCACTTCAAGATGTGCTATTATTATTATTTGTATATATATATATACTTTTTATATATATATTTTATATATATATCCTGGCAAACAGCATTAGTCCAGAGGTATTTTTGACTATATATCTCTACAATAACTTTTCAATTATTAACATTATATTTTGATTTAACATTTTTTTGTACAGTTTCTCTATATGAATAAAATAATGTGAAAAATATTAATTTAAACATCATAAAAGTACATGGAAATTTCAAAATATTAATCAAACATTACAATAATTTTATTTAAATATAATTTAACTGTTTCTACTTTCAAAGACTGGCCCAGACAACGTTTTACAGATCAAACGGATACTTCGATGTAGGATTCTTTAGAAAATGGTTATTTGCAATCCATGAAAACATCAATGTAACACCAAAGAAGGTGTAACATATTGTAGAGGTTCAGAGGCATGCTTTTTTTTTTTTGTTTGATTGTGAATCCCCGTGGCGTTAGGGGCGTAACTTATTCTTCGAACAAAACTTAAAATAGGAGAACATTCATGTCAACATAATAAAATGAAAGACAACAGTGGTACATGTGTCATCAATTCTAGACCTTAATAATTACTTTTACTCTCTGACTCAAGTCAGTGCCAAATTTGCGTAATCTATAATAATAAAATTCAATTGTGTGTTTAGCTGTTTCCAAAATAGATCAAAATAATGTTCAAGATTAAAAGCTTCCAATCAACTCCATTTTTTACAATATTCATATTTATTCCAAACAAAATATATTTCATATCATAATTATGTACAATAAACTTTGAAAATTCCAAGGATAATTTGATTCCGTAGCAGGAGTTTTAAATTATAATCTGATGTATATAACTTTTTTGTTAAGTTTGATTAAGTTATAATAAATAATTACTGTTTTGAGCAGGACGGATAAAATCTGACTAAGTCATATGTAAATATATGTATACCCGAGAGGAAACGTTTACATCGGGGATCTTAATAGATAAGACTGAGTACCTAGCTACAGTGGATTCAAAATGGATTTACTGTCATACTTAGATATGGAATCAGCGCTAACTAGTCTTTGTGGAATATCATTTCGACAATTTAGAAAATATGTCCAAGGCATGCGTTTTTTGGCGGACTTTTATGGTTAGTGTTCAGGCCAAAAGGAAGACAAAGAGGTTCATTTTTTGTTATACCCCTCTGACATTTTGTGAAACAACTCTCTAAATATGTCAAGAGCTGGGCAATTATTTGCCTATAAAAGCTTTTTTTGCATCTCTCACTAGACATTTACATATTTCCTTGGATTTATCATGTTACTACAAACATATTTTTGTTGTTTTTGGGGTGGCTCACCAACGTCTATAGTGAGTTATGCTCATCATGATGGTACGCTGGATTCTCATAAAGAGCTTTAATTATGTTATTATACATCATTTTGATGTATGGATGTTCCTTTCAATAATTAATTATATAATATATATATGTTCCTGATATACTGCAACTATATGATACCATATATATTATTTAATTTTAAACTTTACACAAGTCGTCTCCTACCGGCAGACCGGTTCCGACAAGTCTTCTCAAAAGGGCATCTTTAAAACCTCCATTCAAACACCCCCACCCCCTTAACCGTGTTATCCCTACAACTGGATACATACAGAAGGAATGCAAAAAGGAGATGTCTCTCTCAAGGATGATCTCAATCGGCTTGTCGATGTCTCGCCGGCAAGAATGTGTACGAACTCTCCGCAGCCAAGTTTATCAGATCCGGCATGATTGAACGTAACCTGAAGATCTAAGTTACGTCTTATAGAAGCTTTATAAGTTTGAAATTATCATTTAGTGTTCTAATGTTGGAGTGCAAACTTTACACTTTAATAACTATTTATGTAATTATTTTACTTCAGCCCTACAAACAAATGAAATACAAAAAAGTCACAAAACTATTGAAAACTCTTATTTTTTATATTAAATGTCAACCCTTTGATTTAATAGCTATCATGGACTTAAAAACACATACATCTGAATAATAAACCATTATAGAAAAACCAAATATCGAATTTGTTCATTCGAGCAACTGAATGTCTTGGGCGAAAAACGTTTTGAATGTGTCCCGAGCTATATTTATAGGGTATAAATTATTCATCAACTAATTTTGAACAGCTATGAAGGCTCAAGTATTTCTTTGTTTTTTTGGTCATTTAAAACTATTAAAGCAACTAATTTGTGCAATAAAAATATAGGACTTCAAACCGACCAGGGACTTTAGACGGAGACTCACAAACAATTACAGAATGATAAACTACCACAATTATTAATCTGATCAACTGATTGTTTACGCATGAAAAACATTTGCAATGGTTCCCAAGCTACATTTTGTGGGTATGTTACATCCATCGCACAACTTTTTACATGACGTAATTGAATATTGTTATATAAAAATTAGTTAAATAAACATGAATTAATCGAAACGAAGAAATAATCTATAAAGAAACATATTCTTAATATAATACCACTAAAATTCATCAAATAAGTACTGTAGAAAAAAAATGGTAAATATAAAATCTTATTCCTTTTGCATATTACAAAACCTCTTCTGAATTCGAATAGTTAATTCAGCTAAGAACAGTCGAATAAACTAACAGTTGATAGGGATCACTTTTTTCATTCATGTATTTCTAAACGTAGCCATAGTTCGATAAGATCCTTTATTAGGCCCATTGTGATGCACTTAGGTATGTCATACCTATTAATAATATTGTTAGTAATCAAAAAAGTTAATATTTGGTCGTGTGGGAGTAAAACAAGGATCCTTCCTCAACCAAAAAAACAAAACTCCACTGTGGCCTTCAGAATGAAGAGACTTAGGAAGCAGACCTGCAATCTGTTGGTGTTGAATCCTACAGTATGAAATAATTAAGCTATTATTGAATAACAAGGTCTAACTTATTTATAATTACATGGAACAAATGATGAAGGAGACTCTTCATAAACAACATAATAAGGTCTATTTTCGTTATGATTTTAAATATAAGATGTCCCCCAATAACAATGAAAAGATACATATTTTTAATAATAATTAAATATTATTTGTTAAATAGTAGTGAATTATTTAGTAATGAGGATGAATACAAATAAATACAAGGATAAAGTAAAATACAAAGGGAATATTACAATATATGCCCAAGCTACAAATCATTTTCATGAGTACATAAATATACCATTAGAATAATGTTAAAAAACTACCAAATTATATGCTTACTTCTTCCAAATCATATTCAAATTATAGTCCTCACACTTATGGACAATGATTATGGTTCAAGTGAAGATCCTTGAGTCAACCAGATGTTTTTTAAAGGTGTTAATCTTTGTCCTCTCACTTAATGGCTTCTTCCCCATTTCCGGCTTGTCTTCCAAACAACAAACGCTTGGTGTGTGTGAAGCCTTGTGGAGACTCTGGGATGCATCTGATGTCTACTTTTGATAAGCAAAACAGGGGGTTATTTCATGTGTGTATATAGCTTTGCAGTGCCTCTGTAACTTTTTCAGACAATAATATCAATAGCCCATCAGCATCTAATTGACAACAACCATAAAATAGTCCAGACGCTTTATCCAATCTCGAGTCAGACAAAACAAGGAATGCATATTTTATATATTTTCTATGCGAAAAAGCAGCATTGTTTATATATGTTAATACAAACTCTAGATGTAAATATTGAGAATGGAAGCCTGCTTGCATAATAATACATCAAGACAGCATTGCAACTGTCGTTTAAAAATGCTATGATTGCCCTACATTGGAAAAATATATGTTTAAAAACGCTAAATTTAGAATTGTTTATATTTTATTCTTTAAAAAAATCCAGTTCATAAGAAATATAAATATAGTCACATAAAAAGGACGTATAAATACTGAAATTTATAAGAATAATTACGAAATGAAACATTTTTCTTGCAACATTTAACATCAAATAAAAACACTTGTTGACATACACTTCTACTAGAATAAATATCAACCATAACAAAGCCATTCATCTCCTACGAGGCAAAGAATGGTTGCTAATATATGTTCAAATTTCATAGAGGAGATCTTGAGCTCCAAAGTCGCATATCTTTCCTCCGCCGCGGAGAGACATTCATCAACGCATTGAAACCATAATATTGATTATTAGGGGGTATTATATAAACCTAATATTAAGATATCAAAATTTACCCCCCCCCCCCGCGAAAGTTGCGTAATAAGAAACTAAATGATCGTAGAAAAATGGATTTTGGTTTGCCCCCCCCCTTACCCCCCCCCCCCCCAAATTGCGTTCAAAGGTTTCGTTATGAAGTAAAACTTTTTGGTTATTACTTATTTTGAAAAAATTAGTTTTACAAAGTGTATTTATGACTTTGTTATTTCTTGCAATTTTGTCAAATTCTATTAAGTGCCAATAAATGAACATAAGTGCTGAGGCACCAACCATTTTTAAATAACGGCTCCTACTAGGGTTCTTTTATAGTTTCAAGAAGGATAAAGAAAAAGAGGGTACTCATGTTGATGTTTTTAAGTTATTTTTTTAAATACGTTTGCTTTTCACATCTTAATTTTCATAAAGTAACTCCCTCACATGGTTGAGAATATAAATCTATGACGTTGATTATATCCATAAACTTTTGCAGATAATAATATAATGACGAAAAAAAGGTTTTTTCAACTGATTGTGAATGGCATTTAGTTTCTTATGACGCAACTTTCGCGGGAGGATAATTTTGATATCTTAATATTAAGTTTCTATAATACCCCCTATTGATTATGTTCATAGATATTAAAACAAATGCTGATATATGTTTTATATGAGCTGAAGCATCTCTTTTATTTAACCCATAAGTCATAGTAGTCCCTAATGTTTAATTTCAAAAGCTATCAATAAGTGGACAAAGATAATATAAAAGGAAAATGTTTAAACATATTAACGTGGGTTCACTCTGTCGAAGATAACAATGTCTAAATAGAGGATTACATGTATTAATGAGTAAATGATACATTATATAAAACAAGGAAAAACATAAACCACATAGTCAATTTCGCTAATTTCTTTTTCTGCATATTGATAATTAAGATAATATCTTAGAACTTTGTGTCATCGGAGGATCTCACTGCCGAGCTCAATTGTTAAGCCTAGTTTATCACTTCTTCAAATTTAATCTGATAGAGATACTTTTATCTCTAAAGGCCATCCAATGCCTACAATATGCCCTTTGTAATAAATAATACATAAAACCAAATGCTTTAAATTTGTAGAAATAATTTATTTATTTGAACCCATAATATTGCTTTTATCTATGTATGCATTTATATAAAGACCATCCTATTAAATGAATAAATTGATTAAATACTAAAGATAAAGAAAAGTATTCCAAGCCAAAAATTAAGCTAAAAAGTGACTATTAAAGGATATAATTTAATTCTATTGGACTGTTAGTTTTCCTCCAAAACTTGTCTTTGGTTTCCCAAAGATGAGCTTCACATCAGAGCTTCACACAATTTTATATAATGAAATAAACTCTATTTTATCCAATTAGAAAATATAATACTATGTTTCTATAGAGATTGGAATCAAGGTATAAGGGAAAAAATAAGAGACATCAATCACAAAACCTTTCTTTAATGCAGTAGCATGATTTGTTTATTATGGGCCTCCATCGACAGCTGATTGATTCTTTACATATGGCTTTTATTGAAGGCAATAGGCTCATATTTCTATAGTTTTAAATGATAATTTTATTTCATATGATCATAGTAGTGCTAATGCTTGCTCTCCACGGACGAATGCTAAAAAAACCTTCTTTGCAATCACAACATGATATGAATCAGTGAAATTCGAGCCTTCGCAAAATGAAGAAGTAGAATAAAGAAGTGGAACTGTTTTCTTGTGTTCGTTGTTGTTGTTAAAGGGCTAACCTGTTAGGCTAAGGTAAAATACAACATTGAAGAAGTTAAATGAATGGACAAGTGCAAATAGTAATGCACTTATATTTGAGGGGGGCATATATCCAAGTAACTCCGGAGGTACACTTCGTAAGAGTTGTCTTATTTTAGGTGGGATTCTAACGTATTCAGAAAGAGAAAATATAGAACTACTTACATACTTCAACCTTTTTCTCACATATCCCCATGCACCCTTATTCTTTGTGCCCTATTTATTAAAAATATATATATATATATCAAATCAACAAAATTTAAAATAAATCATAATGAACGAAGCAACAAACTTAAATAAAAATGCAACTGGATCTTTAGTCAAATATATAGTCAAAAATCATAAAATCAAAAAGCTTGGTTTTAAACAATTTTTGAATGATCAAGGTGCCAAAATATTAGTTCTTATCATTGTTTCATTGCTCTTCCCTCCCTTTGCTGAATCTATTATGCATCCAGTTATTAGTTAGGTTTGTGTGCCCAATCACTGAGTAAGTTTTCTATAAAGAATTCAGATAAAATCCCACAATGTAGGCCCTCCAACCATTTTATGCAAAAGGTATACAAAAGAAACCATAGAGAGAAAACGTGATTATGGTGCTCTTAGTAAAAATGTTGCAAGGCCCCTTTGCAAAAGAGTTGATGTTTTCTACATATGCCTATGCACAGGCTGAAAATATAAACGATAATAAAAGTAAGAAGAAGGTACTGATATAAAGCTGGTCGCCCCCCAATAACGGCAACACAAGAACTTGTTTGAGCCCCAAGACAACCTGAATGAACTAGAGAGAGAGTCAGACGGCGTAGAAGAGGTGAAGCAACTTTTTCTTTCTCTTGAAACGTAGGGTAAGGTGAGACCTCTCTGGGTAATATCTACCTATGTTGTGTGTGTGTATTGTACTATTATTAAATGCAAAACATGGAGAATCATTCGAACTACACACCCGTTAGTTATATATATAAATATATATATATATCTATATATATATATATATATATATATATATATATATATATATATATATATATATATATATATATATATATATATATATATACATGTTTGTGCGGGAAGAGGAAGAAAACCAAGTGATTCAACCAAGAGATAGAGGATCTAACAAAGACTTTACTCTTTTTCTTTAAGAGAACCAATCTCTGTGCACCATGTGGCTCAGAGGAGGGACAAACTTTCTATAAAGATGACATAATCATGCTGATTAATCTGACGAGTATTTTGAGTGTCTTCAAGGTATATGTATTTGTCGTTCATTTGTAATCGTTCGTCTCTCGCAAACGATGAACGACAAAAATTTGATGAACAACGAACGACAGCAACAAAAATTCCTGTCGTTCGTTTTTGGCGCCATTTTTCTTGTTCATGGAAAAAATTCCTTTCTAATAAACGTCATCACTTTGTTTCAGAATGACAGAAAAAATCTTTATAAAAACGTCGTCAATTTTTTTCAAATGACGAAAGACAAACGAGCGATGAAGGACGAACGATTCAATCTTAAAACGAACGATGAACGATAGTTAACGACAAACGAGCGACGAAGGATGATTTTTTGTGAACGTCAACAAGTCTGATAGTTATGTAATATGAACAAATTGGAGGTCATATCTAGTCTAAAAAACAACGGATGCTTTTTTTAAGTGTCTGGGGGCAACTACTTCCACATCTCTTAAAGAACAAATATAATTGATATCCAATAACATTTCCGCTAAACTTCTCGTCTTGATGCTAAAACTCCCTTAAAACGGGTGATATAATTGGCCCAAAGACATTTGGATTCAACTGGTTATTGGTATTTCTTTAGTTTGTTCGTGATTTGTTATCGAACATAGATTGTTTTAATCAAATATATATTTGTTGCTACTTACCATAGAATACATATAATCATTTAGAAAATATTAAAGAATCAGTCGATATACTACGTAGTAGCCATATTGAAACCATTTTCCATATAGATATTCTATAATCAGTAGCAATAAATATATTAAACTAATACTATCTATGTTGGATAGCAAATCACCATAAAAAAGATGTTTTGAAATTATAAGCCTCAAATGCATGTGAAAAACGATTATCAAAGGTACGTTAAACTCAGATTCTCATTTGTAAAACTTATTGCAACAACTACCAAAACGCCAAATAATGGAGCCACAGTATTATATCGGGAGATCAAAAGCTGTAAAATGCCTAATTTCAATATCCATATATAAATAAATATGAGCATTTATTTGGACCGTTGGTAATGGAAACGTTCGCCAGCTTAAGTGTTCACGCTACCTTTTTGAGTAACTGTCATACAATAGGAATATCAGTTTTTGACATGGAACAGGACCGAGCGTCCTGAATTGAGAAGCAAATAAGTAAAGCATTGTCGGGCAATTTGCATATGACTATCCGAAGGGAGATGGAACCAGTGAAACCAAATTCATACAACCCAAACTGGAACATTTTTTGACTTATTCATGTTCCTGATGTTGAAGCATCTGCTCCCAAATGACGAGTTTGTGAGGCTTGCGGGAGACACAACGGAAAATGAAATTGATGATTGAATAAGAGCGGTTCGAGCAACTCAAGAGGCTCTGGAGCACTGCCATGACGTCATCCTAACCTGAGGCAATGGTATCCCATTCAGAGATATATAGGCATAAAGTTGCCGAACTCACAAGAAATCCAGTGTATGTTGGAATACCTAACGGAAGTGTATATAACAATGGCTACATACAAAAAGGCTTTGAGACATAGGCCAAATATTTATCATCCATAATATACCTATATATTATATATATATACATGGTTCGTAAGCAAACCGTGGACTGAAGCGGCAACTTAGAAAAAATACAAATTATACAACAACTTTAATAATAATGGAAAAAACTACTTAACTATTTTTTTTAACGTTGTATTTGCAAACTTTTTCACTCAATATGTCCACGAATAGTTTCAATACAACCTGCAAACGATGTTGGAAGGCCTCGCAGGAGTTGATGATGAACTCCTATGACAGTTTGCCCCACTCAAACCACGATGGCAGCCTTCAGTTAGTCCACATTTGAGTAATAGGTTATGTTCGTCTCCTTCTCTAAAGTGCCCCCACAGTGCAATAAAGAGGGTTAAGATCTATGGAAGTAAAGGGTTTTATCTTCATGGACCAGAATTGGCCATGTTGATGGCACAGAACTCTTGACACTTCGAAGCTAAGAGGGAGCACCATCCTGGGTCCCACACGTAGTTGCCCTCTGGATAGTTAGCCTTCAGCAATGGCAATATAATTTTTAGTCCATGTTTTGCTTACTAACCCTATAATATATATAATATATATATATATATATATATATATATATATATATATATATATATATATATATATATATATATATATATATATATATATATAGATATATATTTATGTATATACCTTGCTATGGCATTGTCAACAATTATAAAAAAAGGTTATGAGATTGTAAGATTATTTTGAGAATTAATGAAATCCATTATAAATTTCAACTGGATGAAAAAATTATCCGTTTCATTACAATCTTTAATATCACTTTAAGAAATAATTAAATCTCAAGGTCCTTCAAAAATATTGAACAATCCGTAATAACACATATTCAAGAATGTACTTAAAAGCTGAATGTAGTATAGAATTGAAACACTATCATAGCAAACTCTGAGCTTTTATTGATGACATAAGTACGTCATCATCATAGAGATATAAAGATATAGAGAGCTGATTCCCTTCAATAGCAGAGAAAACAGCGTCCTGTTGTTTCTGGTTTACTGTAATTTCATTGCGAGTAAATTTGTCACGGAGCTTTTTATAGCCGTTTTTTTTGTCGCGGGTAAATACATCGCTTGCTATTTTGTAGCAGTCAATTTTGTAGTTCTTCTTTTTTTCGTAGGTAATTTTGTCGCCAAGCTTTTTTGTAGTGAAGCATTTTCCGCGTTGTTTATTTTTTACTTTGTGGACCTATTCATGGGGACTCTGTCGGGGTCCCATGGGGTTTGAATCTACCGCTGACATTTTTAGGGAGAAAAGACACGCGGCTTAAGGGTTGTGCACACTTAGCCTCAGGTGTTCCGCCGCGAGTTGAAATCTACGCAGGGTCAACGGTGAATTTCAACGTTATAGACACCCCGGCTGAGACTGGCGTACCCCCGAGATTAGATTTTACAAACTCTTGGGCTAAATGCATTTTCCTCCTTCAAAGGGTCAGCCGTGTATTCTACATAGTCTTCTGGATGAGGCATGCATATCTTGCAAGATGTAGGTCTGAAAACCACTTAACCCGAGTTTGTTTTACATTTAAGAGGAGTCGGCGGTGGACTCCAACCCCTTAGACCCTCAGATAAAGCAGAGGGTACACGCGAAATTAGTGTCTGAAAAACTCTTGAGTTGTTTTTACGACCCAGAAGGGTCTGCAGTAGATTCCGAACCCATGGGCACCCGACTAAGCCTGGCGCAATCCTTAAATTAGGGTATATTTTTTTAGGCCGGATGGTTTCCTCTTAAGAAGGGTCGGTGGTCGATTTCAAACCCATGGGACATCCGGTTAAAGTTGGCGCATTCCGTTAGATTAGGGTCTACGAAAGTCTTAGGCGGGTGTTTCCCCCTTAATAAGAGTCGGCGGTCGATTTCAATCCATAGGACTCGCGGCGGAACACCCGAAGCTAAGGTGTGCACAAACCCTTAAGCCGCGTGTCTTTTCTCCCTAAAAATGTCAGCGGTAGATTCAAACCCCATGGGACCCCAGACAGAGTCCCCATGAATAGGTCACAAAGTAAAAAATAAACAACGCGGAAAATGCTTCACTACAAAAAAGCTTGGCGACAAAATTACTACGAAAAAAAGAAGAACGACAAAAATACTTCACTACAAAAAAGCTTGGCGACAAATTTACCCGTGACAAAAAGAAGAACTACAAAATTGACTGACCTATAAAAGAGCAAGCGATGTATTTACCCGCGACAAAAAAAACGGTTATAAAAAAGCTCCGTGACAAATTACTTGTGATGAAATTACTGGACACGGTTGTTTCTGTGTGACCAAAACAAACAAAGTAATTTGTACTACGTCATCGTAAGTTGATATTATTTAGATCGAAGTAAAGCGTTAAAGTATCGAAGTAGAATATATCAAGATACATAGATATATCTCTATGTATCTTGGATATATATTTTTACATAACAAAAAATACTGGAGGTATTTTCTATTTGAAGGAGGAGACTTGATACGTAGTTACCTTCTTGTGTCCGGAGTCACTATTCCACAGGATTCCGGACAAGGGGAACTCCCTCATCTCTCGGTCGGACTGACCTATTCTTATTGTGAGTTGTTTAATGACCTCCTCGTCACTGCTGGCTCACGAGGCTTGTTTTCTAATCATATTCATTCTTTTAGCAATTGAGGCCGACTTGACGCCGAAAATGAATGAGGAGGACAGTGAATTCTCCCTTCAGAATTCATCTGGGAGGAGTGAATCAAGTGCATCAAGGCAGTCCTCACGGGGGAGGCACGTGCAATCAGAGCGAGGAGGACTGTTAAGCACGGATCATGTAGCCAACGACGTTGAATGCCTAAAAGACGACCATTCTTTACTTCTTTGCTAATTCCAAGATATGGTTCTTTATTAAAAAGGGACACCAAGCAACAGGACTTCCTTTTTAGGAAAAAAATCATCATCTCTCGTATAAAATGACTTGTTCTTATTGTAAGTGATTCAATGGCATCCTCAGCACTAATAATCCTTAAGACATATTCTATTAAATACTTTATTTGTTTTTCAGCATAGCTGAGGCTCTAACTATCGTCAATGAGCATATATCATAGAGTGGCTTGACTAAATTAGGAACCGACGAGTAATCAAGGACACCGGAGAGCTATATCTTTCTTCAGATCTCTCAAACCGCCACGCCAAGGGGCAGAAAAGTGACGGACTTTAATATGCATAGGCAGTTCGGGACATTCCTTGGCTGTTCTGGAATAAACAATGAAAGATCCGAGAAAAGTCACAGACATTTGTTACTTCCGTTCTGTATAAGATAATGTGTCGTATCTTTTAAGAGCTTTTAGATTTATTGGGATCTCTATTGTGTAATATCTTCATCGAATTTCTTAGTGCATGGCGGAACTCCTCTATGGTGTAGCTTACCCTAATGATTTTTTGTATGTTTTATGTATCCCTTTTCTTATAAGATATTTTAGCTTCAAGTTGGGGAAATTAAATTGTTGAAAGAAATAAAAAAAGTTCGAATCCTGAGAGGGGGATGGTCATTTGGGTCTACCTCATTGATAAGATCTTAGGTTCGATAGACTAATTATAATGCTATAATGCTTATATATATCTAGTCGGATGCAATTCTGTCGAACCATATAGGCAACAAAAAAAAACACTCTAACTATAAATTGTCTTTATTTCTTTAAAAACATTTAGTTTCCGCAATAACATAACTAGAGGCATATATACACTCAGAGAGTGCAAACCTCCGCCGTCACGGGGTCCTTATGAGCCTTCCGAGGCGAATTTTTCACGACTGGGGAGGCGTAGAGGGACGGGGAGGGTTCCCCTCGACGGAAATTCCGAGAGGAAGACGCTCCCGGCACCCGATTTCACAGCACAGCGACATCTATTGGCAGAGTAGGCTAACTTGAAATATTTTTAGTATTTAGCTCATTTTGCATCTTAATTCTGCACTCAGAGATTCCAAAATTACTCACTTGTTCCTTTTGGCATTTTCAACAACTCCACAAAATTTCATCCGAATCTGTTCAGTACTTTTTTAGTTATTCTGCTGACAAACCAACAAAACAACCAACAAACCAACACCAGTGAAAACAATACCTCCTTCGGCGGAGGTAATAACCTATCTAGAGTCGAAGGGTGTATTCAATTATACCTTTTGACAGTTGATTTCTATTTAATCTAGGATTTAATATGGAATGATGATACTTAGTATAAAAAATAAATCTAACCAATAAACTTATACTTTATATAAAAACTATCACCAATATGACAAATAGAAGTTTACTCCATAGAATCAAATATACTTAAGAATTAATCTGATCAGGGTACGTATGATTGTGTTGTGGAAGCAAGTTCGTCACCTAATAATCATAAAATATAGCAGAGGGTTATATTTTATATTTCATAAAAAATAACTACTGATATGAATATATACAATGTTTCTAATAGCTGTTGAAATTATTTATTTTACAATAAATAGTTTATGCTAATTTATTTTACAAAACATATAGTTTGGCCTTCTAAATATTTATGAACATATACCAAATTATGATGAATCAATGAATTAGATTAGTAGAATGCTTCGCACCCTTGTTCCTTGAATATCCTTACTGTCTTTTTTTTCCTAAATGTAACAGTCTTATACTTGTATAACATTTTGAAATCTCTTTAATGAGAGACAATAAATGGTTGGATTCCGGTGATGAATCAAAATATGGTCATTAAGATTTTGAAAGACCTAACTATCTTTTTTTGATACAATATTTTATTGCAGCCATAGATATTTTTTAAATTAAGTTAGTTTCTTTTGGCAATCTATTATTGCATGAATTAATTAATCTTTTTAAAACCTTTTCACTCTCTTGACACACATATATTACATCTTTTGATGGATATTTTAAAGTTCTCCTAAAAAATCCTCCCAGTCCATTTTATGGTCATAAGGCATCCCAGTATGCTCAGCGTGATTCCTAGTCTTGCGAGACTGATTAAAGATGGCAACTCTAGAGGTGCAATTATACGCCACGAAAGAAGGCATTATGAATCTAGACATAGAAAAATCATAATTAAGATATAAATATATTATTTATTTTATAACAAACCTCTACAGAGTATAATGGGATCATAATTCGTTTTACAAGTAAGATAGAAATAGAATATAAAGTCTTTATATCTCTATGTGAAAGACATAAAACAACAAGAAAATTAGTTATGAAAGGTTTTGTGATTTACGTCTTTTTAGAAGTTTTTTACGGTCACAATGACGTATTTCTCTGAAGGATTCAATCAGCTCTCTAAATCTTCATATCTCTATGGTCATCATCTATCTCACTCACTCTGACAATCCCTTATAAGGAACCTCCATTTCCCTCACACAACCTGGAGGGCTCATTACATAATGAACCCTCGTGAGAGAGTTGTTGTTTTTTGTTATAAAAGAAGATAATAACAAAAAGAACCCTCTTCTTTTAAAACAATTCAGATGCTCGTCCACGTACACAATGCGGATTAAAGGTTAAAATGGAGAGTGTTATGGTTCATAATGTGGCTTATTATTACTTGTATCATATAATCCCCTTTATGGGGATCATCCAACCTATCCTTGAAGCCCATGAGAGACGACGATGATTCTTGAACTATATTTGTAAGAAATCCTTTTTACCAGTTTCCCAACGCTTTACGCGCACGATTTTAATTCTTTTTTTTAATGAGCCTATAAATGTTTTTATAAATGGTCATTATAATATATATTATACAAAATATTATTAATCAAAATAGTCCTCAAACGTTTTTGTGGCTACGCTATTAAGTTTTGTTCTCTCATTATAAGTATATATATAAGAAATGCCAGCCCTATATAATATAATAAGGTCATATATAATATGGTTATACAAAATATTATTATTCAATATAGTCCTCAACGTTTTTGTGGCTACGCTATTAAGTTTTTTCTCTCATTATTTATTTATATATATAAGAAATGTCAGCCCTTTTAAATGGTTTCTGATATCCTTGGGATTATTACACAGGGCAACAAAAAAATATTTTTTGAAAATCGTCCAGGGTTTTCCTGCTGAATTAGACTAATTTTGATGCTCTGAGTCTGAAAATGACCTTGGTTTTGCTGAATCAGGTCAGGTTTTTTTGCTACATATTTTTTTTTTTTTCGATTTTTGTTATTAAAAACAAACAATTTCTGTGGATCATCAGCTGAGAAACCCTGACGATTTTTTCCATTTCCTCAAGAAATAAAAATCAACGTATCCAAATTTATTCATTTTTTATTTAGTCCATCAAATTTTATAAGCATATTATCATAATATTAGTATAAGAATGTGCGTTACATGACACAGAAGTTCAGAATTCACGGCATAAATCGGCGTTTCTTCGATTCCCGTGTGTGAGCAGCTGCTGTGTTGTCTCGCTTCAGCGACCAGCAGTAGTCCGCCATCATGACTGCGTCCCACCTCCCCTGGTACCTCTCCTCCATTTGGCGCATGTCCTGATGGAACCTTTCTCCCTGCTCGTCGCTCATCGCCCCGAGATTTTCAGGAAACTTCTCCATGTGTGAGAACAGGAAGTGCATCTTTATACTCATCAAACACCCGAGTTTTTGGAAGGCCTCATGGTGCTAATGAGTCTGGCGTGGTTTGCTGCCTTCGTGTTCCCCAGGAAGTTGTTCACCACCTGCACAAACGATTTCCACACGGCGCACTCTAGCGTGTTCATGGAGTTTTGGAACTCTGTGTCCTTTATAAGCTTCCGTATCTGTGGGCCATCGAAAATGCCGGCCTTCACCTTCTCACTGGTCAGTCGAGGAAAGGCTCGGCACAGGTAGTTGAAGCACCTCCCATCCTTGTCGAGAGCGCGCGTGAACTGTTTCATTAACCCAAGCTTCAAGTGTAGCGGTGGGATCAATATCTCTCCCGGTCAACAAAAGGTTCGTGTATGATGTTTCTCGCCCCAGGTACTAACTGATCTCGCGCCGGCCACTCTTTCTTTACATAGTGCTGGACTCTGTCTCGACTGTCCCACATACATATAAAGCATGGGTACTTCGTAAACCCGGACTGCTGACCAAGTAGAAAGTTCACCATCTTTAAGTCGACGCAGATGATCCATTTGTGCTGCTCATATTGGATTTTGTCGAGTACGTACTTCACTGCTTCATATTTCTCTTTGAGAGTTGTGGAGTGCGCAAGAGGGATTGAGGCGAACTGGTTCCCGTTGTGGAGGAGCACACACTTCAAAGAGCGCTTGCAGCTGTCAATGAAGAGTCGCCAATCTCTCGATCGTATTGAGGAGCGCCGAGTTTAACAAGAAGACCGGCGACATCTCGGCAGTACACGAGGTCTTCCTCCTGGCAGAAGTAGCCCATGTAATCCTCATGCCTTCTACGAAAGAAAGTGATACGCACGTCCTTGCCAAGTAGATTTTTCTCTTTGAGTCTGGAGGCCAACAGCTCGGAGGAAATCTTCGACAAGCTGAGATCCCGAACCAGATCATTAAGCTCACATTGTGAAAAGGTCTGCGGACCATCTTGTGCTTCATACTCGAACTCTTCTGTATCTCCTCGCTCGTCTGTAATGGTGGCCTCGTCGTCGCTGTCGGGAAGCTGTGTGAACGCTGGTACAGGAATGTCTTCGCAGTGAGCCACTGGACGGCGGGCAGATGGAAGGTCGGGGTACTGGAGGCTTTGCCGATTCTTCCAGTTGATGCCAGTAGTATTGATGGCGCAGAAGTAACAATCCGTTGCATGGTCAAACGGCTCTCTCCATACCATCGGAATCCCAAACTTCAGTGAAGTTTTCGCGCCCTTCGTCCACCGCCGGAGGTATTCCACGCACGTCTTGCACACCGTGTGCGGTGCCCAGGACTTATCTTGGTCACACAGCTTGACTTTAAAGTAAGCCATGTAGGCACGCTTCACAAATCCTGTGATGTTCTTCCTGTCCCCTGACAGCGTGTATTCTCCGCAGATGTAGCAGAATACGTCAGGATTATTCCTGCATGATCGTCGCGCCGAAGCCATTACAATAAACTGAAAGAAAAAAGAAAGATTTAGCTGAGTGTCAGACAATGAAATAGGGATTTATAGCCACTGAATATGCCATAATTGTACTATTTTCTCAGAGAAACGAACCTGCATAACAAAACCGACGTGCGCCCACTTCCACGTCTAAACACACACTGAGCCCACAATGAGTTAATTTAAGGCAAAGGCAATGAATGTAAAGGTAATGTGAATATGAGAGAGAATCTAAGAGGCAATATTGTCACTACGGAGTCCTTGAGAAGAATGACCCAAATTTGCTAAAGTATATAACCCTCGTCGGCCTAAAGTTACACAAAAATATATTAAATATTAAATAAATTCTACACATATTTATACACATAAATTTATGATGAACACAAATAAATTATTTATAATATTATTCGTGTCTGTGAATTGTAATTCGATATATTTTTCAAGAAAAATATGATTGAACTCAAAACCGCTGATATTAGAATATGTATAGCTCGTCAGGTAGGCCTATGGTTGTATCTCAAAAAGTTGACCTGATGGAGCAAAATCAATGTGATATTCGGACTCAGAACACCAAAATTAGTCTAAATCAGCTGAGAAACCCCTGACGATTTTTTGGCTGTTGACCAGTGTTATAAATAACGAAAAAGTTTACAAATTTTAATGAAAATAATAAACAAACTTATAGTAAGAAATTATAATCCTATTTGGCTGCAATGACTTATAAAAATATATGCATCAATTTAGTAGCATGGAATAAAAACTGCTGTTAAAACTATATTTTTAAACAGAAAGCTTGGATGGATTGACGAATAACAATATATATGGTGTTTTACTATCCACGAAAACATAAAATAATCATACCTGGTATTCTACATACTTTGAAATATCACCACTAAAATAGCTATGCTGCCATAGGTTTACTCTTAAATCAAAAGTAAAAGTCCTAAAAAGACTTTTTAAATTTCCCCCATAAAGAGAAAATAGATATATTTATATGGCCTATTGTAAATATAGATTTCGTGCTTTACATATTAATGATTAAATACAAGCTTACGGGCTTTACTACTACATGAAACAATATGGAGCAATGCTTGATAATAACATACGTTATGATAGCCCATTCAGAGTAAATTTATAACTTAACGGATAAAGTCAGTCAAAGTTATATTAAATAGAATATATACCTCTCTCTCTCTCTCTCTCTCTGAATATATATATATATATGTTAAATCCAAAAAATTATAAAATCGTTTATATTTAAATTAAATATATTCTTAATTTAAACATCTGGACATAAATACTTTTTTGCATTGTTAACGCTTGTTTAAATGTTCAAAACCTCCAATACGTCAATGACTCATGAGTAGAGCAAGGATGCCGAGCGAATCGGCGTGCCGAAGCGATGGAAGACCCTTCGATTCGGTTCGGCACCGAAAGTGGCGTTCGAACTTGGCAAAAAAATCGAAAATTCTTTCTCAGTCTCATAGCAATATTGGAAGTATTTACACCCCCAATCCATGAGCGACAATTGTATTATTATTATGTCATTATTTTAAGAACGCGTTAGTTATTATTTAGCTTTATGAAAGGTTCAAACAAATATATACAACTTCATACTCGTAACTTGTATGTTGTTGTCAGTCTGGCGCCAAAATATCCGTTCTGTTCTCCTTTGTATTTTCTCAACGCCAAGGAAAAACCTAGCACCAATTATCTCTCCTCTGTCAACGGAATTAATGGACAGATTAAAAGAGAGTTCAGCAGCTTCGATGCGACGGGAACTCTACCGCCAACCCTCTCCAAAGTCTTTCACACTCTCAAAACAATTCCTCCCACTAGTGTGGAAGCAGAAAGAGCATTTTCCGCCGCAGGATTATTCCTGACAAAACTTCGCAGCTGTTTAGATGACAGAAGCCTAGACACCCTTTGCATGCTGCGACATTTCTTCTTGCATAATAAAAAGGGATCTCACTCTCTCTAACGCACACTTTTTCGTTTTTCGTGGCATTCTGTCATTTAAAATATTTCGTTGATAATAGTTTTTTCTATGTGCCATAAATATCTTTAATTATAATATACCAGGTAGTTTTTCTTTCAAAATTGTTTCTATGTGCCATACATCTGTAATTGTAGTATAACATTTTAGTTTTGCTCTCAAAATTGTTTGCCTGAAAACAAATTGTCAATAAAACTAAACCTTTGGATTTCCTTAGCATCTATTATTATAATTTGTAAAACTGATGTCTAACATCTCATCATTATGATTTAACAAACATCATATTGCTCGCTATTAGTTTTTTATTGTTAAAGGTATAATAAGAATATCATCTTTCGATTTTTTTCGTTTTTTTTCGATTGCCGAAAGAAGGCGTTTCAATTTCGGCAGAGGCCGAAAAAAAACTTCGATTTTGCTATACCCTACTCATGAGTCTAAAGAATCGTTACTACCACTGCTCTCTTTGTTCCAGACTGTTCACCAGACATTAAGATTAAAAGCGCAGTGTCGTCACTGGTGATATTTTAAAATATTTGCTCTTCATATATTTGGTTTTTGATTTCATTACCTCCGCCGAAGGAGGTATTGTTACCTCCGCCGAGGAGGTATTGTTTTCACTGGCGTTTGTTGGTTTGTTGGTTTGTCAGCAGGATAACTCAAAAAGTACTGAACGGATTCGAATGAAACTTTGTGGAGTTGTTGAAATGCCAAAAGGAACAAGTGATTAAATTTTGGCATCTCTAAGTGCTTTTTTAATATGCAAAATGAGCAAAATACTACTACTAATAATAATGAAATGGGGTCTCTATTCAGGGAGTAGGAAAGAACAAACGCTTAAAAATATCCATTGACGTAATATTGTTCATTTATCAGCTAAGGACTACGTCACTGGGTGCTTAAACTTCTTTCTCTTCCCGTCTTCCTCTTAATATAATATTAAATAAAATATAACGCTAATATTAAGAGCATGATGGAGAAAAGAAAGGAGTTTAAACATCCAGTGACGTATTTCTGAATTGACTAATGAATAGTATGACGTCAATGGATATTTTTTAGGATGGCTCTCTCCTCACTCATTATTCACCAAACACACCTACTTATGTAGACATATATGATTGGATTGTAATTCTGTTAAGTGATTCATTAGGTGGGGATCGGCGGAGGTTTGCACTCTCTGAGTGTATATTTGCCTCTAGTTTTCACTGGCGTTGGTTGGTTTGTTTGTTTGTCAGCAGGATAACTCAAAAAGTGCGGAACGGATTCGGATGAAACTTTGTGGAGTTGTTGGAAATGCCAAAAGGAACAAGTGATTAAATTTTGGCATCTCAGAATGCTTTTTTAAGATGCAAAATGAGCTAAATACAAATAAATATTTCAAGTTAGCCACTCTGTTAATAGATGCCGCTGTGCTGTGCTCTCCTCTTTGATGACATCAGTTTCTTTTCTTTCCATGTACCTCTAGAGTGTAAATAAAGGGACAGTGCATAGAGGGTTGGAAATGACAAAAAAACCAAGTGAGTCATTTGGTGGGGATCGGCGAAGGTTTGCACTCTTAGTGTGCTTCTAGTTATTAATATTTTTCATTGGCTTTTAATTATTTTAATTATATAATTTTGAAAAATTGAATAGAAAATAATACTCATTTCTTTTAGAGGTGGATAAAACTAAAGGAATCTTGGCTGACGTCACTGGTGGAAAGAAAAAAATCACCTTTTAATAAAAAGGAATTTAAATTTGTCTAAATTTGTATATATCTAAATTTATATATACAAGAGACAACTTACAGTAAGACTATAAACCAAATTATCTACAAACACCGTTCACAGGCTCAAATTTGTATTAATATCTAAATTTGGATATTTATAGAGACAAACTTTCAGTAAGACTTAAAACCAAATTATCTACAACCACCGTTCACAGTTATATTCTGTTTTTCATTCAACTTTTTATCTTGACGATCCGCAATTCAACCAGTTTTTTGAGAATTCGATGACTGTTTAATGGATATATTATATAGTAACAAAACATGTTTAGTTTACTTATTGATAAATCTAGCTGCAAATCCATTGACGTCATCTGCACATCTTGGAAGTTCCCTGCGCTTGTTTTAAAAATAATCTTGCTACCTTCTATCTACATACACTATGTGTATATCTACACTTGTTGGTCATGGAGAGGAAATAAGGCTGTTTTTGGCCTCTTAGAGCCTTTAATTAGCCTTTAAATTTATAAGTGTAAAAGTATCTTAGTGATGAGTCTGATGTTGAGCATAAAAGTAATTAGCATGTAGGAAGTTTGAGTAAAACTTCCTCATTTTGCCTTCCTGTTTTCTTTCAATGATGATGCTAGAAGTTCAACCTACAACTAAAGCGTAAAAGCAAAGTAGTGCATGCATAACATAAATTCTTCCTTTTCCCCAAAAGGAATTGGCCAAAAAATGTAGTTCTTCTTTAGTCCGTAAGGGGCACTGCTTTGATGCTAGAGCTCTTTGAAAATAATAACAAAGTCCTTTTATTATTTATATTTGGAGCCATTTTTTATCTTGTGGTGATATGATATATTTCAAATCATCAAACTCGATCCCTTTAAACCGGTTTTATATAGGATTGTGACGTAATTTCATGGACAACGTCATCTAACGTTAAAGGAAATAACCAAAATTTTGGCCAATTTTTTTTGTTTACTTTTTCCTTGCATGTGCCACTTTACTTTAACGCTTTACCTACAACTATCCAAATTGGAATCAACTTGAAATATTAAAATACAATATCTAGAAAATGTTCTGCAAGATAGTTCTAAGGAGTTATTAATAAATCACATGGAATCATCTAAAAGTCTAGCACTCCAACCCCAAGATACACCGAGTTCATCTCACAAAATGATTACAATATTTTTTGTATGGATATTTGTACAATATTAGGCGTGGGTCAAATCTTAAAAGGTTCATTTGAACTTATCCAAAAGGGTTTATAGAATGCTAACATACATTATATAATGGTTATAATGAAGTAACAAAGGGTATTGAGCAAATAGGATACCATATTATAGTGGAGAAAAGTATGGCATATTTAGATATATTTTGGGAGAAGGCAAACACCTGAGTCAGTCAGTCAGTCAATCCCCCATTTGTGAGAAGTTATTCACTATCAAAGACCAGAGCCAATATGTCGGCACTTACAACAATATATACAAAACTTTAGTTTAATAATATATATTTACATGATTGCAAATGGAGTGCGATAGCCGAGTGCGTTAAGGCGCGTTCAACTCTCAATATTGGGGGGCGCAGGTTCGAATCCCGAGAGGGGAATGTCATTTTTGGTCTACCTCATTCATAAGATCCTAGGTTCAATAGACTAATTTTAATGATATAATGCTTCTTTATATCCGGTCAAGTGCAATTTTATCGAATCATAAAGCAAAAAAAAAGTATGCAAAGTTATATTTCCTCTTTCATAAATGGTAATAGTATTGGGGCGTACCAAAAAGAATGGCAATGACAAAATCAGGACTTAAATCAAATTCAAAAAACCTTTCTACATAAAATATAACCCCTTCGGCTGCTAGACGTCGTGTTCCCAGAGCGTTTTGAGTTGGTCGAGCACCTTGTCTTTGCAGCAGTGGCTTCATAATGCCCCCCAAAACTCATCATTCCGATGCAAATGCTTCAACTTCCGGTCACATAGGTCCAAATCAGGTATGCTGGCCGGTTCCAGTCCCTTTGGTTAATGAACTGTTTCAGTGATGGCAGCCTGAAGACGGTCGTTGTTCAACATAATGAGACTGTAAACACTTGCTCTTTGATACTGTTGAAGCTGATATACCTAAAACATAAAAAATATTTTTATTAAGTAGTGTGTTGGATTTGAACGTGGTAAATGTATGAAATGAAGTGTGAATATTAAGATGGGTATTATTTAATAAAGCGCCACTCGTGGCTGCAACATCGATTCAGAGACAAGAAATTATCATTAACCACACAAATCGTATATCCTTATTGGCATTATCAAGTCCCTTGAATAATAATAATATTAATTGAATAAAGCAGTCTTTCACACTCAGAAAATATACAATTGTTTATCTTGCATCATCG